>JAABKJ010075445.1:139312132-139457293 GCA_011634705.1 Andricus grossulariae
ATTCAGCACAGAATAGATAAATTTTGAAATTAATATGTTAATTTTTAACCAAATAGTTTAATTTTCTACCAAAGTAGTTTAATTTTCAACTAAAAATATGAATTTTTAACAAAAATTTATTTTTTAACAAAATAGTTTTATTTTCTACCAAATTGTTAAATTTTCCATAAAAAACTCAAAAATATGCATTTTTAACAAAAAAGGTACCAAATAGTTGAAATTTTAACTTAAATGATGAATTTTTAACAAAACAAAAAACAGGAATTTTTGACAAAATATTTCAACTTTAAATCAAGCAGTTGATTTTTGAAAAAACAACAAATGAATTAATTTATTTGTTTTTTTCAAAAAATTGTTAATTTGTTCTTCACAGAATAGTTTAATTTTCAAATAAATTGAAAAATCAATAAATTACACCTATGTATTTCACTTTTTCCCATATTAAAAAAAAATATATATATATATAAAATATTCTTTTGGTGATTGTTTAATTTTCCACTTACAAAGGAAAAATATTAAATAAAAAAAATGAATTCATGGGAGAATAGTTAAAATTTTAAATAAATAGTTCAATTTTTTACCAAAGTAGTTTAATTTTCAACCAAAAACTTAAATTTTCAACAAAAAAGTTTATTTTCAACCAAATAGTGAGATTCTCTACCAAATAGTTGAATTTTCAACATAAATGATGAATTTTTAAGCAACAAAAAAAAAAAAAATTTCTTACAAAGTAGTTTAACTTTTCGGAAATTCATTCATTTATTTATCACAGAATAGTTAAATTTTGCAATAAATATGTTAATTTTTAACCAAATTGTTTCATTTTCAATAAAAATATGAATTCTTAACAAAAAGTTACTTTTTAACAAAATAGTTTTATTTCCTATCAAATTGTTAAATTTTCCACAAAAAATAAAACAAAAATATGAATTTTTAACAAAAAAGTTATTTTTCAAAAAAATAGTTTAACTTTCTACCAAATTGTTGAATTTTCCACAAAAAATGAATCCACGACCAAATAGATGAAATTTTAAACGAAAAAAAAATGAATTTTTGACAAAATAGTTCAATTTTAAATCAAGCAGTTGATTTTTGAGCAAAAAAAAGAAATGAATTAATTAATTTATTTGTTTCATTTTTTTTCAACAAATTATTAATTTATTCTTCATAGAAGAGTTTAATTTTCAGATAAATTAAAAAAGCTATAAATTACATATATGCATTTCACTTTTTCCCCTATTAAAAAAAATATATATATATAAAACATACTTTCCGAAATTGTTAAATTTACCAATTATAAAGAAAAAAATTTCAAACAAAAATGGAATAGCTACATTTTCAGATGAACAAATAAATATTTAACGAAAAAAATGAATTTCCCAAAGAATAATGGAAGAATAGGGAAATTCTCTACCAAATAGTTGAATTTTCAACATAAATGATGAATCTTTAACAAAAAAAAAAAAAAAAATTAAAGCATTTAATACGTAGATTACGGCCACCACTCTGATAAGAGAAATTTATTACAAATTTTCTTACATTCCGATATGTTTATGCGAAGAATTCCTTCAGAATATATTAATTAAACACAAACTGAAATTAACTGTTTATTAACCTTCTAAGATAGTCCTAGCAAATTGCTTGTTATCCTTTACAATCTCTCTGTCGTAAAATCTGGCGAACTTCAAACGAACTTACCTGTATAGTGAAGTTCGATCGTAATTATACGACCGCCTCGTTTGAAGGAATTACAGTTGTAGTTTTATTTCTCTGCGCTAAATGGCACCACAATTCAGAGTCAATGAAAAAAACTACAGCGCCTCCCATAGGCCGCCCTGCACATCTCATTCTCATCACATCTCATTCGTTTGATCGTTCAATTATACTTCCCGCCTCGTTCTCGGGATTACAGTTGTAGATATTTAGAGCTAACAATTTTCCGTACCCTTGCTATTGATAAGTTCAGAAGACAAGTTTAACATAGAAGAAAAAAGCTTAGAACTAAGTATTCAAAGTGGCCGCAAAGAAACTATTACAATTAGAGGCTACAATTGACCTGTTATGAAAACGTGCGAAGGTGAATGAAGTTTCGGTCCAGCAGCCTACCGTACTTCTTATTAAACTTAAATCTAAACCCTTTTTAAAAGCCGTTGATGTGGCAGCATGTCGAGTACCGTGCGCTGTAAACTCCTTATCAATACCGCATTGGATGAGCACTGACTTTATTTATCGACTAAGGGTTTGCGAACCAACCCCTTTATGAGGTGTTTTACAACTAATGAACAATGTATTTGTGTCTTCTCCTAGCGATTCTGTAACATCTAGGTAAGGTTTCAATGTCGCTGCGGCACAAAGTTCCGGCCTATCTTTGAAAACCGGTAAAGATAGGTTAATTTGACAGGCTCCAAGTTTCGACGTCTTGATAAGAGCCCCGACTTTAATTTGCACATCCGCCGACGAGAAAATTACATTTTTTAATTTAATAAGAGCGAAAGTTTGAATTCTGTGGCCGGTTCCCAGTGCTAACAATATGATTAACTTTTCAGATAATTTTTGAAGATTAAGAGAATCAAGTGGGAACCAGGTAGCGATCGAAGCTAGAACTGGAGAAACATCCCACGTTTTTGAATACTTGGCCCGCGAAGGTTTTAGTCTATGAATGCATTAAAAGAAACGCTGCATTTCCTTATCCGATATGTTCTCTTTCGAAATTAAAGAAATAGCTGATTTTGCAGTATTTAATGTTGCATGAGACCCTCCGTTGTTGGATTTTTAGAGTAAGGAAATGCAGCACTGTTTCCATATTTTGATTACACGGATTCATATTCTTACCTTGGCAGAAATTCCACCAATCTCTAGAGAGCTGTCATACTGTTTCATGGTGGCGTCCGATAATGACGCTATCATGATCGCTAACGATTCTTCCGAAAGGTTCTTCCTGCTTTCCTTGATAAGAGCCCTGCAGCAAGGGAAAGTGAGGACGCCAGTGGGAGTTGTTGAATCCTACAAGGAGACAGAAGAACATATGATTTGGGACTAAATATTAAAGGCTCAGATACAAGACTCTTGAAACAATAGAAAAGGGCGGGAGAGCGTAAAAGAATCTATTAGTGCACGAAATCGTAAATGCATCAATTGCCAGAGCCTCTGTGTCGTTTTCCCAAGAGCAATATAATCTACATGTTAAATTTGATTTGGAGGAAAGTAAATCGATTTCAGGTTTTGAGAAACTTGACACAATTCTTTGAAATTCTTTGAAATTCGAGGCAATATAAGATGTGAAAATCCAAATTTTCCGCTTCTCACACTAGTCCCAAATCTGTCTACTCAGATTATGAATATGTTAGTATTGAATTCCACCCATTTTATTTATATAAGCAATGATGGTGTTCGGTGGCTAATAGAGAAAATTCTTAACGCAAGAATCCTCAAAGAATGTGGTATAAATGAGACACTATTTGACAGGAATGAAATAAATTTGTTGGTATGGGTTGGGCATGTTTGAGAGAATGAAGGATGAAAGACTGACGAAACAAGTATATCGAGGTGAAGTAAATGGCAGCGTACCCAGAGGCACACCGAGAAACGAATGGTTAAAATGCGTGAATGAGACCCTAATTTGAAGAGACATACGAAACCATAACAAAGGAAGGGTGCCCACTGTCATTAGGCCTGTTTTCGGCATGTACCTCACAGATTATGTTCTTTTTTCGTATTTTGAGAGCGAAGCAGCATACATCGAATCTAAAATTTTTCGAATTAGCATAAAAGAGATTGGGAATTTTCCGAAAAAACGAAGAAATCTGTTTATAAATTTTTAGAGTAACAATGAAGAAATTTATACACCAAGTCTCAAAACCAGTATGCGCAGGATCGGAAATTTTCCGCGTTATAGTGTATTCTTGTACCTTTTCCCACTTCTCAAACGGATTTTTTATAATTGTGTCACCAATGTGAGTGATGTATTTCAGTGAAAAGAATGCCATGCATGTATTCCAAGGTACATAATAGAATGCATTAAAGCTCAAATTAAAATAAAATTATAGGCATTTTTTTTTTGCAAAAATGAGCTTACGAGGCTCATAAATATATTTTTTAACTCTGATAAAAATCAGGGGTCATTTTGACACCAAATGGAACAATCTGTAAGGGTATCATTTTATACAGAGAAAACAATGATATTGAATTAAAGTATTCACTTTCGCGCTCGTTCAAATGCAGATCTCATTGATTTATATGAATAAACCATCCAATTAATAGCATCATTGGTGAGTCAAAATGATTAATTATTGTCTCATTGAATATTCATTCGAATCAACAGTATCTGCTTTTGAGCGAGAGCCAAAGAGTCCGCTTTTGTGCTAATAGCATTTTTCTCTCAGTGCAGAAAAATGTTTTGTTTAGGTTTAGACCGAGGTGTTCAAATAGAAGCGAATTGCTACAAAAAATCTTAATTTTTACAAAATTAGGTGATATACTTACCGCAACCCTAAAAATGAAATTTTTTTCAATTTAAACTGAGATTTGTAATAAATCTTGTTTTCAGCATGCCTTCAAACAGCTGGACGGGTAAAGCGTTCTCGAAGTCCTAATCTTGTAGGAACATCTCTTTCGCCCCCAGTTTCCTCAGCGTTATCTTCATCACCGTCAGAATCCCTAAACGACAATAACAACAATCATAATGAAGACACTACTGTTTCCTCTGCAGAAGATGTTGGCTCCAAGAGGCCACTACATCCAGCTTTAGTTGGAGCTGGAGCCGCTCTGGAAGCTAGACCTTTGTGGGAAGAATTTCACCAACTTGGAACGGAAATGATCGTCACAAAAGCTGGCAGAAGAATGTTTCCTAATTTTCAAGTAAGTCTTAAATAATTCAATTAATTTAATTGCATCATTCAATTAGACTTGAGTCTTTCTTTCCTTTCGAATGTTCAATTAATATAATATGTTAACTACGTACCTCAAATATTCATAGAGGTACTACACCAGACTTTTAGTTTAGGAACTCGCGGTTTAGGAATTCCTAGAACTGCTGGCCCACGCAGTTTCTCAGCGCGCAGGGTGAGAGATCGTTGCAACTCTTGCCTCGGAAGGGCCGCAGGGCGCGAGTTCTCGGTCACGTATATATTGCAATATTAGGCATTCCAACTGGCAACAGTTCAGGCGGCCCTGACTGTTTATGTTTCGATAGTCGCGATTTAGGAACAAGGATATTTCTAGACAACCACCGACACTGTTCATAAACCAAGAGTCGGGTATATATATATATATATATATATATATATATATATATAACATTGTCGAGAATCTTGCCCGATCTTGCTTGCATATTCAAGTCGGGATGGGATGAGATTGAACAATTGAAAACCAGAAATTCTCGACGACAAAAATATCTCTAATACAGGCAATATCAAGCGAGATCCGAGAAATTCTCGTCTCGGCGTGCAACTCTAAATAGAACTATTCTGTTTGGAAGTGATCTTTTTTTGTTCTGATATATACCAAGCTTTATAAAAACATTAGTATTTTTTTACAATTTTGGCTGCCATTGTGACTTTTGTGTCATTTGTAGAATATGCGAAACAATTTAACTTTGGTTTCAAAATCAGCACCCGTAAAAACAGGCAGGCGTACCAAGTTTCATTAAAAGCAGTATGGTTTTAAAATATAGAGTATTAGTTTTTGACTTACTCATGTCAAACGAATTTTCATTGTTCAGCATGCATAGGCGAAAAGTTTGCCTGATCAACTGTGCGAAGCGTTTAATCAAAGAGTTATATATTTAGGTTCTAATATCTGAAGCGTTAGTAATTTAATTTATTATTAATTTGAAGATTAATAATCGTTCAGAGATAGTTTTCATAATTGGCCTCAGTCAATTATTATTCTATTCGTATAATTATTTTGTTTCGTAGATTATAACTTCCGTCAAGAGCTTTATATTTCTTTTAAGGTTTTAATTTTTTATTCACTTCAATTCTATCATCAGGCTGTTCAATTGTAGGCAGAATAATATGCATTTTATGCACCGATTAACCTCAGAAGAGAAGCTTTTTCCGTTTCATTTCGTACCTCTCTCTCTCTCTCTCTCTCTTCTATTGCAGGAAAGTGGTAATACTTCTCGTAATTATGACGTTGATAGCATTTAGATACATATTTTTTAACGTGTGTAAATTTTTAACCGTTTCTCACAGAAGAAACGGTTTTATGTTACCTCATGTCCTTATGGGAAAGACAACCGCTCTCTTCCTCCCTGCAAGTCTTCCCGTGAATTGGAGAAGAATACTTAAATTTATCAGAGAATACTGGCTGCAAATGTATCGTCTTCTTCCCTAATTGTCAATTAATAGTTATAATTAAAATTTCATTCTCGAATATAACAACTAATCCCGCACTACAGGGCAGTGACTCGTTACTCATAAAGTTATAGCTGCGTCACTTTTGTGCTATCTCAGTTATAAAAAATTTGTAAGTGAAACGCAACTCAGTTTTAGTTTGATAAATTGTAACTGTTAGAGACACATTAATTCCATATATATATTTTATATGTATAAACTTTCCAAGTATGTTCCATATATCTCATGTCCAAACTTTTCCTTTCCATTTGCTTTTACTAATAAATAATTTCTTCGGAACCTTGTTTTTGGCATTCTAAGGGAAAAGAGAAGTAGTTTCAATAACACTGATAGTTACAGTAGGAAATAACTGTTAGTGCTGCGAATTACTTGTCAATTTTGCAAGTTGTAACTGTACTGAGAGAGTTATTAATTTTGGAACTTTGAACTGTACCAAGTTTCTTGGCAATTTCGTAATTTGCAACTTCTCCTATTTGCCCAATAGACAGCCTTTCTCGCAGAGTCGATGGAAAAGGTGTCTTATATCAATAAGAGGGAGAACAGTGACTAAAGTGACTTTTTCCTTCAAACAAGTGATTACAGGGACATTCTTTTAAAACAGAGGTGATACTTTTAGATATGAATAGTTTTTACGGAGCTCGCCTTTGTAGACAAGGTTATAGGCATTGTCACTGAGTTGCGTATAACTGATTTAATTATTTTCTTAACGTGGTAAAGAATCTGTTCATGGAAGACAAGCGCTCTCATCCTCCCTATATGCTTCCACTTTTAAAAAGAATCTGCACTTTCAATTTCAATTAAATTTCGGCGGGTACCTATTCCGCACTATGTGAGGCATCTCTTTCAGTGTGATGCACATTGATGTATTTTTGTCATCTGATATAATTTGTTAAATTTATCAACAATTATTATAAACAAATGCATAATTTGAACAGTTTCAAGTATGCGTGATTCTTGTTCAATGAGATTAAACAGCTGGACGTTCAGACTTTTTGTATTGAATACTCGAGTAGAGAACAATAGAGAATGTCGCACAAATATTCATTCTGTTCTGTTAACTGGAAATAATGTATTGATGATATTGAACATTCATATTCTTATATTTCACTTCATGTAGAAAGTTGACACTTATATTACAAAGTTATTTGTCACTCGCGAATTGCTGTTTTATCTACTAATGTTAAGAGATATCAAATTTTTTTTTGTTCCTTTAATTTTCTTTCCTCTAGGTTTTAAGTATCACGAAATTTCTTCGTTTCTTCGTTCTTTTATTTATTATTTAAGAAAAAATTTCTTCTAACCTACGCTCCAAGATGAATTCTCTGGAGGTACCAATGGATAGCTTGTATGATGTTGTAAGCCAAAATCCCAAAATGAATTACAATGACTTATCCCGTATGCTTTGGAATCACATTTGAGAAAATTATTCAGTCGATGATAAGCAAATGAAAGTAGTTACTGACAAATTATTACAACTCTCGTAAGTTCAGTCGGTTAGCCAATACTGATCTGGTGCATAAAATACTCATCTCATCTGATGCATACTTGTCATCTCCAAGAGAAAGCTGGAGATATATAGATAGTGATTTTCAACCTGAAGCTCTCAAGCTCTTGATTTCAGAATGAATCGTTTTTGAAATAAGGACTGGAATCATG
This sequence comes from Andricus grossulariae, assembly GCA_011634705.1. Taxonomy (NCBI): domain Eukaryota; kingdom Metazoa; phylum Arthropoda; class Insecta; order Hymenoptera; family Cynipidae; genus Andricus; species Andricus grossulariae. Next base: position 139,320,145 of record JAABKJ010075445.1, read on the forward strand.
AAATGTCCATTATAGAAATTTGTTCAAATGATTCGTTGATAAAAATGTTAAATAATATTCTGAGTAGAAAGATATCAATGAGCATCACAGGCAATGATACTTGAAGATAACAAGAAGAAAATTCGGTTTGCTTCCGCCTAAAACTGTTCAAATCACTTATTTGCTTATAATAATTGTTGATGAATTTAACAAATTATATCAAATGACAAAGACACATCAATGTGCATCACAGGCAGTGAGATTCGAAGACAATCAGAAGAAAATTTGAATCGTTTCTGCCAAAAAATGTTCAAATCATGCATTTGTTTATAATAATTGTTGATAAAGTTAACAAATTATAACAGATGACAAAAATACATCAATATGCATCACAGGCAGTGAGATTCGAAGACAATCGGAAGAAAATTCGGTTCGTTTCTGCCTAAAACTGTTTAAATCATACATTTGTTTATATTATTAGTCCTTAAAGTTAACAAATTATATCGGATACCACTTTTTCATGATCACATTTCACCTCGCTGCTCTGAACGAGCGAATGCAACACGCTGGCGACACGCGCGTATTATACGACTGGAGGTTCATATCTTGGTCGCGTGGAGGGCTATATCGCTGGTATGATCACTGGTTTAATCTATCATTTGGCGTCACTGGTATATTTCAGTAACTGTTTTAGTTGAGTCACTTACTGGTTCACTCAGTCAAAATCGGAAAATCATTGGTTCACCAGTGATAACTCAAAATACTGATTCAACTTAATAGTGGTACTTAAATGAGTAACTTTGCCAGTAATTCTCAATTAATATTGTTACTGAATAATAATAGAAAATTGTGACTTCGATAAAGAAAACATTTAAGAAAGATCATGTTACTATGGAAATAATAGTTTTTTTCATCACTTATACTCATGTAGAGATACTTTTGTAAAACAAAATATAAATTAAGCGACCAGTACAGTAAGCAGCTTTAAGTAATTGATAAATAGAAATAAATTATAATAAGTAGTATGAAACGTTACTGTTCTCGCAACGAGATCGTATGCATTCTTCATGCGTGCAAGGGGGAAAACATATTGAGTCACGGCGATCATTCAGTATAGTGATAGCCTGGTCATTTGACCGTTATCGTCAAAAATCGTCAAATGAGGCATGTAGAAAGGGAACAACCAATAGTAGTGCTCACTTACGTAACGTGATGTGTGTAAGTGCGACAGAGATGTATCGTATAGCTATTTCGAGGAACACAAGTGCCCCACGATAGAAACTTTTCAAATAATAGGTAAATTATTACTAAAAAATACTGAAAATGAAGTATCAGTACTAAAGTTGAAGAATATTCAAGAAATTTGCTCAAAATTGGTGAAAAAGTGACAGGTTTATGATACGAAAACCATCATGTGAAGCATAACCTCAAGAAGGAAACGTCAAATTGAACCAAATTCTTTTGAGTGGAAGAATTGTTTAAAATTCATTTAACTTACATTTGATTTAAGGTGGCATTGTGTATTAAAAGGATTGTTCGCAAGATTTCATGCAATTTTTGCGCCTAAAAGGTCATTTCACATTCTGCAATAGTATGAAGAAGAAGTTATGTTTTCGTGACAGGTAAGGAAGAAAATCATACAAGAAATTTAGAATTTTTAATTTACTAGCCTTCTTAAATTATTTAGGTTATAATTTTGTATTAAAGTATTTAAATTTTTGATTGATTATGACAAGCAATGAATTTTTCTTTGCATAAAGGTACGTCGCACTCTTGGCACACATTGAATTCAGCTTGAACTTTCTTAATTAAATTAAATTAAATTGAACAAGTAGATTTTGTGTTTATATAATGACTATTTCCCTTTCAAATTTTCTCTACTCTTTACATTTTTAATCATTTTTATTCTTTAATCTAATTCATACAGCCATCGAATCAAGAAATGTAGTAAATTCATTTTGGATGAGTCGCCTGGCGAACCAACTTAGCATGGTATTTTAGCATTGATATGAACCATTATCATTTGTCAGTGAATAACCGATTACTGTTTTACCAGCATTAAGGTTAAAGCAGAACCGTTTTATAGAAGTCGTTGGAAGAGTATTTTACAGCCTCGTATGCTGTACAAGAATCCTGCACAACCTTATGGAACATATGACTACACTACGCATCTCTGTCTACTGTAAAATACTACTGCGTGTCCGTATAGTTCTAGAACTTAGGTAGAGATCACATATCCAATATCGACGGTTCTAGAAATTTGATGCAGAGAAGAGCCTTACGTGCACCGAACCTCATAGAAACTTCAATCGAACTTTCTAGAATGTGAGTAAAGTAGGTGTAATGGAGTATAAAAGAAGCATCAGGTTTCAGTGAATTCAGTCTATCGTCGAACACACAGTGCAAAGTTAGTCATCTGTTGAAAGTTCTAGTTGAAAGAAAAAAGAAATGTCTTTGGAGAAAAAAGATCTCAAAATGATCAACTCAGTTGGCCGTATGGATAGGGTCATACCTACGAAACCGCTGTCTGAAATTACCTTAAAGAAGAAGTATACTGTTACCAAGTTTCGCAAAGTTCAAACCAAGTACGGTACCAAGATTGTGGTTGAGCTGGAAAACCAGTTTGCAGTATTACTACCTAGCAGCATCATGGAAGTTTTCAAGGATGCTATGTGTGAGGATACCTCTGAAAAGATGGAGGAAGCAACCAAGAATAAAAAAACTCTATTTTTGCTACTTCGGAGGCCCTATTATCTTTTTGAATTTAAATGTGCACTTAGTGTACATAAAAATGTGTACTTAGTTCGAATACATGCGCATCAATTCACCTCAAGCACTTTAATATTACTTAGGATTTAATATACGGATAGATGAATGCAAATTTCGAGCACTTTCCACATTGCTCGGAATGTACTTAAGATGAACTTTAACTTCCTTCTGCAAAAGAATTTCGTTCCTTCCAGCGTTGGATATTTTTAAACATGGTTAGGTTGAATTCGAAATCCAAAATATTTCTCGCTATCATTCTTTTCCCGAACCGAAGCTTGCTTGCATGATACGATAAGGACGTTTAGTGCCTCTTACTTTAGCATCCAGAATACCAGATTGCTGTGAGAAGCTGATTGCTGCGCTGGAAACCCGGGTTCAATTCTCGACAATTACGTTTTTTTATCTAATTCGCCTTTCACTGTTTCAGTAAATATATGTTCATAATTTAATGTTTAAAATTTATTAGATGTATGTACGTATGATATATAAATAAATGTAAGTTTCAAAAATTAAAAGTGACTATATCGACCCGTCAACAGCCACTGCTCTGTGTCCTTATAAATGCTTTTTGGCTGGTCATTCTCTAATTTATGTAGTATAGGAACGATTCCTATTCTGGACTGGACTCCGTACGGTACGCTAGAAGAATCAGACCGTCTACAAGCTGTAATCTCTTCAGTTGTCTTAGGAAGTTAATACTGCGATTGCACTTGAATCAATAACCTAATTTCAATCGGGAATTTTTTTACAACGCCAGTTCAGTAATGAATACCTCGACTACCAGCACTAAAGACCCAATTTTTCATTTCCATTTTTCTCCCCGTACATGCTCTCATGTTTCCTTTTCTCATTCACATATTCTGTCCTTTCTGTTCTCTTTCTTTTCTGAAAACATCCTTTCCCTTTCCTCGTTTCCCAATCTAAATCTTGCTATTCTGGTCTATCTTCTTTCTCCCCATCCCTTTTCTAAATATTTTGGTACTTCTTTTTTCATCATCTTATACCACCTATTATATTGTAATTCCTTAATCATCTCCAATAATTCCAATAACTGTCTTTTCCTGTCCCTTCTCTCCAATTCTTCATAACTTACTCCATTCCCCTCTCCTATATCTCTAGCACTAAAGAACTTTCTTCATTCTTCTTCCCATCATGTAAATTCTATCGCTCTCCCTCTTGTTTCTTCTGCCTCCTTTAAACTCTTTTTCGCTTACTTCCCTCCCTTCTCACCCTTAGCTTTGTCTGAAACTGCCATGCCCTCCTTCCCGCTCTAGTACTCAATTTATCCCAGTTCGCTTCTTCTCTCACCACATATTCCTGTATTCTCCAGTCTGCCCCTAGCGTCCACCTTATATACCTTTCTTGTAAACTCTCAATCTCTTTCCTTTCCTTCCATCCACATATTTCCGCTCCATAACGCAATACCGGCCATACCAGCGTATCAAATGATCCCAAATCTTTCTAAACTTTCTTTTTCCTATTCCCCATACCTTTTTCATTACCCTCGCCGCTTATTTTATCCTTTCTCTTATATTAGCTCTATGATCTATATTTGTTTGCAACGTGTATCCTAAATATTTAAACTCCTTCACTTCTAGCTTTACTTCCTTCCAACTCCCAGTCCATTCTTTCTTTTTTGCCCCTCCTTTTCTAAACCTGATTATCTCTGTCTATGCTACATTTAAATTTAACTTTTTCCCATATATAAGTATTTCTACACTCCTGTAATTCTCTCTCTCTCACCCTTTCTTCTTCTAAGTCTGAGATTGGTATATTATATTATATATATTATAATAAATAAATGTGTGCTCTCCTACCTTTACCCTGCTTTTTGTTTCTCTAAAAATTTTCGACGCTAACATTGCCGTGTTCTCTCTTTTAATCCTTTTATTTATCAGATAATTTAAAACATATATGCTGCCCATCACCCCCATTTCTTTTCTAAATCCTGTCTGATTCGGTGGCTCTATCTTTTTTCCTCGCAACTTCTGTCTTCAATGTTGGAATTAGCCTCACTCCTCTATAATCTTTAACCTCCTCTCTTGTGCCTTTCTCCACTATGGATACTACCAGCCCTATGCATCGCCCACTCTTTTTGTTCTCTTAGCATCCGGAGGGGTATCGTAGTTCAAGTAAATCCAACAGATAGCGCTTCGATCAGGTTTGCCCGTTTTTTACTGATGTGTTCTTCCGGGATTATCCACAGTGAAAAGTGACTTTTGAGACCTGCTGTTAAGAGACATGTGCATCGGACAATCTAAGCTCCATTCCTATCAACATTTGCAGCATGGAAACCTAAAAAGTAGTATCAATTCAAGCCGTTTTTTAGAGGTTTCGACAGAGTTGTCCTCATCAGTCTGCAAAAGGTTAGTTTCATATTCTACGAGTGAATTGTATTGACAATGACAAGTGCTAATTTACTTGATTAATTTTCTTCATAAAATTGATTTACATATTTTCGGACTTTCGAATTGGTGACGTCACTTCTCACACAGAACAGTCACGTGAAATATTGAACTTGATATTGATTATTTTCAGTCAAGTATCTTCGCTTCAAATAGATAATTTCGAACGTGTCAAGTTAATGTCAAATGCAGACGACGACTTTCTTAATGTTCTTAACTTTTTAACTTGATCTGTTTTAATTAATGTCTTGTTTTTATCAATTTTAATCAAATTAACTGTTGTGTTTATTTTCAAATTCTCGTCACTAAGAAAACAATCGTGTCTCTCAAAATGTCGAGTGCAGACGTGTGCCTCCTTGAAGAAGTGCAACTCGGTGAGCGGATTCACAACTCTTTCAATTCGGTACCTAAGAAACCCACTCGGGGTTTGCTTAAAGCGCGATTAGAAACTCTTGAATCAAACTTGTCTAAATTTCAAGCACAACATATTCAGTTGTTAAAAGTTCCTAGTGAAGGAAAATTGTCTCACTTCGATGACAGATTTTACGACAAAGTCGAGGAATGGTAGCAAAATGTTAAAGGGAAATATTTTGATGCCCTTGACGCATTACCTCCGCTTAATACAACGGCTTCTACAGCTAACTCGACACAGCATGTCATCGCAACATCATCAACCAAGTCGTTTCCCAAAATTGTTTTACCAACATTTTCAGGCGATTATACCGAGTGGTAAAATTTCTCCGATCTATTTACGTCTCTATTGATAGAAACACCGAAATATCGGATGTCATAAAACTTCATAATTTAAAGACTAATCTTTTTGGAGGACCTGCACAGTTACTCAAGAACATCTCGATAAGAAATGAGAACTATCAACAAGCTTGGAATCTTCTGAAAAAGCGTTATGAGAACAAGAGAATTCTTATCAATTCTCACTTAGCTCAATCCTCACAGCTGTTGAAAATCTCGAAGCTCTCAGGACACTTGGATGTCTCGTAGATAGTTGGTCTCATTTTTTTTTTTTTTTTTTTTTTTTTTGACTTCTTGCTTGGATGCTCGGACACGACGTGATTGGAAAACATCACTTGGTGACTCGACAGAATCTCCAACGCATGAATCCTTGCGCACTTTTCTTCAAAACAAGGTTCGCACATTGGAGATCCCCGAAGCTGGTTTCGAAGCAGCTAGGGAGTCGTCAGCTACAAGAACTCAATCATCTAAGAAAAATCAAGGGAAACGAGCATCTTTTAAAAACACAGCTGGATCTTCACATCTTTCAACGGATCAATCTCGCTGTAGCGATCAACAAGTTCGAAAATGCTACAACTGTGGAGAGCAGCACTTTTTAATGTACTGCCATAAGTTCCGAGCCATGAATGTAACACAAAGAAGGGAATTTGCTGCAAAGAAGAAACTTTGCCTCAATTGTTTACGTCAGCATAGTTTCAGCGCTTGTTCGTCTGTTAACAGAAGCATCATACCATGCTTCATCTGGACTCACAGGTTGTGAACTTTATTCAACAGACACTGCACAATGAAGAGGTTATCAACAGCTCTCAACTGCCAATCATCAAGTGGTGAATCATGTCAATCGCCCTAGAGCTAAAGGTCTTTTACCAACAGCTATTCTGCGAGTCAAGGCAGGCAACGGTTCTTCGGCCTTGGTTCGTGCCTTGTTTTTCTTTTTTACTCGGATAATTTTTTTCAAAATTATAACTCAAACTAAATATACAAACGCAATTTATTGTCTCATTTTCTATATTCCAAATTTTGAGAGCGATATATCGTTGCGTTTGGTCATGGTGAACACCAAAAAAACATTTCATAACCGAGGACTGGTTTTGTCACGTGGTCACCGTAGAGCATGCCCTTAATTGTGAATATATTAATTTTAAGTTATTTTCACATTAAAAATAGTTTATATAGTTTAAATCAGACATTTCAATTTGCTTAATTACTGAGGCTTTCGTATTAGAAAAGTTTAATTTTGAACGTTAAAATTGACAAATTGTTCAATTTTGAACATATGTTGAATAGTATTGTAAAATAATTATTGTACAATTTTTAACACTCGAACTGCAGCTCAGTTTAAAAAAACCAATCATTTATTTATATTTACATTTGATCAACCTGAAACGTTTCTTATAAACAATTTTAAATTGAAAACGCTTTTCATTTTTAATTCTTAAAGCCTTCAAAACAGAACTTTTAATTTCCTTCAATTGAAAATTTACGTTTAAAAATGAAGACATATAATTGAAAAATTGTAAGGTAAAAGATTGTAGAATTAGGCCTTGTAAACTGAATGATGTAGTAATTGAAACAGTGGACAACTGAACTTAACATTAAAAAAAGTTGAAATCAAACTTATTTTTAATTGAATTATATCATGTGATATGATATTTGTGATATTTCAAGTGAGTTGATAGATTGTTCTTCTCAAAATTGGTAGAATTCCTTGTAAAAAAATAAATTCACTGTCATTTCTCGGTTTTTTCCCGTCTCAACAAATTCACGGTCATTTCTCGATTTTCCGTCCAGTGACCACGCCGTAAATGATAAATTCACAAAGCTTCATATATAGATTATTGAAGAGATAAAATCCAGTAAATGCTAGTATTATTTGACGGAAAATGTTGATATAGGATTATCTCCTTCGGAACTTAGACACTGGAAAACCGTGATACCCAATAAGAAATTTAATTACTCTCTACGTCTGCTCTAAGTGTCAGTAAAATATTTAAAATATGAAACTATGTTGAAAATTAAAAATTTAGGAGTTTCTCATTACCATATTTATTATTTTATTCTAGTTACTTTAAATAATGAATTGTTAGTAAATATTATTTTCATCTTGATTTTAAAGTGAAATGTTCGAAATTTTTGTCTGATATAATTGCACATTTGTCAGGAGGTTCGACCGGAATTTCTTTCTGAATATATTCTTTTGAAAATATTAATATGCTAAATCTGCTCTAAATTTTAAGTAACTATGGAAATAATAAGAAAAATTTCATTAAAAAAATGAGGAAGCTCATTTTTCTCTCAGGCTCAAGAGGGTGTAACCCTCTTGAGCATGAGAGCTTTTACCCATAAGAAATTTCGTTTTCCTTCTAGAAAGTTACTTTCATAAATTAAGGAACATCATTATTTGATTTTATATATAAAAATTTTACCATTCCTACACAGTGATATATATATATATATATATACATATTTATATTGTTTTGAATTAATGACTGACTTGCGTACGGTAGCGAGGGAGTCATGCTCGGTCATATCAAGGTCGACAAAAAGGAACAAGACAATTTATCACCGTTATTCTTAACTGCAAAATACCTTTTGTCGATCGAATCCGGGAGACGAGTCCCCGAGCCTATCCAATGAAGTACTCCTTTCGTGCCCAAAAAAAGGTTTTGGTTCTTTTAGAAAATTGGCACAGATGTAGCCTCCGGAAGCTACGACCACGATCGTTCACCGAACAAATCGATCCCGACTTGTCACTTCTCGGAACACCAGAAGACGATCGAGTCGGGAAATCACAGCACAAAAAAAGGAAACTTAGAAAACCACAGACTTTTAATTAAATATGAGCACCCCCGGAAGAACTGCATTGAAGGCACCCTTTATGTCAATAGCAAGAGCCAAGGTAGGTTCCGCCTCACACAGACCCTGGATCACCTCAGAAGCAACTGAGGCCACACAATCAAGAGGCGATCTATCTCTACGAAAGCCATACTGAAACCTGGGTATCCAGGTCTTCTTCTCGGCCGCAAACTCCAAACGTCTCTGAACAAGCCTCTCAAACAGCTTTTCCATACAAGTCTTATTAAACAGGAGCCAGATAAAGTACAAAACTACCGAGGAGAAGCCCCTTATGATCTCATCAGTAATACCATCCAACCCTGGAGAGGTCCTCACCTTACAGGCTTTGAGAGCCACTTCAAACTCAAGCTTTAAGAATATGAGGAGGAATATGAAGGACCAATAGATCATCCTGGAGTTTTTGTAATTTCGGAGAATTCTGATCCGTAAATATACCAGTGTTACTCGCATTTGATTTCGAGGCCAAGGCCCGAACAGTCCGCCAAACCTTGGGCATACCAGTACCAGGATTGAGCGTCTAACTGAAATCCTTGAAAGTACAAAACTTCTGAAATCTAAGAAATCGCTTAATCTCCTGGCCAACTCCCTTGCGAACAGTCTTCTCCTCTCTCGACTGATTATACAAATATTCCTTCAAGGCCGTAGAAGCCATAGAAGCAGAGAGATAGATCAAATACAGGTATTAACCAGATTGTCCCGGAAAGCGAAGAAAAGTAGGGACATGGTCATTCAGGGGAAATAAGTCCCTGTCAGAAACGGCTATACTCAATTCCCTCCCCGAGGCATTCTCCCAAACCGCTCCCCACATTCCGGAATGAGCATTGAAATCCCCACTAAGAAGAATATGGTCCACACCATCTGCGCACTGAATTAATTCACACCAAGTGTCATATTTAGTACCACTTAGAGGAGGACAATAGACCGACAACACAGCAATAGAGCCCATGGAAGTAAGCAAAATTATGCCAACTATATCCAAATCTCCCAGTAAGAGACCACCCAGGTCAAGCTTCCTGAAACGAAGACCTCTCTTAACTAAAATAGCCGAACCGCCCCCTCTATCTCTAAGTCTGTCACACCTGTGAGTTATGTAGCCAGGGAATTCCCAAACCTGATTCGAGTCTAGCCAAGTTTCGGTAACACATAACACGTCCAGATCAAACTCTGCCAGAATTATGTCCATTTCGGCCTTCTTCTTCAAAACACTAAGCGCGTTCCAGTTAGCGAATTTTAGCTTACCCTTGGACTCCTTTACCATCATATTCATAATTCGGACAGACAGATTTAACTTACTTAAAAAGTTAATTCAATAACAAAAAATAAATCCTATGCAAAGAAGAACCTATATATACTACTATCGTGAATATAATATTTATATATGCAACTTGGACTGTATGAGCAGAAAATAATGAACTCATTATGCTGGGAGCGAACTGTAACAAATATAAAGTATTAAAATCAAATAGAATCGGATCTAAAATAGGGTATATCTGATTGAGAAGATTCTATTTACCCTATGGATTTACTAATTAAGTACCTAATAATTATCTTCCTGTGCCTAACATCACAAAAGAAGACAATTTGATAAACTCTAGAAGGCAAGTAAACTTAACAGTAACAGTAACATGCAGGAAACCAAACATAACCTATTTATAAAAAAATTTGGATTCAAAAATTGTAGAATTAAGATTCATTATTCTGAACCATCAAAAAAATATAGATTGATCTACAGGAAATAGGCTAATCTAAACCTAGAGTACAGTATTCAGCTGAGAGTGAATTCCGAGAGGACAAGGACATTTGTTCCATTCTCGTAGTCAGTAAATTGACATTTTGACCCAAAAGACTACTAAGTGATCCATCGAGATTATTATTACCCAGTAGTCTAGAAGTTCGTGAAGCTGAAAGGTCTTCAACCGATAAAAAGATGAAGAAACAGAATTGCGCAAATGCATTCTACACTTGAAAATATTACTATGCAGACCTTTATAACTTATCTTCACGTTTCTGAGTTTATTATTATCAAAAATCGGATTTTCTCCAGAAAGTCGAATGCCGTTGCAGTACCATGTACTAACCTTCCTAACGGCTGGCATTACCACCTATCGACGTCATGCCATAAAACTCACTATTCCGCGAAATATTTGCGTCGTGATTTGATTCTTTAATATTGATTTTTAGTTGGCAAATTTTTGTACGCCAACAAAAACACTAACGCCAACAAAGACTAATGGGGCGCGACTTTTTCAACTGTGCAAAAAGCCGAAACCGCCTGAACCGTTTTACGCGACTGACTACTCGTGCACTCGGCACTTCCGAGGCGAGAGTCGCAACCCTCTCTCGCCCTGCGCGCTGAGAAACTGCGTGGGCCAGCAGATCTAGGAATGTCGGGTGTATTTATTTGTGTTACTATTGATAGTATTTATTATTGATTTCAAATCACCCGCGCTTTTCGGCTGAAAAAGTAGCGACCGGCGGCACATCGATACAAGAACGGGGCAGCCAATGAACGTCGTGGATAAAACTAAACTGCCCACTCGCGATAGAGTTGGGGATCCCTCCAGTCTTAGATTAACCGAACGGATACGTTTCAAGGCCAGTAGAATAAAAGAAAGTTGACTGTATTCCCTTACGAAAAAGCATTGTAGGTAAATATATACTGGGTGTTTTTTTTTAACATGAGACATCAAAATATCTAAAAAAATACGCATTCTATGAAAAATATATCCGTAATAAAAACTTTTCATTTTCGAAGGGGAAAAGCGACTTTAAACAAATTACCCTACCCTACCTCCCCAGGATGCGGGGGAGGGGGTTGACTTTGTAATTTCAAATGAGAACGCCAATTTTTTATCACAGATTCAGATTCTTCTTTATGAAATACGTAAGTTTTTTTCCATACGCAAAATGAAAATCCCCCCCCCCTTACAGGGAGGGGAATATGTTAAAAGTCGATTTTCCCCCTCGAAAATAAAAAGTTATTATTACGGATATTTTTTTCACAGGTTGCGTATTTTTGGAGATATTTTGATGTCTCAAGTTTTAAAAAAACGCGCAGTATAATAAGCCTATAATGAGTTTGCCGCCGTGCATTTCCTTTAACTTTTTCATCATTACAGTAATCATAGGAATTACAGGAATAAAAATAATCGCCAACAAATTATGAGAAATTCATTATCGAAACACGACTATGTCACAGCAATAATAACTTTTCTGATTTTCCAATGATACTTTTTCGTAATGTTCTGGTTGAAAATTCAGCTCTTTGCTTGAAAAGTCAAACATTCTGTTCAACAATCATCTGTTTTGGTTGAAAATTAACTTCTTTCGTGGAAGATTCATCGTCCTGAATTTCCAAGTCAAAAAGGTTTCTGAAATATTATACTTATCAGCTTCAACTCTCAATTCTTTGTTTTAACATTTTTCTTTTTTGGATTTAAAATTCAACTATTTTGTGGAAAATGTAATACATTTCAACTTGAAATGTATGAAATTCAAAGCGTTGCTACATAACGGGCATGAATTAGTAGTAGAAAGCACTACCCTTGGATTGTGCAAAATATACAATTAAAAGATTATGTGTTTCTTAGCTTTCAGGCTATGAGAAACTGAAGGGTCTACTACGCTACTGTTCAGAGCAAGTGAATTTCTGTGGTGAACAGTGACTATATGGTCGGGCTGTCCCGTGAGCCCGCTCCTGTCAGATTCAAATAGGGGATGCGTCCATTCACGGGTGAACAAGGCAAGTGAGCAACGCGAAGAAGGCGGTGAACGATTCGTGAAATCGTTTTCGATGTCCTAACAGAGGAGCTTTAACAAAAGAGAAGTCACAATCACCAAATTACAGTTGTCGATGATTTGACCTTTAATTTTGAAAGGCCTGGGCGCAAATGTGGGGGAAATACAAAGACCGAGCCCGTAGCGCGAGGTAAACACATCATCGAGCATTTGCGAGCGAAGCGAGCCGGGCGCGAAGCACGCTATGAGAATGTGTCCGTGCAGGGGCAGATTTTTTTTTCATTCATGTTAAAAATCATTAAAAATTATTCCAACGTTAGAAATATTTGGTGGCCCTGAAAAGGGCAGATTAAATTATATGGCCCTGAAAAGAGCCGATTTTACTATTTTTGTAAAAAAATTCCCCTGCAAAACATAGTAATTGTGAATGTACATAAATTTCACGTTAACTGTATCTGCTCGAGATGAGATTAATGAACGGGATAATGAGAGGATACTGACTTGACCAAATTGATTCGAGAGATATTGCCTGAATCATAATCAGAAATGCGAGTTTCTACAAACTCATTCTTCTTCATTGAATCCGAATTCTGAGTTCTTTGGGGTCACCGATGCTGTTACATTTTATATCCGTTAAATTTTGCATTGCGAGAAGAGAACGAACGAAATATGAAATTGGCGGATGTGGGTGATAAAAGTATGTCTTAAAGTGAGAATGAAAAGACTCACAGGCATTTGTTGTGCTAGTTAATTTTGCTGTTTTTTCGGTGTGCAATCGCAAATCGTGTGCAAAACAATGTTTTGCTTCCGCGGGATCAAGAAATATTAGGCCGAAACAAACGCGTAACAATTGCCCAATTTTCGAATTTTTGTTTTTATAGTCTACCGTTAGACCTAAACTTTGGATTTTCCGATACCACGACTGACAAAGGTGGAATCTACATACTATAATTTGAGCAGAGGGAAAAACTTTTTTATTTTCTTTGTGGATACCGAGTTCAAAATCCACTATAATTTCTTCGGGATTTAAAGGAAATCCTTTATCGCGGCCTAATTTAAAAAGGGTTGAGAACATTTCCTCATATGTACTTTCGAATTTATTTTTAAGTACACAAAAAAATTAAATTATAATCAAAAACAGTTCAATTTTCAAGTAAAAAAGACGAACTTTGTTACAATATAGTAGAATTTTCAACTCGAAAAGATGAATTTTCAACGCAGAAGGTAATTTTCAACCAAGAAAGATGACTTTTCTACCGTAAAAGGTAAATTTTCTACCAAAAGACGAATTTTGAACGAGTTGAATGAAACAAAACAAAAAGAATTTTTAACAAAATAGTTGAATCCTCAAATAGATGAATTCCCAATCAAAAAAGATGAATTTTAAACCAAATACTTAAATTTTCAACTAAAAATGGAATGGTTACATGTCCAGTTAAAAACATAATTTTCAACATATACAAATTAATTTTCAACTAGTTATATTTTACCAAAGAAGAAAAATGTTCAAAAAAACGAATTTGAACATAAAAACAGAATTTTTAATAAAGTAGTTAAACTTTCAATCAAAAAAGGTCAATTTTGAACAAAAAATATTTATTTTCCATCAGGAAAATTATTGCTCTACAAAAAAAGATAAATCTTTAGCAAAATACATTAATTTTTAACCAAATTTTTGAATTTTTGAGCCAAAGAGACAAATTATCTACATAGCAGTTGAATTTTCAACCTGAAAATATGATTTTTTGACAAAAAAGTTCATTCTTCACCAAATAGTTGAATTGTTAATATGAATGTTTAGCACAAAAATTAATTTCCAACAAAATAGTTATATTTTTAGCCAAACAGTAAACCCTCATTAAAAAAACACACATTTCAACAAAGTGGTTCAAGGTTTACCCGCGCGAGTGAATTTTTAATTAAATAAGTCAGTTTTCAACAATATAGTTAAACTTTGAACCAAAGAGATAAATTTTTCTCAAATAAACCTTGGCGCATTTTTCTAACCCGAACTCCATTCCAATCTCTTGAGTGTACTCTTTGACAATGTCCAGAGCTAGATGTAGTTTCTCTTGATTTTTAGCATAGATCTTAAGATCATTAATGTAAAATACATCAATGACCTCATGCCTATCTGAAAGGTGATACTGTAAGTAAATACACGATGTTTTTCAGATGAGATAGTAAATAAGGTTTTCCAAAGGGACATTGATCTGTCTATGCACCTCACGATGTGTGGATAAACCTTTACGCTTTCCAACAGACAAATGATAAGTCTATGGGAAGTTGAATCAAAAGCTCCTTGGTAATCAATCCAGGCCATCGGTAGGTAACGCTGATGAAATGCTGCGTCTTTGAAGACACATCTGTCGATGAGCAGGTTTAGCTGACATCCTGCTACGCCTTTTTTTGAGCCACGTAGTTCGAGTATCCTACCTATACAAGTCCAATTGTCCGAACAATCTTATCATTTAGGAAAACTGTGAAGATCTTATACAGTGTGTTCAGACTAGTCATTGGCATGTAATTTTTAGGGTCAGCTAAGTTGCCCGTTTCCGGCAGGAGCACTGTGCGCCCTCACACCAACCACGTAAGTGATAGGTGGGCATTCCTCCTAAGGCATTATGAGGGCACTGCACAGTTCCTCAAAGCTATTTATATTCTTTGAGTGTTCTTTTGGTGAATGCTGAACTTCGCAGACTTCTTCCCAAAATGCCTTGACCTCCTCTAGTGTGGGTGGGTGAACGACAGTACCAGGAGGGACTTGGAAGAGTCGAGAAGGGTCAGACAAAAACTGTTGATTTTCTTTGGACTTCTCCTAGCGTTAGATAGTACTTGTATTTGGTAAACGATATGCTGCCTGATGGTCATTAGCTTTGAATTCTTGAGTGTATGATGACAGAACCGCAGTTCACGCGCCAACTGTCAAACATTGGCAATAAAAGTCCTGCCATATATTATGTAGTCAATCACATTTTGAATGCGGGTAGAGTACTTCCTTGTCCAGCCTATCTTTGTGCTGAGTTGATTGATTGGTCTTTTGTTCCTATGATCAACCGTTGGTTTTGCTCTACAGTTTGCATTTACGAAACCTCTCACTGCATTATACACATTGCAATTGATAGAACAGAGTTTGCATCCTTCGGAAAAATCTTCACGAAGCTAATCATCCGGTTCAACCAGATCTTTGAGCTTGAGAGAAACCTGAATGTTGATGTTTTTCCGGGTCGCCTCTCGCTCTCTCTGTTGCCGGCTTACTCTGGCTGCGGTTGAGTAGGCGCTCCGCTTATATAACCCCCTTTTCCGGAGTTGCTCGGCATGGTTTCGCAGAAGTTTATGCTAAAAATTCGAGAGCACTGGGTGTTTCTCGCACCACAGAGTGAGCACTTGCGCCACGTAAACTTATTGTTTAGGGTGCATACAGGTATTATAGCACTCCAGCACGTCGTCACTGAGTGGATCCGTCCACTTGAAAGTAATGAGATTATACCGGTCAATCGCATTGAGTCCATCTTCATTGGCTCCCCCGAATCTAGGATAGTCGGCATTATCGTCCGACCCATTGTATATACATATATAACAATGCCGATCATCCTAGAGTTCGGGGTGCTGAAAATAACTTAGATGGGAACACGACTACGAACCGGCGAAGCGCTTACACTGAGAGGACGAATCAACTTAAGGATGACTTGCTAGACTAGTACGATGCCAGCATTATTCCTGTACGTCGAGGCTTTATGGCGTGTATGCATACACTGTGGTGCCAAAAACACCTAGAGCTTTAGCACATTTGGATTCAAACCTTATGAAATCAACGTGCCTACCTCTCGAAAAATGGATATGTACGCGGAGCGCTACCCCAACCGCTGCTTGATCAAGCTGCAGACAGCGGTATAAACAATTAAATCCTTCCCGATGCCGCGTTTTTTTGTTAGTTAAATTGCTATATCTCTGGTTCTAAGAAATATTTTTGCAATTGGAAAAAAGCGAAAGATTCCCAGCTAAACACCCTCGAAATTCGGATTCAGCAGGTCAAAATACGTCTAGAAAACTTGGGTTTTTAATGGCACATCGATCGGCCACGGGAAGGCCCCTTGCCCCTAGACTAATAAGAAAAGAGGCTCAAAAGGATAAGTTCAGAACAAGGGCGGAAAAGAGTGGATATGGGAATCAAGATGCGATAAATGGTATAAGGTGATAACAAGAGAAGGTTTGCCAAAATATCTGGAAAGAGGATAGTGAAAAGAGATTGACAAGAATAGCTAGATGGATACTTCGAAATGAAGTAAAAGAATTAATGTATTGGGAGAAGGATGAGGAAAGGAAATTCAGAGTGTGTGAATGTGTAGAGGAGTCATGGGAGCATGTATGGGATGGTTGTATGCGAGGAAAGGAGGAGAGGGGATGATGGCAAGAGAATGTTAAGGAAAGTTTAGGTGAGGAGGGACGAGGAGAAACATTGATAAAGTAGTTAGAAAAAGCTAGAGGAGATGAAGAAGAATTAAATGTTTTATATTAGAGAATAAGTTAGATTAAATGTTGAGGCAATTAGATAATAAGCAATGTAAAAATACTCTAAGAAAGATGTAAAGGAATGGAAGTTTCATAAACCCTAAGAGGACACATTATAAATAAAGAAGAATACATAAAACCTGGAGGTTTCTCAAATTACATTTTTGTTTAATTATTTTAAACGTTTTTCAGTTTAAACCTACAACTATTTTATTTATTTAAAGATTTTTTCCAATTTAAAATCAAAATCGTTCTTTTTAACTTTCTCACTTTTTGAAGCCAACTATCTTTTTCAAATTTTTAGTTATTTTAAATGCTTTAAGTTTTTTACCAATTATTTATTTAAATTACTTCTTATTCCTTAACAATGTCAAAAAGAAATACAGTACTACACTAGAATTTCATATTAAGGCACATAACTGAAATGGCCAGACGCGGACACGAAAAGGAATCCTGACTCCTAATTGGTCGTTCTTCCATCCGTTTACATGGACTAGCCCTACTAAAAGAGGAGAAGAACTTCTGCGATACTACATGCCCATTTCCATCTTCACTGAGCTGAACGGTGTGCTTGTGCCAGCCTGCAGTGGCTTGCACTACTGGGAAGTTCACGGTCTCATTTGAATTCTCGCGCCTCACTGCACTCGTTCCTGGCAGAGAGTATTAAAGAGAGTGGAAGGTGCCATACGAGCCCAATGTATTTTTCCGTACACGATTTTCAGCGCTCCTACAGTCTCGGGGACAAACTAAACCTTAATAATAATAACCCAGGAAACAAAAATCGATTGGGTGCATTTAAATCGGCAGTAAAAATGATTTGAATCGACATTCTTAAAAGGTAATTGCTGATTGCGGTCGATTGGTTACAAAAATTGATGTACCGGATGTGACCGATTGGAAAAAGGCCGCGTGAATCAGACGAAACATTTTCTAGAATCTTAGTTATACTTGCAATAAATACAAAGTTGTATGAAATCCTTTCGAATTTTATACCATAATCCACTGTTTTATTCTGCCGGATCCTCGAGAATTCATTCCTTTTGATAATTATGCAATTTGATGAAGGGCAAGGAACACGACGCGCTTCGTTCGAGATCGCTAAGTGACGTCGAACTGAGCATATAGTGTCCTTATTTTCATAAAAGCCCACGATCTTACGTCGAAGAACACTTAATTACTTCTCTACCAGAAAGTTTGTCCTAATGTAATGTTAAAAATCACAACACACGAAATGAATGCTCGAGATATCACCAAAGAAACACAAAGCAGCCGTCAGGATCTCCCAGCGCACGGCTAGGTTCTTAAAAAACAAATATAGCCCGGCCAGCCCCCGACCAGCAACCTTGTTGTACCAGGGCTGGCTCGGGCTATTTCCACACGGGTAGTTAAGTTCTCAAACAAAATAGACGAATTCTTAAAGATAGACGTAATAAATCGTATTATAAAGATGAATTTTTAACAATAATGTAATTTTTAATAAAAAAAGATCAATTTTGAAGCATATACTTACATTTTCATAGTGAAACATAAGTTTTCAACTACAAATGGAGTAGTCGCATTTTCAGTATCAGACATTAATTTTGGACAAGAAGAAATTTTGTGACAGGTTGCATTCATCTGAAAACACGAATTTTTAACAAAATAGTTGGATCATCAACCAAAATGGTGATTTTTCAAATGAAAAGATTATTCTTGTACTGAAAAAGACAGATTTTCAAGAAAATACATGAATTTTCCAGAAAATAGTTCAATTTTTCACCTGAAACTACGAATTTCCAACAAAGAAGTTAATTTCGTAGAAAGAAGTTAATGTTTCAAAGAAATAGTTTAATTTTGAAGCAAATAGTTCAATTTTTTACTGAAATAGTTGAATTAATAACCAAAAAGATCTATCTTGAACTATCTAATTACGTTTACTGTCACATTGTTGCTTTTTCGAACCCGAAAGGATCAATTATCCACAACACCTGCAATGCTTGATATGTCTCCGGAAAATTAATTCAATTTGATTGAAAGAACAGCTGAATTTAATGAAAGAAGACAAACTTTCCACCAAATAGATCAATGTTCAACGAAATACATGGATTTTCAAGTAAATAATAGAATTTACAAGTCCCAAAGCTAAATTTTGAATTAAAAATATAAATTCTCAACCAAAAATGGACTATTTATGTTTTCAGATAAAACAAAAATGGTTACATCTTCCACTCTAAACATAAATTTTCAATTAAAATTATGAGTCATCACAAAGAAAAATTAATTTATGATACAGCATTTCCAGTTTCCACCAGCTGGTAAATTTTTCAAGGAAAAAAGACGAGTTCTCTACGAAAAGTGTAATGGTTATTTCATGAGATTGCAATTATTATAAAAAAATGTCATGACTAATTAAAATACAATGTAATTTATAGTATGAAAGAAATTTTAAATCAATTTTATTTAATTCAATAAACATTTGGCATTTTTATGGATTTGAAGGTATGTGTAGAGAAGCTTTTGTAAAAAATGAAATATCATTTCAATTAATTTATACGGGTATAAAGAATCGTACAGAATATAAAGGAAATCAAAATTTCTTGAAAGGACAATACAAATTTTAAGTATTCACATTTTAGTACTTTTAGTATAAAAAAAAATTGTTTTACAATGTTTTAAACAAATCGAATACATTTCAAATCAGCTTGGATCCCAAGAAATGCATTTCTTGTATTCCATTTATTTGAGCCAAAAAAACAGTTCACTTAATTGTACTAAATATTGTTTAAAAGCAACAAATACGTGCATTGATTCAAGGAAATCATTTCTTTGGGTTCCACTTCTTTAAATTAAAGAAATATTTCTTGGTCTCTGAATATGAGATAATTAAAGCAATGAATTATTAGTTTTTTTTTGAGAGAGAGAAGTTTTAGGCTCCGGAAGCTACGATCACGGTTCCTTAAAGCAACCAATTCCGACGCAACTGGAACGTGTACGTCATCCACTTCTGCTCCTTCTTTCCTAGAAGGTAAGCAAGAGCGGGAAATTTACGCGAGAAAAGATCGATCAACACTGTTCCTTGGAGTCAGGTCTCTAGCCGCGACTGACCTTACGCGGCAGACGGGACAGTTGGATATGGAAATTTCACCTCTGGATACTTTTTCAGAGCTACCAATCTTTGTAGAATGTTATGAGGAACAGTGTTGTCGGACCAGAACGGGGGCATGCAGCCCCACACCCTAAACCCTACAAGGCGAGCGACGCAACACTGGCACGAGCCAGCGTGGGCGTCATTAGATTAGATAAGCAGGCTAGTCAAAATAAAGAGAGAGTAGACAGAAATACAAATGAGGATAGGAAGAAAATAGAGAGCGAGAGTAAAATAAATACTTATTTATATACGAAGAATAACGATAGAAAATTAGAAACAGAATTTGAAGGGCCATTGGAATTTAATAGAAAGAAAAAGGATTCTAAATTGAAAACAGTTATCGATAAAACTGAGGAAAGAATGATTCGGCTTTAAAAAAATTGTTCTCAATTAGAAAAAGTAATTGGTATAATTTTAGAAATAATGCGATAATAAATAATAATATTACACGCATAAAAATAGAAAGGAAGAAAAATTTAGAATTTTGCGAGGAAATTTCTGAAGGAACAGTAGAATTAAATGAAGCACAGCAAGTGCAATAAGAAAACTTGATTAGAAGAAAATTAATAGGTCAGGGAACAGAATTAAAACCGACACATTCAACTCGTCATGAAATAGATGTCCAGGGTCATGAACCGATTAAACAAAGATATTATTATGTATCACCCAAAATAAGAGAGTTTATGTATTAGGAAGTAGATAGACTTTTAGAGGAGCAAATCATAGAACCATCTAATAGCGATTGGTAAAATCCTATGGTAATGATAAAAAAAACCTAACGGTAAATATAGATTTTGTTTGGATTTTAGGAAAGATAATAAGGTAACAAAGAAAGATTTATATCCAATACCTATAATGTCTGAAATATTGGACACATTAGGATCAGCAAGGTACATGTCTAAAATAGATCTTCGTTCAGCATATCATCAGATACCGTTGGACGAGGAATCTGAGCCAAAAACAGCATTTATTGTCCCAGGCAAAGGAATTTACCAGCTTAAGAGAATGTCATTTGGATTAACAAATGCTCTTGCTACATTCCAGCGCCTGATGGACAGAATAATAACACCAAAATTAGAACCCCATGTATTTTGTTACCTTGATGACATAATTAGAGTTTCAAAAAATTTTGAAGAACATTTAAAATATTTGGATATTATTCTAGATAGAATTAAAAATACAGGTTTAACGATAGGTTTGGACAAATGTGAATTTGGTTGTTCAGAAATAAAATACCTAGGATTCAAAGTAAATGAAAAAGGTTTACAAGTAGATGATGACAAGATAAAACCAATTTTAGATCTTCCAAGGCCAAAAACGGTTAAACAAACTCAAAAATTAATAGGAATGCCTGCATGGTATGGGAAATTTATTCCGAAATTTGCAGAAATAATAGAACCTCTGCAAAAACTATTAAAAAAGGAGGTAAAGTGGGAATGGACTGAAAAACAAGAACAGGCATTTACGACTATTAAACACCTACTAACAACATCACCAATTCTTGCCTGCCCTGATTTTAGAAGTCCATTTCAACTCGAAACCGATGCTAGTGATACAGGTTTAGGAGTCGTATTAACACAAAATATTAACGGTGAATATTTTGTAATAGCGTTTTCATGTAGAGGTTTTAATGGGGCAGAACGTAAATACTCTGCTTCGGAAAAAGAGTGTTAAGCAGTAGTCTGGGCAATAAGTCCAAACTGGAGAATACGTGATAGTCAATTCTATTTTTCAAGACCCGACCCTTTAAAATCAAGCTTAAATTTAGATAGCAACCCGTGGAAATTAGTGATTCCAAAAGAATTACGAGAACAAGTTTTAATTGGCAATCATGGCAATAAACAAGCATGTCATTTAGGGATGCAAAAACTTATGCAAAAATTTCCGAAAATTATTTTTGGCCCGGAATGTACTCTGAAACATTAAAATACGTAAAAAAATGTGACATTTGCCAAAGAATCAAACCGAAAGTAAATTATTTATTCTCGATCGTCCAGGCGCGAACGAAACGAAAATATCAGCGTAGCCAAAAACGAATCAAGAGTTCGGTTGAGTTCAACCGAATCGAAATATGAGTGCGGGAAAAAATGGGTTAGTCCACGCGCTACAGGCAAAAACGAGTTAAATCTTTAACTCGTTTTTACTCGTAGCGCGTGGGCTAATTCGTTCTTGCGCTGAGAAATAATCAACCCGCTTTTGCCCCGACTCTTTTCTTAGTCCGCTTTTGCTATCAGCCCCTCAATTGTAATATGTATCATCTATTCCTTAGAGGGCTATTTAGCCCTAGAAACTTTTCTTAAATAAATACAGATACAAATACCCACTATCAAAAGAATGGGCTGCCCGAAGTCAAACTTGGTCAAAGTCTATTGATAAAAAATTATTGCAATAATATAATAACAATATTAGGATTAGGATAATTATAAATGTTAAAAATTATAAATAATTTTTGCGAGTTTTAATTCTTCCTTTTGGTAATAGGAAATTTTTGTTAGTACAGTTTTAATAGGTTTTTGTATGCCCTTTCCATTGATCGGAAACATTTTTTAAAATAAATAGTATTTAGCCTTCAAAAATAAAAGCCAAAAACAAATTTTATTTTTTATGGTAAAACGCACATTTCGTCATATTTTTATCTCAAATGAAAGTTTAAGTTTCTGTCTTTAAACGCTTTGAGGTTAAATAGTGGAAATTTTTATTTTAATGAATAAAAATAAGCAATGAGTTTAGATAATAGAGGTGGCGCAAGCCCCATGAAGTTTAACACATTTTCTATCAGAAAAAAAGATGTTTTTGTAAATTTTGTTCAGAATCCTCAATATTAGCTGAATCGAGTTGAAATTTAACATTTATCTTCACAATTAGCCACGGAATACGAATCAAATATTACTTCTGAAATACCTGTGTCACCCCCATTATTCTGTTTTATAGGGTCCCAAAAAAACCCATAAGTGGAAAAATGGGGTTTGCGAGTTTTTGGCGCTAATTATGATTTTTTTGCGTTTTCTTAATGAAAGTGGTTTCTGATACATAAAACACTACTTCATACTGATAATTAGATGTTTACATAAATTGTTTAAACAATTTATTATTATTTTTAGCAATTTTCTCTTAGAATGGAGATACAAGGTCGCGGTTTTTTCGAAAATTTTCAACTTTTTATCCAATTTCCAATTAGAAATAGGTTAGAGTTGATTAATTTTAACAAACATAATTGTTTAAACAATTTATTATTATTTTTAATAATATTATCTTTGAATAATGCTAGGAATGGCGTTTTTTTGATATTTTGAACTTTTTGTTCACTTAAACTTAAATTATTATTGTCTATAGCTATCTTCTACCATATTAATACTAGATAGTCGCGGTTTTTTTTTTATATTTTTAACTTTTGTCCATTTTTCAATTGGAGTGAAGTAATAATTAATTCAAGTTAACAAAAGTAGTTGTTTAAACAATTGATTATTATTGTTAATAATATTATTTTTGCTTAATTGTAGAAAGTTGCGTTTTTTTCCGAAATTTTTATCTATTTTTCTATTTTTCACTTGGAATGACTTAATAATTATTTATGTTGAGCAAAAATAATTGTTTAAGCAAATTATTATTGTTAATAACTATCTTCATATATATTAATGCCAGATAATTGCGGTTTTTCTGAAATTTTTAACATTTTGCCCACTTTACACTCAGTGAGGTAATAATTAATACAAGTTAATACAAATAGGTGTTTAAACAATTTATTATTGTTAATAACTGTCTTCTCTTAGATAAGTGCTAGAAAGTAATGGATTTTTCTGAAATTTTGAACTTTGCTTTGCCTTTTTAGTTATGAACAAATAATAAATAAACATTAGTGCGAAAAATATTCTAATCAATCTCTTTTATGCCAGGACAGAAAAGTGTGGCGACAAATAGTTTATAAAAAGAATGTGAGTAGAGTGAATGAAGCCTGAAACAAAGACTTAGGATACTAATGGGCCCGAGTGCGGAACCTCACATAACAATAAAAAATAATAAACAATATATTTGTTCAGTGTTGCATTCCGACATAAGAGCAGAGCAGACGTGTTTTGCCCCCCCCCTCCCCCCCGTTTCGAATATACGTTTTCCAAACGTTTACCTATTCAATCTTTTCATAGTTTTCTATTCTCTCATAAGTCCATCAACACATTTAAATTAAAAATAATAAACTTTTTAAATAATGGACTCGCAGGGTTTGATGAGTATCTCAAATAGAATCAAAAGTGAAGTGAAGCAATCAAATGTTAAACTGGACAAGATGGACTCGGATATCAAGGGGCTCAAAACATAGAATGAAAATTTGAAGGAATAAATAAAAAACTACAAAGAAAAATTCTATAAGCTTAAACTCAAGAATAAAGCTTTCGAAAAAAAAGTTCTGGTTTGTGGGCAGAAAATCGATCACATGCTCAATAGGGAAAGAGCCGACAACCTAGTTTTGTATAAAGTTCCGGTCACTCCGATGATTAACAAAGAACTTACTTTCATCAGTGAAATATCTTTTTACCAAAGCTAATATCGATATCCCAGACAAAGCTATTGCCTCAACTATATGTTAACGTGAACAAGAAGGTGTCAGACCAATCCTGATATCTTTTAACAATCAGAAATGGATATCATTGATTTTCCAAAATGGAAAAAAACTTCGGGGCTCTTAACTTAGGGTTTGCAAATTACCTTACTAAAGAACAAAGAGAGAAGCTTGTCAGGATTTTAATATCCTGTTATCCTATAAAGACTCCTTACAACAATAAGGAAAATATCCACTCATCAAAGGCTTAACAATTATAGTGGATGATCTAGCCTAGACGTTCGCGTTTTTGGGCCGGGTAGCAAACCCGATATCCGACCTGAAGGCAATTTGTACGTCACTAGTAAAAAATAGTAATGCTGTCTTACTGATAAACAATATCTAAAAATATGCTATTTTATGATTTTTAAGGCTATTGGACTCAAGCTCTAAACTCAAAATTCAACATTAACTATCACACCTTCTTGTTGAATAAGAGTTAAATAGGAGTAGACATTTTGATATGTATAAGAATTACCCGTCAATCATGAAATCTCTCCAATCCTATACAATTTTACATAAACCTACATTAAAATAATTGTTAAATGTTAAATGCATATGTATAAATATTTATATGGATGCATATTTATATGGGTGAGTCTTCACCTGAGGACTGCCTTTTCCGGCATGAAGGTCTTTGGTGTCGGTGATTGTGTGTTGCTGAATTTGGTAAATTGCAGTGAGGTTTGAGGTGAGTTAATGGGCTAAGTCTGAAGAAAAGGTTTTTGAGTGAAAGATCCTGCCAGGGCAGGATAGGTAGACAAAAGCACGGAAGAAGACAAGGTAGCAGGGTGAGGTAGTAGAGTGGCGACAGAAGTTACGATAGCGGGAACTCTGACGAGGAAGTGTTCTGTACGCCGAAGCGTGAGGAAAAAAGGGGAAAGTATAGAAAACCAGTAGAAAGGAAGAGATTGAGCGCGGAGAGTTTTGGTTCAATCGAGTTGTTCGTGAATAGGAAAAGGGACAGGACCGAGAGACAGTAATGAGGATACGTTAGAATCAGGATCCATCCTAAAAAATCCGAAAATGTACAGAACGTCACCGGGAAAAGACCCAAACGGAGCAGGGGAGAAAGACAAAGGAAAAGATGAAGACAAAGTTGATCATAGAGGGCCAACAGAAGAAATTTTTTATAAAAAACGGGTTGCGCGCTCACTTCACATGAAGCTAGCACCGCCACACCTGTAACTTCGAAACTATTTATCCAACCGAGCAATTCACGCCTACCCCGAAAGGGAAACGGCTTAATGATATAATAATAATAATAATAATAATTATTGAACTCGTCGCCCAATCTGATCTGTAATAGGCTCATTTTATTAAATTGTAATAAAATATGTATAAACGTAATTAATATTCTTTAATTTATTCTCGGTCCTGCTGGGGTTAAACAAAATTTATTTAAACGTGCTTGCGTATGTGATTTTCTGGTTGATAATATTATGGTTCCCTGGGCCCCACGAAACTTGTGAGATAAAATTTGAAATCATCGCCTGAGCCATTTTTAACAGAAGTAAACTTTTGGTTTTTTGAATGATGAGGTGTAGAATTTGCATACAAGTTGTTGGTATACATTGATTACAAGTTTTTTTAAAATTTAATTCTATAGTTTTGTGTAGTTAGGATATTCTAAAAAAGTCAAACATTTTGCTTGAATCACGCTCCACCTAAACTTGTTTCATTTGGTGAAAAAATAAACCCATATTTTCGTTTTATTGAAAAAAAGTTTAAGCCGTATTGCTAGGACCTCATAATTTTTTGTATTTAAAAATTTTACAGACAATTCCGTGGATATTTTAGTGCCTGATTCGTTGACAAAAAGTTGCGAAATTTTGAATATGATTATTTTTTAAACGGAAGTTTATAAAACCATCTAAAGTTTTTTTTCTTCCATTATTTTATATCGAGAATAGAACGAAAATGCCAATTTCAATGATTAAAAATTATAGTTGTAGTGTAGATAAATTTTAGAACAAAAATAATATTTATGTAAGTTTCTGTTGATACAAGCGGATTCGAAATAAATATATTAAAAAAAAAAAACATTTTTGGGCTGTTTCTGAAACCTTGTATCATTGTATCATTGTATCATTTTTAATAAATAATTCGTTTTCTAATCAATTTTGTGTTAAACTTCGACCAGTTTTGACACTTTGAACAAGACGAATACATAATTATGTATATAAAAAGTCACTGTAGAGTCACCGAATGTCAACCAGTGGAACATCAGATTTTGCAATTATTTTTAAAATATTTACAGTAGACGTAAAGATCTTTAAAAATACTTATTTTTTTCTTTCATGCTCTATTTAGCAGTGTATCCACATTTTCAATTTTCTTCTTATTTTATTAAGAATCAATAAAACAGTGTCACCGCTTTATTAACAATTAACATTCTTGTGCTCATTCAAATACTTTTAAAAAAATAAGAATAAAGATTCTAGATTTTTTAAAGTAATTCTTTCGAGTTCTACTCTGAAATATGAGTTTCACCGAGTTGAAACCAAACATCGGGGATAGACTTTGAAATATAATTAAGCACCTGTAGAACTAAAATCATCACTTCTATTCCTAATTTTTCGATTCTTCAATTTAATACAAACGATTCTTACAAGCTGAAATTAGAGCTATATATTACATTTTCCCATTTCTAAACAAAATCAACTAAAATTTTGAAACTTTTATGAAAACCACTTCGATTTAAGTACTTTATCCTAGTTTATTCAACACAATCTATTAAATCATGAAAAATGGGTAAAACGGTTGGGACTTAAATTTCACAACTTTTTGGTAATGACCTACATCTGAATGCCTCCACAGTATATATAAGAAAGAAGAAAATGGAAAATCTGGTATCAAAGAACGTATCCTCTATGAAGGGTTTTTGCCCGGATCAGGACAAGTATTTTTGGTATAATTAGTTATATTGGTCAAATAATATGAAATTCATAAATAATGTGCTTTTATTTCTTCATAAATTCATGTGTATATATATATATATAATTAAAAAACAAGATTAAACAACCACTGCAGGGTAGGGATGTTCGATCTCGATTCGATTCTGCCAAGATCGATCCAAAGGGTCCGATTAATCGATCTTTTGAATCGATTTTTAAATAATAATTTTGATGTTGATACTTTATCTTGTGAATGTAAACTTTTATAATTTGATGAAGCGGTCAGGTTTATACTAAACAAAGACGAAAGAATCGACTCTTATTGGAACTATGTATTTTCACTCCAGGATCAGACACATATAAAGTACTCTGTGTTAAAAAGAGTTGTACAAAGTGCTCTGGCTCACTCGCATGGTAATGCTGACGTAGAAAGAGGTTTTTCGAAATCCTCGCAAATTCAGACCGGAGATAAATCCAGTATGTCTGAAGGAACTATAAATGCGAAGCTAGCAATTACGGATGCTTTGATAAAATATGACAACATGGCGTACAAAGTTCTCATGAGACTTGAATTGCAGAATCTGGCATATGGTGCTCACAGATCATATCAACTTTATTTAGAAGATCCGAAACAAAATGCGGAAGAAAAGGCTTCACAAGCAGTTGCTGAACTTAAAAGGCAAGCTGATGAAAAAATCCTGTGAAATAGTATAGATGAAGAAAATAAAACTGTTGAAAAATTAGAAAAAGATTGAAAGTTTGCTATCGAATATTATAAACAAGCAGAAAACGATGCTAAGTCCATGCAAAAAGTATTAAAAGATGCTACAAAGAAAGGTATTACAGGTCCAGCGATGTCAGAAATAGTTGAAAGTTTAGAAAAATTACGAGAAAAGAAAAAAGTGAAAAGAAAGAGAGTAGATGAGTTAAAGCTAGACATAGGGTTAACAAAAGTCATGTTTTATTTAGAGGAGGTGAAAATGGCTCGTTGTGATTTGCGTACTTGATAACAAAAAAGACTGAAATCTAAGTAACTGATATTTATGCTTGAAGATTTTAAGTTACATTAGATAATGTACAGATATGGGCAGATTCTATTGTAGTCCTAAGAATGCAAAATGAAACGTAAGATCACATATAATTATCTATCTTTTAAATCAAAGTATAAAAAACTTAAGATACTTGATTCATTATTAATCACTACGGAATATGCACCTCTTAAAGTTCGACAAATATTGTTGCGTTTGTATGTAGATATAAACTCTTGTTTAATATTCATGTAAGCATTGTTCTGTTCAGAAAGATAATAACAAAATAAGCATATTGCAGGTTTGAATTACATTTTATTCTTTTTAATGTCTTTTTGATATTATTTTCTCGTAAAAAAGTGCCCTTTGAGCGAAAAAAGCACCCTATGAGTGAGAAAAAGTACCCTATGTACCCTATTTTTATCGGATAGAGACTTTGAGGCCTGGGTATCTAAATTTTTTTATTTGAATCAATTAGATACCTATAAAAGCTGGCTGAAATGCAACACTTATAATAAATTATATAAATATTAAAAATTTCAGTCACAGCGGGGTGTCATACCCCACTCACCCTTATAAAGTTTTTATTAGAAAAACCATGAAACATCAATTGAGGCTTCAATATCTTCATTAGAACTAAAGATTTCAATTTGTTCATAAATGTTTTTTTCATATTCATAAATGTTTGTATATTTTTTCCATTGCCTCTTGTATAAAAAATAATTCTCTTAACTTGACTCCTCTTATATGTGCCCATATTCCTTCCTTTTTTTTTTACATTTTTTAGTCTGCAAAGCACACACAAATTTTTACATTAACGTCTTTGAGCTCATTTGAGTAGAAAACTTTGAGCTTTCAAATAACTATTACGCTACTTATTACGTTCTATTTTCTAGTGCTGTATTTAAGCGACTGATAATATGTTCAATAGTTTTGAAACAGTTTTAATTAAGTACCTTCTTCAAACAATCAAATGAAATTCGACCCGTTGCTTTCACCAAAATGTAGGTTACCAAATGCTTGCATACTATCTTCTGTTTATTGCAAGACCAAAATCTAATTCGAATTTGCAGCTCTTTTTTGCTTTTCACGTTGCATCGTCCGCATAGCCTATGACGTGGTGACCCTGACTCGAGAGTAGATGAAGTAGTTCATCCACTACTAGGCACCACATCAAGGGCGATAAAACTCCTCCCTGCGGACATCCCGAGGCAACGGTTCCACATAAAGTGGTATCACCCTTAGTCGTAGTTAGATTCCTGTTGCCCAACATGTGGCACGTCCATTCCACGACTACCGGTCCACGTTAGAATTATTTTTTTTATTTTTAAGCTCCCTCCCCTCTATTGTTAGGATTTATAGGAACTTTGTGACCCCCCCCCCCTACTTCTTACGTAAGATTCTGTATTTTTTACTTAATATATAAAAAATTTTCACTGTAAACGAGAGTTTAAAAAATTTCAAGGAATTAAAGATTTTTTATCTCCATCACATTCTAAGCCCATCTGATTATGTTTTGAGAAAAGCTCGACTTTTTCTAAAATTGATCAACATTCATCACAAATTTGAAAGAATTTTAAGATATTTTGAAATAGTTCAAAAGAAGTGACGGGATTTCAATAGATATCGAAGTTTTTTCACGAATTTTTGAAGGATTTCATTGAATTTTAACGGATTTTGAAAGACATAACGAGGTTTTGATGATTTCAGGGGATGTTAAGAGATTACAAAATATTTCAAAGTACACTGGAACCTGGATTTCTGCATTCCTAGAAAGACAGGCGGTGCTCAGTCAAGCGTGACAAACAGCATGAGAGCCGCAATCTCAGCGCGGTAATTGCATCAGGTTGCTCCATGCGTCCAACTCCAACTGAAATGGTTCATGCGATCCTGCCTGTTCACGTTCGGAGTACCTGGATTTGTGTCTAAACCGACTACGGGCCACGTCTGAAACCGTGCATAAATCCAGGTTCCAGCGTATATCCGTGGATTTTAGAGGATTTTGTAAGATTGCAAAAAATTTAACGGAATTTCAAAGGATTTCCGCATATCATAAAGAATTTTAAGGGATTTCGAGTAATTTTAATGGCTTTTAAATGATTTTAATATATGTTAAGTGACTTCAGGAGATTTTGAAATATTCCAACCGATATTAAAGATTTAAATGAATTTTAAAGGGATTTCAAAGAATTCAAGGGATCTCGTAATATTTCAAAACATTTCATGGAATTTTAAGGATTTTAACCAATTTTAAGAGATTTGAAGGGATTTTTATGGGATTCTGAAGATTTCAAGATATTTCAAGGATTTTTAACAATTTCGCGGAATTTCAAAATTTCAATCATTTTTAAGGGATTTCAAAAGATTGTGTACGATATCCATGGAATCATAGAATTTCAAGGAATATATGCATCATTTACAAAATGTGAATGGATTTGCGAAATTTTTAATATAATTCATGTGATTTTAAGGAATTTTACCAAGTATTTTCATGAATTTTGAAGGATCTCAGAGGATTTTAATGCGATTTCAAAGATTTGAAGGAATTTCAAAGGATTTTATCAAATTTTACAAGATTTCACGGGATTTCAAAAGATTTACAAGGATTGTAAATGATTTCAAGGGATTTATACAGATTTTAAAAGATTTAAAGGGATTTCGATGATTTCATTAAAAAGATTTCAAGGGATCTTGCAATATTTCACGGAATCTCAAGGATTTTAACTGTTTTTAAGAGATTTTTATGGAATTTGGAAGAATTCGAGCGATTTTAAGGATTTTAAAAGATTTCACGGAATCTCAAAAAATTGTATGGTATTTCGATAGTTTTTGAAGGATTTCCAGGAATTTAAAGAGATTACACATTTGTATGGGATTTACAAAATCTTCAAAAGAAATTTCAAAACCCAAAAAAGGTTTCAATTAGCATATTTTTTAAAAAATAATTAAAAAGCGGAAATTTACGTAAGAAAGGCTTCGGACCCCCCCCCCCCCAAAAAAAAAAAAATGGTGAACCTCAATTTTGCGAAATACGTCGCAAACTCGAGAAAACTGGGTACAAAATTGAGATGTCCTATGTATGTTGTAAGCAGCAAAGCAAACATGGCATGCAGACCACCAGTCAAATTCGTGCTTCAATGCTCTGAAGTCCGAGCCACACATTAGGTATTTTCACTTCAATCACCAGCTAACTTTACTTCGTTGAGCGCTGACTAATTTTTTTTTATATATGTGTATTGGAAAAATAGTTTTTATTTTTAAGAACTAATAATTGACACAATAAAATGATAATAATTATTATTCAGTACGAAGATATCAGAAAACTAAAGTTTTGTCTCATGCATTTGGTATTTGGTGGTTGAAGTGAAAATACCTAATTGCCACTCACGAAATCGAGGCGTCCTTCCTTATCGACGGCGAGTTTAGGCTTCGAGTCTCAGCGGCACTTTTCAATTAGGAAATAAAAGTAAAAAATGTGAAAAAAATTGACGACAACATATTGAAATAGTTTTTGCAGACATCATCTGCAAATGCACCAATTTTATAGATGAATCAACTTATAATTGTATGTAAATTTGTGAATTTAATTATTTACCCATTTTGAAATTAGAACTTGTAAATTATAATTTGAAAATTTTGAAAGTATAAATTTATCAAGTTGCCCAAAAAATATTTTTATTTATGAAGAAGAGTGGACACTTGCCAGTTTTGTAATATTGGAATTATCAATGCTGAAAATTTTGTAATATCAAAAATAACAGTTGGGCGACTTGATAAACTTGGTATTTATAAATAAATTTGCAGAGGGCCTAATTTGGAAATTTCAGAATTCGATTTTGATGGTTTTGGAATTTATTGCTGGGTGACTTGATAAATTTATAATTTGTAAAGAAAAGAGTACAGTTGTCGTTTTGCAATGTTGGAATTATCAATGTGGAAAATTTTGTAATATCAAAAATAACAGTCGGGCGACTTAATGAACTTGGAATTTATAAATAAATTTGCAGAGGGCCTAATTTGGAAATTTCAGAATTCGAATTTGATGGTTTTGTAATTTATTGCTGGATGACTTGATAATTTTTTTAATTTATAAAGAAAATTTGACACTTGCCAGTGTAGTAATGTTGGAATTATCAATATGGAAAATTTTTGTAATATCAAAAATAACAGTTGGGTGACTTGATAAACTTGCAATTTATAAATAAATTTGCAGAGGGCTTAATTTCGAAATTTCAGAATTCGAATTTGGTGTTTTTGAAATTTATTGCTGGGTGACTTATTAGATTTATAATTTCGAAATTTTCCAATTATAATTTCCAATTTATAATTTCAAACTGGGTAAATTATTAAATTTACATACAATCATATGTTTGTTTATCTATAAAATTGGTGCATTTGCAGATGCTGTCTGAAAAAACTATTTCAATATTTTGTAGTCAAATTTATTCACATTTTTTATTTTTATTTCTCAATTTAAAACCAGATACTGGGAGCGAAATGCTGGGTGAACGCTCGATGCGTTCCAAACGTGCTCCTCCCCTGTTCATATTTTCCGAGTGTTAGGAACTAAGACGTCCGTTTGCGCTACCCGAGGTAGGAAGAGTCGTGTCATGAACGGAGAGTGAATGGTCGTCGTTGCCCGAAAATTAGGCATTCTGCATTCGAGCGGACCACGTGAACGCGTATAGAACGGTTAGGCCAGCAGATCAGAACAGATGTGAGCAAACGTGTTCGGATTCACCACTGGCGTCCGCCTATTTATGCTCACAGATAGATATTCACCGTCAGGCAGCTTCAAAGAGCTTCGCGCGAGCTGATGCGTGAGGAGAAACGTTTCTACGTTGTGAATGCTCACTGCACAATATATATTTCACCAGGTGGCGCTGCGTCACATGCTATATAGTTCAATACATAATCTTTACCACCGAGCAATTCACGCCTACCCCGAAAGGGAAACGGCTTAATGATATAATAATAATAATAATAATAATTTGAAATAGGATTCACCAATCTTTCTTCTCCTTCGTCATCTGCATTATTTGCCGTATCAGAACCTAAAATAGTTAAATCCAAATTGACGCTTTTCTTGCGTTATAAGCTGAATTTTACGAATTTGATACAATTTGTGTACAACAATGTATTAAAACACTTATTTTTATACCTTATATATATATATGCATGTATGTATATATATATATATAAAATATAAAAAGTAGAAAAATTAGTGTTTAAAAAAATTGTTGCACATAATTGGTACCAAATTTGTAAAAGACAGCTTATAACGTAAGAAGAGTGTCAATTTGGATTTAACTATATATATATATACATGGGTAATTGTCAAATTTGAGCCAAACTTGGAGTCCCAGTAATATAACATTACCTTAGTAACTCGTACTGATTTTTTTTAAATTTAATAAATAGCTATTATCATCCTCTACAAAATGAGCATTTCTTTTTTTCATTTGTGTTCCTAGTCACTTCAATTTAATAAAAGAAAAACCCCAAACGTCATGACCGTACAGCGTCCCAACCTCACTTTGCACAAGGATAAACTGTTTTTCTCCTTTTTTTAGACCGTAACCTAAAAAATGCTTAACATATCAAGTTTGTAAACCTGAGATAAACATAAATTTAATTTATACACATTTTTAAAGTCGAATAAATAATATTGTGAAAACCTTAAAGTCTGTCCCTCGATTTTTGTCATTTCAGACGTTATTACCGTACGTCTTTTTTTCTAGTAAAATATTGTAGCTAAAATTGAGTAATAAATACCGAAATGATAAGCGTATTGTTTAATAAAACATCATTACTGTATGTGAGTTAAAAACTAGTTTATGAGTGAAAAAAAATTATCAAAACCATTCCGTTACTTGCTTAGCGGTGTTTTCTTCCATATGTAGGTGACTTTTTATGATTAAAATCTGTTATTTTTTTATAAATATTAAAAAAGGCTGAACTTCATCAATTTTCTCGCATCATTCTCGTACGGTACAATACAGGAGTGTAGGGCTGCTTATATGCGTGTGCGCGTGGATCAGGTGGGCCGGTTTGTATTCTGTTTCCTAACCTCTATTTATAAATATATAGATCTCAAGAATTGAGCTAAATGAGTTAATTAGAAAGGAAGAGATGTGTTATGAATTATATTACAGCATAGGGAGGTAGATTTGTTATTAATAATATAATGTATGCTTTATGTAATTTTTACTCACAATTGTGACAAATTAATGAATTTTGTAGGTTTCAAATTTTATACATAGCCACTCTCGATCGTCTCAATAAAAAGTAGAACTCCTCTTGGAATTAAAAAAAAAAATTTACATATTGCTCAAATTTGAAGAAATCTCGTGGAAGTTACAGAATGTATAATGAAAAAATATCATTTTTCCTGAATGGCATACGTTACAGTATTCGCTTTTGAACTTTTTAAAAGCTCGCGCTCTCTTTCATCGAACTCCTAACCTCAAATCCACTTTCCGTATTTCATGTAAGAATTTCATTATTATTTCTCATTTTTAAAACTGCCCCTTTTGGATTTAAAATTTTTAGATGTGATAAGATCAATTTCCGTTATGAAATATTTAATTCGTAAGAATAATGTGATTCCCACTGTAGGTACTAAAATTTTCCTACAATTTGACAATTATCCAAATAGAGAGAATTGCCAATTTTTTCATCATATTTGTTTATTTATTGAAAAGCTAAAAAAGAAAAGAAAAAATCAGACTATACTCTGTTCCACGAGGGAACGAATTTCTGAAACGACGAAATTTCGTTCTCTGCGCGCAGCTTGTCAAAGAAGGGGAATCGTAGGCGTGAGTATATTCGGGAATTTCATTATTCCGGAATTTTTCCACTCAGGAATTTTATGATTCGGGACTTTCAATATTTGAGGATTTTCCGATTCGGGAATTTTATTATTGGGAAATTTTATTATTAGGAAATTTTATTATTTGGGAATTTTCAAATTCGGTAATATTATAAACTATTCGGGAATTTTATTAATCAGGAATTTTGCAATTCGGGAATTTCATTATTCAGGAATTTTTTAAGTCGGGAATTTTATTTATCAAAAATTCTATGATTCCGGAGTTTTCCAATCCAAGAAATTGATTATTGGGGAATTTTATTATTCGGGAATTTTCAAATTCGGTGATATTATAAACTGTTCGGAAATTTTATTGATCGGAAATTTTTCAATTCGGGAATCTTATTGTTCAGGAATTTTGTTATTCAGGAATTTTATTATTTGGGAATTTTTTAATTCGGGAATTTCGTAATTTGGGAATAATCGAATTCGGGAATTTTATTTTTCGGAAATTTTATTATTCAGGAATTTTATTATTTGGGAATTTTCAAATTCGGTTACATTATAAACTATTCAGGAATTATATTAATATGGAATTTTCCAATTCAGGAATTTCATTATTAGGGAATTTTACTAATCGGAAATTTTCCAATTCGGGAATTTTATTATTCGGGAATTTCGTTATTTAGGAACATTATAATTTGGGAATTTTATTATTTGGGAATTTTCCAATTCGTGAATTTTATAATTCGGGAATTTCATTATTCAGGAATTTTCCAATTGGGGAATTTTATTATTGGGAAATTTCATTATTCGGGAATTATATCATTTGGGAATTTTCAAATTCGGGAATTTTATTATTTGAGAATTTTCAAATTCGGTTATATTATAAACTATTCGGGAACTACATTAATCTGGAATTTTCCAATTCAGGAGTTTGATTATTGGGGAATTTTATTATTTGGGAATTTCCAAATTCGGTAATATAATAAACCGTTAAGGAATTTTATCAATCGGGAATTTTCCAATTCGGGAATTTTATTATTCGGGGATTTTTTTATTCCGAAATTTTATAATTCGGGAATTTTATTATTTAAAAATTTTCCAATTCGGGAATTTTTGTAATTCGCGAGTTTCATTATCCAGGAATTTTCCATTTGGGGAATTTTATTATTCAGGAATTTTCCCATTCGGGAATTTTATTATTCAGGAATCTTTGTATTCGGGAATTTTGTTATTTAGGAATTTTATAATTCGGGAATATTATCATTTGGGAATTTTAAAATTCGTTATTATCATAAACTGTTTGGGAATCTTCCAATTCGGAAATTTTATTATTCAGGAATTTTATAATTCTTGAATATCACTGTTCAGGAATTTTATGTTTGAGAAATTTTATTATTTATCGGGAATTTTATTGTTTGAGAATTTTCAAATTCGGTAATATTGTAAACTATTCGGGAATTTCAATATTCAAGAATTTTCAAAATCGGGAATTTTATTTTTCATGAATTTTATAATTCGGCAATTTGATTATTCCGCTATTCAATTCAGGAATTTTGTTATTCGGGAATTTTATAATTCGAGAATTTAATAATTTGTGAATTTTCCAATTCGGGAATTTTATTATTAAGAAATTTTATAATTCGGGAAATTCATTATTCAGGAATTTTTTAAATGAGGAATTTTATTATTGGGAAATTTTATTATTCGGTAATTTTATCATTTGGGAATTTTCAAATTCGTTAATATGTTCGGGAATTTTCTAACATAGAAATTTTATTATTCAGGAATTTTTTAATTCTGGAATATAATTATTCCGGAATTTTATTATCAGGAAATTTTATAATTCGGGAATTTCATTATTCCGGAATTTTTCCACTCAGGAATTTTATGATTCGGGACTTTCAATATTTGAGGATTTTGGTTTCAATTTCAATCTTGACGAAGCATATAAATAAATAATAGAACGATCATGTTTTACTTAATGAAGACTAAGTTTTTAATATTGAAATCGAAATGTGGATAAACTAACAAATTTTTACTCCAAAATGACCATAACATAAACAACAGAATTGAAATATTTTTAAGGATTTATCAACATCACTACAGGCGATAATTACCTTGAAGAAGACCTGCATTTAGGTCGAAACGTACTTCGGTTAAAAATGACGAATAAATTTTGATTCTTTGACATCTGAATCCATTGCCTTTTATATGACCGTATGACCAAATTAATTTTATTCATGCAGAATAACTACGTTATTTAGTACAAACGGTCAAAGAAAATTTACAGTGAAGAAATACTCCAATTCACTGAATATGCATATACATATAGATTTCATTTTTTATTTAATATGAGTAATCTGGTTCATCAAAATTTGTCTATTTCAAAAGACAGTGCTTCAGGTTCAAACGAAGGTCTTTCAAGAAGTTTTGGACTAGTGAGTGCAAATTCTTCTAATGTAACAGCCAATTTCTTTCTTTTTTGATTCTCTTGCAGCAAGTTCTTTTAATACAGATTTGTCAGAATCTACAAATCCAGAATTTGCTACTTTCAAACAAAAGATTCAAGGAGCAGAGATTAGGATCACTGCGTTTTTCATGGAATATAATTTTCCATTCACGATTTCCTCAGAATTGATAGGACATTTTTAGGATATGGAATCTTCGGTTTTAAAAGATGTTAGATTGGGCCACACTAAAATGGTCTTAGTTGCGAATAACGTCGTTTGTGCTGCTGAAACTGACCGCATGACAAATATTTTGCACAAGAAATCATTTTCAGTGTACGAAAACGAAACGAGCGAAAGGACTCTTGAAAAGTGGCTGTCGTTATTGGTTCGATATGTAGAACCAACGACACTTTCTGTCAGGGCTGAATTGCTTCAGCTCATAAATTTAGATGCTTCGGATTGTTCTTTCCTCACTATTTTTTGGTGCTATTTTTCGATCGATTTTTTTGGAATTAGGTTATGAGTTTCGAAAAATTCCTAGTCATTCTGAAACTGGCTGGCTTATCCGCTCACGATGTATTATCGTTATAATAATTAATTGGGATGCTATTGATCAGTTTCTTATGGTCTTGGTATCTGAAAAGGTAGAGAAGGACAAAGACGTGCTATAAAAGATGCAGAAGCATTTGACATTCGCATATTTTCAATTCTTGAAATTTACTTTGAATAAGTTCAACGCATACAATGCGAAATTTCAAAGTCGTGAAACATTGGTCCAGGAACTGCAGCCATACTCAGTATAATTTTTTGTATCCATTCTTAACACCTATTTCAAAGAGAGTCTGCTTCGACCCGATTGATTCTTTCAAGTCATCAACAATGTAAACTTTGCAGATCCTAGTAATCAAAAGGCGTTAGAAGCCATTGACGTTGGTAAGGAAACGCGCGAGTATTTACAACAGCAACTTACATGCAAGAAGTTGCAAAGAGACGAAGTCGACGAATTCCTTCGTAATTGCTTGGAATTTTATGTCACTCTAAGCAAGGAATTTCGTAATCGGCTTACTTTTGGTGATATCTTTTTGTCTTGTGTTGCTGTTTTTCGACCTTAAGTAGCTTTCTATGCTAATCGAAGCGAAACTTTTCCTAGGGTTTGGAAAGTTTGTCAAGATTTGGAATCGTTTGACGAAATAGGAATGGAAAAAGAGTGGAATTATTTACTCGAAATTAGTCAGGAATTAAAAGAGAAATGGTCGAAGTAATCTTTTCAGCATATGTGGTCTACTACACTCGAACTCCAACGATACGAGAATCTCGGGAATCGGGAACTCCAAAGATACGAGCGTGAAAGGGGCTCCCACTCCTGCGACGTTTAGATTGATAAATTAGTCACCAAGAAGATTGATAATCTACCAAAAATATGCATTTTCAACAAAATATAGGAATTTTCAAGCAATTAGTTAGATTTACAACAAAAGAAATAAATTTTTAATAAATAAAATGAAGTTTCAACTAATGAGACTACTTTTCTACAAAAAAAGATTAATTTTCAAAAAAAAAGTTGAATTTTCAGTATAAAAAATTAATTTTCAATAAAAATAATAATTTTCCATCAAAGAAATGAATATTCAATCAAAAAGATAACTTTCCAACCAAAAAGATTAATTTTCTGCTACAAAATACAGGAATTATCAAAGAAATAATTAAATGTTCATCCAAAGAACTTAATTTTTAACCAAAAATATGAAGTAACAACTAATGAGATTACTTTTCTACCAAAAAAAAGATAAATTTTTAAAAAATAGTTGAATTTTTAACTAAAGGAGATAAATTTTCAAGTAAAAATAGAATAATTAAATTTTCAGTAAAAAAAATTAATTTTCAACCAAATAGAATACATTTTCAACGAAATAGTTAAATTTTCAACCAAAGAGATGAATTTTCAAACAAAAATATAAATTTTCTAACAATAATAAGATTCATTTTCCACCAAAAACGAATAATTTTTAACAAAAGACATGAACTTTCAATCAAATATTTGAATTTTTAAAAGATTTTTCAACAAAATACTAGAATTGTCAAGCAAATAGTTGAATATTCAACTGAAGAAGATAAATTTACAACCAAAGATGGAATAGTTAAATTTTCAGTGAAAAAAAAATAATAAAAAAAATAATTTAAAACAAAAAAGTTAAGTTTTTAATGAAAACAAGGGTTTTCAAACAAAAATGATGAACCATCAACCAAAAAATTGAAGTTTTTTTAACAAAGTAGGTCCACTTTAAACTGACTAGTGGAATTTTCAACCAAAAAAGATGCAATTTCTACAAAAATAGATGAATTTTCAACCCAAAAAGACGAACTTTCAACAAAATAGTTGAATTTTTACCTAAAACAGATAAATTTCAACTTATAATAGTTAAATTTTGAGTAAAAAAATTAATTTTCATTAAAAAAAAAATTAGTTTTCAACCAAATAAAATAAACTTTAAGTGAAATATTTAAATTTTCAATCAAAGAAATGAATTTTTGACCAAAAATATGAATTAGTCACCAAGAAGATTGATAATCTACCAAAAATATGCATTTTCAACAAAATATAGGAATTTTCAAACAAATAGTTAGATTAACAACAAAATAAATAAATTTTTAATACAAAATATGAAGTTTCAACTAATGAGACTACTTTTCTACAAAAAAAGATTCATTTTCAAGACAAAATGTTAATTTTCAGTATAAAAAATTAATTTTCAATCAAAGAAATGAATATTCAACCAAAAAG
Organism: Andricus grossulariae; assembly: GCA_011634705.1. NCBI lineage: Eukaryota > Metazoa > Arthropoda > Insecta > Hymenoptera > Cynipidae > Andricus > Andricus grossulariae. The sequence continues at coordinate 139,360,849 of JAABKJ010075445.1, forward strand.
ATAATTTTTCAATCAAAAAGATAAATTTACAACCAAAAAGATTAATTTTCTGCTACAAAATACAGGAATTTTCAAAGAAATAATTAAATTTTCATCCAAAGAACTTAATTTTTAACCAAAAATAAGAAGTAACAACTAATGAGATTACTTTTCTACCAAAAAAAAGATAAATTTTCAAAAAAATAGTTGAATTTTTAACTGAAAGAGATAAATTTTCAAGTAAAAATAGAATAATTAAATTTTCAGTAAAAAAAATTAATTGTCAACCAAATAAAATACATTTTCAACGAAATAGTTAAATTTTCAACCAAAGAGATGAATTTTCAAACAAAAATATAAATTTTCTACCAATAATAACTAAAATGATGAATCACTAACCAAAAAATTGAATTTTTAACAAAGTAGGTCCACTTTAAACTAACTAGTTGAATTTTCAACCAAAAAAGATGCAATTTCTACAAAAATAGATGAATTTTCAACCCAAAAAGACGAAATTTCAACAAAATATCAGTGGAAGTAACGCTACGAACTTAGATAAAATTTAGTACGTTTCCTAATGATATATTTTAAAGAATTCTTTTTTTCTCTGTTTTTAAGAAACATACACTTTCTCCCCTTTTTCGGGTTTTAGCTTAAATGCGAACTAAATTAATTCACTGCAAGTCCCATATAATAACAGTTTCGGGGTTTCCTCGCACTGGCCTTGTTACTAAATCGGTAGCCTTGAAACGTAAACAGTCAGGGGCGCCTGAACCGGTTCCAATTGGAATGCATAATATTGCGCAATATACTCGACTGAGTACTTGCGCACTACGGCCCTTCCGATGCGAGAGTCGCAATCGTCTCTTTTTTTTATCAGAAATTCAGCTACTTGGTTAAAAATTGAACTATTTTGTTGAAAATTGGCTTTTCCTGGTTGAGAATTAATTTTCTTAAGCCAACAATGTAGCTTTTTCATTTTTGGTTGAAAGTTAATATTTTTACTGAAAATTTATCTTTTCTGCTTAAAAATGCATGTAATTTTAAGTTTTTTTGTTGAAAATTAATCTAAAATTAACCTTGACTATTTGATTAAAAATTAAACTCTTTTTATGAAAATTTAACTTTGTGGTAAAAAATTTAGTTTTTTTTTTTCTTGAAAATCATATTTTTGGGTTGAAAATTGAATCGATTTGTAGATAATTCGCTTTTAGCTTTAAAATTCAAAAATTTTGTTGAAAATTGATATATTTTGTCGAAAATGATTATTTTTTAACTGAAAATATAACTATTAAAATTGAACATTCCATTATTTTAGCTGAAAATTCATTTCTTTGGTCGAACAATAATTTTTATAGCAAAAATTTAACTATTCAATTTTTGGTTATAAAATTATCTTTTTTAATTAAAAATTCGTCTTTTTTGATAGAAAAATAATCTTCTTGTTTGAAAATTCACCTTTTTGGATTAAAATTGAGCTATTCCAGTTGAAGATTCATTATGTTGATTGAAAATTCATCAGTTTGTTTAAAAATTGTGTTTTTAACTGAAAATTTAAATATTTCCCTTTTGGTTAAAAATTGATTTTTTTTTAGTTCAAAATTTAACTATTTGGTTCAAGAACTTGTCTCTTTCAGTCGAAAATTCAACTATTTTGTTAAAAATGCAAGTATATTCCTGAAAAATCCTCATTTTTGGTAGAGAATTAATCTTCTTGTTTGAAAATTAATCTTTATGTTTGAAAATTCATCTCTTCGGTTGAAAATTCATCAGTTTCTTTGAAAATTAATTTTTGTAACTCAGAATTTAACTATTCCATTTTTGGTTGAAAATTGATCTTTTTTTTTTGTTGAAAATTCATGTATTTTGTTGAAAAATAATCTTTTTTTAGTAGAGAATTAATCTTCTTGGAAAATTAATCTTCTGGTTGAAAATTCATCTACTCCAAATGATGATTTATCATTTCAATTGAAAATTCATCAGTTTGGTCGAAAATTCGCTTTTTTTGTGTTAATCTTTTTCCAACTGAAAATTCGATATGGCATTAACATTATTCTTATTTTTAAGAATTTAAGTAGTATAACTATATGGCTACGGGAACACTTACCGACCGAGCGAGGTTCTCTTCTATGCTAAGTTACCGACAGCAGGTAATTGCCGTCGGTCGATAATGCAGATTTACCATCGGTCGGTAAGTGTTCCCTTAGTCGTAAAGCTATACTACTAATTTATTCCTCAATTATTACCCTTTTTTCGTGAAAAATAACCCGCTTTCCTATCTTTTAATAGAATTGTGGGCCACTTTACTTTTTTTTTTTGGGGGGGGGGGGGGGGAATAGCCTCAAATTGGTAACGTAGTTTATGGACGGCGCCTCTAGTGATACTTACTAAAGATTGACAGTACTAGTGATTGAAACCGCATCACCGTTGGGTGCCAGTGTCGTTCAAAAGAGTTAAGTGACTATAACATGCCAAAAGTTATTTTTTCGCGGAGTACCTTTTTTGCAGGCTCTTTGCTTGACGAGACATTCCGTTTCATAAAATATAACTGTAAAATGAAAAAAGAATGGATATACATGATGACTATTTATGCAAGCGTCAATTAATAATGTCCAAGACCCCAACAATAAAGTGCTTATCAATGATAATTTCAGGAAAATGAAAACCTACTTTGAATGAAGTTGAGCTATGTAAAGGTCAAATGCAAGTTCCTCCTGTAAATTACTAACATGAAACGACTTGAAGCAAGCATCCAGTGCTTGTAAAGGACTGTCCATAAAATACTTTGTTCCATCTACGTAGGCGTGAATTTTCGTGAAGTAATCGAGAATTTCCCACGACTAAGATAAATTGTTGCAGAGTGTCTTCACGGTTAACAACTGTGTCCTCCCGTCGCTTTAGTTCCTCGTCAACGTGGGATCCATCCAATGCATATTAAATTAAATTAGAGATAGACTTAAGAATGCAGACATAAAGCACCATGATAAATATGATTTTTTATAATTATACGAACGCTGAACATTTCCATCACAATCTTCACCATTATTTTTGATTACACCGCCTAATTTCTGCTTCACATGATTGTATCTGCTCCATAGTTTGCCCTTGTGTTAAGTTCTTGCAGCGGTTTTCGTCTTTGGTTTACCTAGCAAAAAATAAATGCCTTTCCTGTCGGTGGGGTAATCCTCTACAATCTCAGCTGCTGCTTTCACAAAATTTTTGTTTTCGATCCAGTAAAAGTATACAATGTGGGCAAAATAATTGATTGACTGAGTAAGATCCTAAGAAAATTGAATTACTCACACATGATTAGTTGAAAAGTTGAGGGGGGATGGTGTCTTGCCCTCTAGAGTGAAAAAAATTTTGCAATGCCTTCTTGGACCAGCCTAATGTATATGTTACAGTCAATTTGACAAAGTAATTATTTGGGATCGCTCGCTCCAGTATCGAGGCCTGCAATTTCAATTAATTTTTTTGAAATGACCTTGACCACGAGTTAAGGCGACTTGACACGCTTTCAAATCGCGCTGGTTCAATTCGTTCGAACGAATCAGAAAGCAGAGTTCAGGCGAATTCAAACATGTTAATTCGCCGCAATTCGACCCAATTAGTTTCTTTTTCGGGGTTGGTTCTGCTAATCGGAAATTAGCATTGTTAAACAAAAATCATCATCATTATTCCTAGTTTTCAGCAATTTTAGGTTTCTCAGTTTATTAGCGTTTCCACAGAAAATTACAATTCTCAAACAAAAATCAATAGATTCTGAAGGTTCACAATTTTTTAGCAGTTTCAGGTTACGCGATTGCCTGATATTGAAGATTGTGGTTTTCAATTAAAAATCATTATAATACTATAATATAATACCGTAATTTAAACAAGATTTAGAATATTTTTACATTCTTGCAATACTTGAGTGTTTATTTTTTATGAAAGTTCGTATTTAAAATTTTTTTAAATTAGATTTCAAAGAAGATCAACAACTTTGTAACGATGTATGGTTATGTTGCCGTTTCAAACCAGCAGGCGGCATTTGTAGTAAAAAATATATATAGTTTTCAATGAAGATATGCAAATTTTGAAGAGTTTTAGGTTATACCAACGTTTTTTACATTAAATTGGTTACCTTAAACAAAAAACATTAGACTTTGAAGAAGATTTATAATTCCAAACAATTATATGTTATGTTAGTTTCTTTTTAAGCTATCAGTATTTTCAATTAAAAATTTCATACGAAATTCATTACATTTGAAACAAAATTAACTATTCAAATTATTAATTCTCACTTTATGTTGTACATTCAACTTTCCATTTCTTCAATTTTCAACAGTTCAAAATGTAACCACCGAAACCTAAATGAACCGGATTTAGCTCAACTCCGAACGTAAACAGTTCCTGTTTTGTCACGCCTTCGTAAACCCCGCACACCCTGCGCAGCTCCTGACAAGCCTACCCGCGGCGCGGCGTCAATTCTCGGAAGCGGTAAATCCGGGGACCTTACATCCGAGTTCGACTCTACTTCAGTTCGCATTTAAGTGGACAAATGAGAAAAAGGGGAAACACTGTGAAGCCTGCGATAAATAAATAGGAATGTTGATAATTCATAGACTAAAGAAAAACATTTTAAATAAACATTGCAGTTCATTGTTACTACTTGAAAAATTTTGTGACACTATTTTGACACTATTTAAAAAAATTTTTGATACTATTTATACCATTTTTAATCTCTAAAGTGAGTCCGAGGCCTGAAAAGGTAATTAGTGTTCGCGTAGCGCGCACAATGTTCTTGATTATATAAATTATTTGTAAATTTATAATAATTATTTATATTTTCAGGAATTAAGATCAAATGCAAAGGAGAAGCCCAAGTTTATTTTACGGATCGATCAGCTGGAATCCGACGAAAGTTTTCATCTGACGAAACGTACTTACAAGAGGAAGTTTACATTTATGGAAGTATGTTGTGCATTAGTTTTCAAACATTTTTGAATCAATTTAGTAATGAAAACTTGCATAAAAAAAAATAAAATAATGTAGGGGCCACTCAACCGAATTTGAAATTCGATTTCAATTCATTAGGCAAAACAGAATGTCTTACATTTTCAGGGTTGCTACAAAATATCAATTTCGAAATTACCTAATTTCCCTGACTTTTTTCTGAACTATTATTTAATTTCCTTGACCGTAATAAATTTTTCTTTCAGATGTAAAAACAGCCCTGAAATAATGTGAATAATTTTCATGCAAAAAAATGTTTCTAAATTTATTTATTCACTTTTAGTGACAATAATTATATAGGATTTTTAACCAAGTAGTTGAACTTTCAACTCAAAAAGATAAACTCTGACCCAAAAAGAGAAGAATTAAATTTGCAATTATAAAAATTAATTGTTAACCAAGAAAAAAGGAATTTTCTACAAAATAGTTAAATTTTCCATCAAAGCGATGAATCTACGATCCAGAAAAAGTGAATTCTCAACGAAAAATGTAATAGTTAATATTTGAAAAAATATATTTTAATTTTCAATCAAAAACAGTTGAATTAAACTAAAAAAGGCCAAAAAATGGATAAGTTATTATTGAGACAAATAAATTTTCAAGCAAAAATGGAACAGTTACATTTTCAGCGAAAAAATTAATTTTTAACTTAAGATACGAATTTTTAACCAGAGAAATAAATTTCTGCAAAAAATAATGAATGTTCAACCAAAAATATACATTTTTAACCAAGAAGAATAATTTTTTACTGAAAAAGACAAAATACATCAATTTTCAACAAAATAGTTAAATTTGCAACCTAAGAAATGGTTTTTTAACCACAAAGATGAAATTTCAACTAATAAAATTACTTTTTTTATTAAAAAGAAGAATTTTCAACAAAATAATTGAATTTTCACCTAAAACAGATAAATTTTTAACCTAAAACAGTTGAATTTTCAGTTGAGAAAACTAATTTTCAATAAAAGAAACTAATTTTCAACCAAAGAAATGAATTTTTAACCAAGGAGATTAATTTTGTACCGAAAAGATTAATTTTTAACAAAATATATGAATTTTAAACCAAATACTTGTATTTTGAAAGAAACTTTCAATCTAATAGTTACATTTAAAACCAAAGCAATTAATTTTCAACATAAGAAGATACATTTTCAACCAAACGTGGAATAGTTACATTTTTCAGTTAAAAAAAAATTAATTTAAAGAAAATAATAATAATTTGCAACAAAATAGTTTAATTTTAAACCAAAAAAAAGGTCTTTAAGGATTTCAACCATCCCACTTCTCTCTCAGTGATCATTGCAATCGAAATTCCGAAATATCAAGGGTCGTGTTATTTAAAATTTGAAACCAAAATATCTACTTGACAGGCCACAAAAAACTACGTCACGCTTTTTAAACTATTTATACACCCCTTAACTACTTCATCAAAGATCATCACTCAGAGCTTGAGCCTCCCAGGGTGGCGTTACAAATACGAACACCACACCCTCCCTTCCTTTAAGTTGACATTTCTTCTTCCACCACTACAATTAATAATACTTATATTACTACTAATAAATTTTGACCAGAAAGGAAAGACGTTCCAACACAATAGTTACATCTTCAATCAATAAAATGATCACTTCAATAACCATTGAGTGAAAAAATATGTGGCGCTACATGCGCATGTAATCTCTATCATTCTCCTCTCCTACTTACTCCATCCACTCCCATCTCATCTGCTGACCTTGCCCTCGCCATTATTACACTTCTTCCTCAATATCCTACTCTCTCACCCTGTCGCTTCACCTAGTTCCCCTCCCGCCCCTTTTCACACTCTTTTATGACTTCCCCTACTCAGCCCCTCGCTTCCCATACCCTCCCTTGTCTTATATATTAGCCTCTTCTATCTGATCCTATCATATCCCATCCGATCCTATTTTATCACCACTCCCCTTCTGTCACTTCTCCACACCTCCCATCTTCTCTTCCACTATTCCTATACATGCCATCTCCTACTTCTGTTCCCACCACTGCCCCCTCGCTCATCACTACTCTCTCTCTCATTCTCTTCTGTCATATAATGTCCTATCTGAGATGATCTTATCTTATCACATCCTCCCATTACTGTCTCTTATCACTACTTCCCTTCCTACTTCTTCATCCCCCATCATCATTACTCATGCTTTTCTTCCTCTTTGTCACATCCTCTTCTACTGAACCCTCTCATAAACCACCTTTGCAACCTCCTTTCCCCTCTCCTCTGTTCATCAACCTGCTATCTCTTCTATTTCTTCTTCCTTCATTTCCCCTCCCAGAAAAAAAATTATGAGAAACGGACAGACGGACACCCGACCGAAAATATAACGGTTTCTGTTCAGGGCTACAAAACCCCTGGAAATAAAATATTTTTGTAAAATTCATTTATTTAGATTGAATTCCATAGAATATTAAAATATTTTAATACATATAAATACTAAAAATTAGCGTGAAAAATCTTGAAACCTTGATTGTATCACTAAAATAGGTGTCAAAAAGCGAGAAAGTATGGTTTTTAGGGAAAACTCAATTTTGTCAAAAAGTGGAGCTAGCATCATTTAGAATTTTTAACCAAAAGATATGAATCTTCAACGAAAGACTTAAGACTTGGAAAAATGGTTCTTGAACAAAATATACGTATTTTTTATTGAAAGAAGCATTTACTTTTTCATTCAGAAAATATGAATCCGCAATCCAAAAAATATGAATTTTTAATTCGATTAGAAGAATTTTCAACACAGCAATACAATTTTTAACGAAAGAATTGAATTTTCAACTTACGAAGATAAATTTGTAACCAAATGGTTAAATTTTTAAATGAAATAGATTAACCAGGAACGAAAAGTTGATGCATTTTTAACCAAATAAATAAATTTTTAACCCAAAACGGCGAATTTTCTAGATGACAATTTACAATTCGAAAGGATCAATTTTCGTTTCAAAAAGACAAGTGTTCAACAAAAATGATAAATCTTCAAACAATTATTAATTTTCAATAAAGAATTCAAACTTTCAGCCAAGTGTTGCAATTTTCAATCAACAAAACTTATTTCTGAACGAAAATTATAATAGTTGATATTTCAACCACAAATAAGAACAGCATTTTAAATAAAAAACAGTCGAATTTAATCAAAAATATGAGTATAAAAAAAGAGAAGGAGGAAAAGATGAATGAGAAGATGAACGAAGAGATGGATGAGAAGAAGAAAGAGGAAACATTAATAAGGGAAAGGAAGAGGGGAAGGCGGAGAAGGAAAATATAGATGAGAATATGAATGAGGAGGAAAAGGAGAAGGACGAGAAGGAAAAGATGAATGAGAAGATGGATAAGACGAAGGAAGAGGAGGAGGACAAGGAGACATAAGGATAAGATGCATAAGGAGAAGTAAGAAGAGACAGAGTGGGCGGAGGAGAGATGAGAAGGAAGAAAAGACGGAGGATGAGAAGGAGGAGGGTAAGATTAATGCGGGAGAGGAAGAGGAGAAGGAGGAAAATATGGATGAGAAGGAAGAAAAGAATGAGTAAGAGAGGAAGGCGGAGGAGGTGGAGGAGGAAAAGATGAATGAGAAGATGGATGAGGAGTGGTGGAAGACGAGGAATAGGAGATATGAGAAGATGTATAACGAGAAGGAAAAATAGACAGAGGAGTAGGAGATATGAAGAGAAGGAAGAAGAGACGACGGATGAGGAGGACGAAGAGGAGAATGAGGAAAAGATGAATAAGAAGATGGATGAAGAGATGGATGAGAAGAAAAAAGAGGAAACATTAATAAGGGAGAGGAAGAGGGGAAGGAAGAGGAGGAAAATATAGATGAGAATATGAATGAGGAAGAAAAGGAGAAGGACGAGAAGGAAAAGATGAATTAGAAGATGGATAAGGAGAAGTAAGAAGAGACGGAGTAGGCGGAGGAGATATGAGAAGGAAGAAAAGACGGAGGATGAGGAGGAGGATGAGGGAAAGATTAATGCTGGAGAGGAAGAGGAATAGGCGGAGGATGAAAAGATGGATGAGAAGATGAATAAAGAGGAAAAGGAAGAGGAGGAAAAGATAGTTGAGAAGGAAGAGAAGAATGAGGAAGAGTGGAAGGCGGAGGAGGTGGAGGAGGAAAAGATGAATGAGAAGATGGATGAGAAAAAGGATGAGAAGGTGGATGAAAAGAAGGAGGAGACGAAGGGGGAGGAGGAAGAGATGTGAAAAGATGAATGAGGAGGAAAAGAAAAAAGAGAGAAAGGAAGAGGGGAAGGCGGAGGAGGTGGAGGAGGAGGTGGAGGAGGAAAAGATGAATGAGAAGATGGATGAGAAGAAGGTGGATGAAAAGAAAAAGGAGACGAAGGTGGAGGAGGAAGAGATGTGAGAAGATGAATGAGGAGGAAAAGGAAAAAGAGAGAAAGGAAGAAAGGAAGAGGGGAAGGTGGAGAAGGAAAAGACGGATGAGAATATTAATGAGGAGGAAAAGGAGAAGGACGAAAAGAAGGAAAAGACTAATTTTCTACCAAACAAAAAACAAACACTTTTTTAACAAAATACATGAATTTTTAACGCAATAGTAGAAGACCGATTTTCAACCAAATAGTTGAATTTTGAACTAAAAGAATCAAATTTCAACAGGAAATGGAATAGTTACATTTTTATTTTAAAAAATAAATTTTCAACCTAACTGATGAATTTTCAACTAAAATTATGAATCTGCAACTGTAATAGTTGAATTTTCAACAAAACAAAAAAAATATACTAAAAAAAAAAAGAAATTGTCAATCAAAAATTAAATACTTAAGTTTTATGTTAAAAAATGAAGGTTCAACAAAAAAAGACGAATTTTCAACTAGAAAAAAAAATTCAACGAAAAATTGAATAATTACATTTTAGTCAAAAAATGAATGTTCAACCAAAGAGATTAATCTTTAACTAAAATTATGGAATAATCAACTGGAATAATAGATACATTTTCAGTTTAAAAAAACATAATAATTTTCAACCAAAACAGAAACAAATTTTCAACAAAATAGTTAAATTTTCAGCGAAAAAAATTCTTTTCATACAAAGAAAAAACAACTTTTCAAAGCTGGAAAATTCCACTGCTCTGTAGAAAATTCGTCTTTTTGGCTGAAAAATTTATCACTTTGGTTAACAATGTAACCATTTTGTTGGAAATTTTTTTTTTTTTTTTCGTTGTAAATAAAATTTTCAGCTCAAAATTTAACTATTCCATTTTTGATTGTAAATTTATCTTTTTTAGTTAAAAATTCAACCGTTTAGTTACAAATTCATTTGTTTTGTTAAAAAATTGTATTTTTAGTAGAAAATTAATGTTCTTGCCTCAAAATTCATCTTGAAAATGTATCTTTTTCAGTTGAAAATTTAACTTCATGGTTGAAAGTTTATGTAGTTTGTTGAAAATCCGCCTTTTTCGGTAGAAAATTAGTTTATTTAGTTGAAAATTCATGTTTTTGGTGAAAAATTTGATTATTTCATTACAAATTTAACAATTTTGTGAAAAAGTGATTTTTTGGTTGAAGTTTAACTACTTTTGTACAAAATTCATATATTTGGTTGATAATTAACTTTTTTGATAAAAAATAATGTGTTTTGTGGAAAAATCGTAGTTTTTGTAGAAAATTAATCTTCTTGGTTGAAAATTGATCTAATTTGTTTAAAATTAAACAATTTTGTTAATTTTTGTTGTTGAAATTTTTTGTTTGAAAAGTCAACGAATTTGTTGAAATTTGGTCTTTTCGGTTGAGGATTCAAATATTTTGTGGAAAATTCGTCTTTTTGGTTTAATTCAACTGTTTTTGATTTAAAATTGAAATCTTTTTTTTTTTAATATCAACAAATACATTTTTCGTTGAGAATTCATCTCTTTTAGTTAAAAATTAATTTCTTTGTAAAAAATCTAACAATTTTGTTAAGAAGTCATTTTTTGTTTAAGATTCATCATTTAAGTTCAAATTTTATCTCTTTAGTTGAAAATTTAATTATTTTGTTAAAAACTCATTGTTTTTTTGGTTTAAAATTTATGTTTTAACTGAAAATTAACCTATTCCACTTGAAAATAAACCTAATCCAGTTAACATTGATCATTTTAGTCGAAAGGGCTTCTATGTTTGCAAATTTAAATATTTGGCTGCAAAATTTTTATTTGGTTTTAAATTAACGTTTTCAACTCGAATTGTAACTATTCAATTTTTCGTTAAAAATTCATATGTTTTAGTTGAAAATTCAACTATTAAAAAGTCGTATTTTTTCGCAGTAAATTAATCATCTTGCTTTAACATTTATATTTTTGGTTAAAAATTTATCTTTTTTAGTTAAAAATTCATGCAGTTTGTTAAAAATTCATCTTCTTTGTAGAAAATTAATTTTCTCAGTTGAAAATTCATGTTTTTGGTGAAAAATTCAATTATTTGATTAAAAATTCAACAATTTAAAAAAATATATATATTTGGTTGAAAATGTAACTACTTTAGTACAAAATTCAGCTATTTGGTTGACAATTTATTTTAAAAAATTTTTTTTAAATTAATGTTTTATTACAAATTTGTCTTTTTCTATAGAAAATTAATCTTCTTAGTCAAAAATTCATGTTTTTGGTTGAAACTTAATCTAATTCGTTGAAAATTAAACTATTTTCTTAAAAAGTATTCTTTTTGGAATAAAAGTCAAGTTTTTATTTGGAGATTCGCCTTTTCGGTTCAGGATTCATCTATTTTGTTAAAAATTCTCCTTTTTTGGTTGAATTAAATTATTCTTGATTTAGATTTAAAATATTTTCTGGTTGAAATATCAGCTTTTACATTTTTCGTTGAGAATTCAGATCTTTTACTTAAAAATTAATTTCTTTGTAGAAAATTCAAGAATTTTGTTAAGAAGTCATTTTTTAGATTAAGATTCATTATTTTAAATAATATGATGTTAATGTTTTTTGTCTACGTGGTCGATAATCAATATTTTGTGAATATTGATTATTAATTAAAAAGAAAAAAAACAAGAAAAAAATACTGTGCAGCCTGCGATAAATAAATAGGATTTTCGATCATTCATAGTCTAAAGATAAACATTTTAAAATAAACATTGAACTTCATTTTTAATAATCGAAAATTTTTATCATACTGTTTTGACACTTTTTTTTTATTTTTGATCTCTAAAGTGAGTCCGAGGCCTGCTATTTGACACTTTTTTTAGCCATGACACTTTTTTGCTACTTTTTCGGAAAAAATCACACTAAAGGCACTATTTTCTCACCAGTGTCCGCTAATGCCACACTTTCTTTAATTTTCTTTTAAACTAATTAATTATCAAGCAAGCGCTGTAGTTTTAACCAAAAAGATGAGCTTTCTACAAAACAGTTTAATTTTCTACACATGAGTTTAATTTGTTACCAGAAAAGATGAATTCTCAACTAAGTGCATACACTTTTAATCAATTAGTCGAATTTTAAACCAAGAAGGTTAATTTTCTACCAGAAAAGAAGAATTTTCCACAAAATACATAAATTCTTAACAAAACAGTTGAATTTTAAAACAAGGAAGATTAATTTTCTACCAGAAAGGAAGAATTTTTAACAATGTACATAAATTTTTAAGCAAATAATTGAATTTTCAACCAAAACAAATAAATTTTCAAGAAAACTAATGCATTTTTGACGAAAAAGATGAGCTTTCTACAAAACAGTTGAATTGTCAACCAAATAGTTAAATTGTCAACCAAAAAAATGCCAAAAAAATACCAAGTAAATTCAATATGAATGACACCATTTTTTCCACTTACTTACAATTCTTTAAAATTTACAGATTTTTTTTCATTGAAATTTATTAATATTAATATTAATAATCAAAATAAATTGCAACGAAGTAATTGAATTTTCTACCAAAAGGATCAATTTTCAACCAAGAACATTAATTTTTTACCAAAAATACGAATTTTTTTATTTTGAGATACCAAAATCAAAATTATGTTGGTATATCAAGATTAAAATGATTTTTGAATCTTTTCAAAAATTCTAAATACCTTTTCTTTAAATGATTCAAATTTTCGCTAAATTTTTGAAAAATCTTTCAAAATTAAAACATTTGCTTTAAAATCTTCTATATTTTTTTTACATTTTTAGAAATATTTTAGATTTTTTTTTCAATAATTTTTTACTTTCTTTTAGAATTGATATTTCTTTTGTAATAAATAAGTTATTCTAAAAAATTGTAAAATTCTAAAAAATTAAAAAAATTGTCCTAAGTTCTTTCAGATTCTTTTTCGACATATTTTGAAATCTTCAAAAATAAAACTTAATCTTTTAAAATAAAACCTGAATCATTTTAAATTTTAGTGTGTTAGCAAAATGTTATGAGCAGCATTATTTTCCATTGTTAAAAAATTATTCACAATTAAAATTTTATCTTTTGTCATTAATTTTAAAAAACATTTAGAAATAAATTTTCTCATTAAATAAAAGTACTTATTTGGAAATTTTGATTTACAAAATTGATGCAGCAGAAAATTCGTAATACAACTTTTTAAGATACAAATTCTAATTGATTTGTCTTTTTCTGGTAGAAAATTAACCTTTTTGTTTGAAAATTCAACGATTAGGTTGAAAATTCTATTTAAAATTTTAATATTTTGTTGCAAATTCATGTATTTAGTTAGAAATTATTCGTTTTCGGTAGAAAATTAATCTTTTTGTTGAAAATGTATTTCTTTGGATGAAAATTAGTTGTTTTATTGAAAATTATTTTTTTGTAACTAAAAATTTAACTATTCCATTTTTCGTCAAAAATTGTTGGCTTGATAAACATTTAATCTTTTTGGCTGAAAATTTATCTGTTTGGTTGAAAATTGTAATTCTGGAAAATTAATAGTATTGGGTTAATAACTGATATCTGAATTCAGAACTTCGAAAAAGTGTAAGGCCATGCTTCACCGGAAATTGCTGAATAAGATGCGCTGCAGGTGCGTTGTCATCCACAACCTAGACCGTTTCTTTCTTACTATATCACGTAATCGCTTCAGAACTTCTTCGTAATACTCTTCTTTGAAATAAATTTAGCAATACTTTAGCTTAGGATTTTTATTTTTTATATTTAAATAGTGATTTTGACTTAACAGAATGCTTCTTTGCTCTTCTGAAAAATTCACATTTTTTTGGTTATCTAGATCTGTACTGCCACACTTTGATTAATAACTTAGAAATGAAAGCGTTTGAAAAATTTGAAAAATATATTGAAGAATTTTGAATTAAAAACGTTACAATTTTAAACTATTTTCGATCAGGTAAAATTCAAGAAAAAGGCAATATTTTGAATGGAATGAAAAGGAATTGAACTTGTATAATTTATACATAAGAACGTTTGAAATTGAATAATTTTAAACTAAAAGTATTTGAAATTGAAAAATTTTGAAACTTTAGTTGAAAATTTAGCTAATTAGTTAAATGTTGGACTACTTTGATGACAATTCATTTTACTAGCTGAAAATCCATCTTATTGGTTGAAAATTTATCTAATTTGTTGAAAATTCGTTTTTTCGTTAAATTAATTTTTTAAATGAAACTTTAACTATTTTATTATTGGTAGAAAATGTATCGGTTTCAATTCAACAATTCTATGGAAAATTGATGTATTTTGTTGCAAATTCGTCTTTTTGGTAGAACTTTTTGATTGAAATTTCAATTACTTGGTTGATATTTAAACTACTCTGTTTGTTTAAAAATCAATTTTTTTAACTGCTTATTTAACTATTCAATTTTTGGTTGGAAACTGGTCGTTTTTAGTTTAAAATTCAACTGTTTGGTTGAAAATTAACTTTTTTGTTGGAAATTCAACTGTTTAGTAGAAAATTCGTAATTTGGGCTTAAAAATCCAACAGTTGGGTTAAAAATTAATCCTTTTTGGTTAAAGATTAAGATTCAAATATTTTGTTGGTAAATTGGTCTTTTTTTGTTGAATGCAACTGTTTTTTATTTAAAATTAAAATCTTTTCTTGGCTGAAATATGAAGTATGTATTATATTTTTCGTTGAAAATTATTTTTTTCATTGAAAATTCAACTACTTAGTTGAGAGTTGAACTTCTTTCTTGAAAATTAATTCTTTTGCTTAAGATTTATCATTTCAATTGACAATTGAACTATTTTGTTGAAAAATTGATTTGTTTGTTAAAAATTTGATTTTTTTGTTAAAAATTTGATTTTTTGTTGAAAATGTAAGTATTTTGTTAAAAATGTAATTATTTTCAAAAAATGCAACTATTTTGTTGAAAATTTAATTATTTTGTTGAAAATTCAACTGTTTTCTGCAAAATTTTGATTATTTTGTTGCAAATTAAACTAATTTGTTGAGTATTCCTTTTTTTCGGATAGAAAATTCGTCCTTTTGGATTGAAAATTCAACTGCATTAAAAAAATTTCTGTTTCCTGAGATCCCTTGAATTTCATAAGCGCTTTTAAATCCCTGAAATTCTCGAATTCTCTGAATTCCTGGAAAAATTGAATTTTCCATATCCTGCGAAATCCATGAAATACTCAAAATTCTCTGATATCCTTGAATATTCGGAATTCCCAAAATTCCTTAAATATTCTAACTTTGGTATATTCTCTGGATTCCAAAAAATCTTTGAATTCCCTGAATTCTCTGCATTTCTGTAATAATTGAATTTCCTTAACGCTCTAAAATCCCCAAAAATCCTCTGAATTCCCTGAAATCCTTGAATATTCGGAATTCCCAGAATTCCTGGAATATTCTTGATTCCTTGAATTCCCTAAGCGCTCTAAAATCCCTGAAATTCTCTGAATTCCCTGAAACAACGCAAAAATAGACGTAAGATCGACGAAATCCGCGATTTTTCTTATATATCTTAACAAAAAACAAAGTATTTTCATACCCGGTGAACTTTACCAGCATATCTATATGTTTTTGGAGTCGCTGAATCCGAATCTATATTTTTGCAACAAAAAAATGTCTTCAAGCCCGGTAAACCAGACAAGCATATCTATATGCTTTTGGCGTCTCTGAATCCAAATCCGGGGTTTAAATATCCAATTTAGCACGTATTTTTCCAAAAAACGCAAAAATAGACGTAAGATCGACGAAATCCGCGATTTTTCTTATATATCTTAACAAAAAACAAAGTATTTTCATGCCCGGTGAACTTTACCAGCATATCTATATGTTTTTGGAGTCGCTGAATCCGAATCCTTTGTTCAAATATTCAAGATGCCTCGCATTTTGCCAAAAAACGCAAAACCAGACGTAAAATCGACGAAAGCAGCGATTTTTCTTGTATATTTTTGCACAAAAAAAATGTCTTTATGCCCTGTGAACTAGACAAGCATATTTATATGTTTTGCGCGTCTCTGAATCTGAGTCCGGGGTCCAAATATCCAAGTTAGCTCCCACTTTTCCAAAAAACGCAAAAACTGACGTAAAATCGACGAAAACAGCGATTTTTCATGTATATTTTTACAAAGAACAAAGTATTTTCAAGCCCAGTGAACTGAACCAGCATGTCTATATGTTTTTGGGGTCGCTGAATCTTAATTTGGGGTTCAAATATTCAAGTTAGCTAGTATTTTTCATAAAAGCACAAAAATCGACGTAAAATCGACGAAAACAGCGATTTTTCTTGTATATTTTTACAAAAAACAAAGTATTTTCATGCCCGGTGGACCTGACCAGCATATCTATATGTTCCTGGGGTCGCTGAATCCAAATCCGTCGTTCAAATATCGAAGTTGACTCGTATTTTTCCAAAAAACGTCAAAATATACGTAAGATCGACGAAAACAGCGATTTTTCTTGTATATTTTTGCACCAAAAAAAATCTCTTTATGCCCGGTAAACTAGGCAAGCATGTCTATATGTTTTGAGGTCGCCGAATCCGAACGCGGGATGGACTAAGCCGGCATATCTTTATGCTTTTGGGGTAGCTGAATCCGTATCCGGGGTCCAAATATTCAATTTAGCACGTATTTTTCCAAAAAACGCAAAAATAGACGTAAAATCGACGAAAGCAGCGATTTTTCTTGTATATTTTTACGAAAAGAAAGTATTTTCATGCCCAGTGGACTTAACCAGCATATCTATATGTTTCCGGGGTCGCTGAATCTTAATCCTTTGTTCAAATATTCAAGATACCTCGCATTTTGCCAAAAAACGCAAAACCAGACGTAAAATCGACGAAAACAGCGATTTTTCTTCTATATTTTTACAAAAAGAAAGTATTTCCATGCCCAGTGGACTTAACCAGCATATCTATATGTTTTTGGGGTCGCTGAATCTTAATCCGGGGTTCAAATATTCAAGTTAGCCCGCATTTTGCCAAGAAACGCAAAAACAGACGTAAAATCGACGAAAGCAGCGATTTTTCTTGTATATTTTTGCAACAAAAAAATGTCTTCAAGCCCGGTAAACTAGACAAGCATATCTATATGTTTTTGGCGTCTCTGAATCCAAATCCGGGGTCCAAATATCCAAGTTAGCTCGTACTTTTCCAAAAAAAAACGCAAAAGCAGACGTAAAATCGACGAAAACAGCGATTTTTCTTGTATATTAAAAAAAAAACAAATAAAGTGTTTCCATGCATGATGGACTTTACCAGCATATCTACAAGTTTTTTTGGTAGCTGAATCCGAATCCGGGGTCGAAATATCCAAGTTAGCTCGTACGTTTCCAAAAAACGCAAAGAAAGACGTAAAATCGACGAAAGGAGCGAATAAATAAACAAATTTGTAAATTTACAAAATTATATCATTTACAGAAATTTTATGTCAGAAACAATAAAAATGGAACGATTATAATTTTTCTTAACTAAAAATTTGTTACATTAGAAGATAAATTTATTTTATTTTAAGTCGTAATAAACTAATAATTGTTCAATTGATATTTATACATCAAAACCTGTGTTTGTTTTGAAATCTTTTCAAACAAACTCTTAAAACTATTTTTTCAAAATAAAAAATAATTTAAAATTTTCCCAGGTATCTTAAGAAAATTGCTGTATTATCTTTAACCCTCAAACGGCACACTGGAGCGAATTCGCACCGGAAAAATTTTCATTTTGCTTAAATTTACGCAGGCGCAGCTGCAGCGGCCTATCCCCACATTGCAAAAAAAACAATCCGCACTAGTGTGCCGTTTACGTATGCTGGATTGAAGTTTACCGTTTGAGGGTTAAACCTTTCAAAACCCTTAAAACGCTTCAAAGTTTTTGAAACTCTACATTTTGCTTTAATTTTTTTGAAATAAGTTCAATTTTCAAATTATTATTGAAATTTTTACAAAACTTCTGATCATTTATGAAAATTATTCAAAACTTTCCGAAAATTATCTAAAAATCCTTCAATGTTAAAAAAATTGCCATCAAATCTTGCAGATTCGTTTTTGACAAATTTGGAAATCCTTTGAAATCTTTCAAAATATTATCTTCTTGAAATTAATTATTCAGAATGAAAAATCATTTTAAGCTTTCTTAGAAATCCTAAACATTTTTTTAATCATTTTGAATCCTTTCAAGTTTTAAATTATTTTTCAATCATCCCAAAACTTAAATATCTCTTAAATTTCGTCGAATTTTTGTAAATTAATAATTGTTGCATTTTCATTCATTCATCAAATTTATTTTATTCTTTTTTTCCAATCATTTTAAATATTCTCTTAAAATTATTATTTTTTTTCAAAATAAAACGTCATTTGAAATTTTCCCATGAATTTCAAGTAATTGTTTTTATTATCTTAAAACATTTCAATGACCTTGAATGGCATTACAAATTTATTTTGTAATCTTCAAAAATCTACATTTTGTTTTAAATGTTTTGAAATCTTTTGAAGTTTTAAATCAAGTTGAAATATTTTAAATACTTCTAAATATCTCTTAAACTTACTCGAATTGAAGAAAATTAATAATGTTTTCATTGTTATTAATACATCAAAATTCAACAGTTTTACTTACAAATTAAAAAACTTATAAATAGAACAAAATAGTTTAAATTTAGTTGTCTGAAATTTTAACGATTCAAGGCTCTCTATTTCAAACAATTCGGTTTCAAATTTTTTAGTTTTGAATATAAACAGTGAAATATTTCTATATATTGAAAATGGTTCTTCATCTTAATTAAAATATTCTAAATTCGAGTCTAAATTGAATTGGTTTTAAACTTGAATATTTTAGACAGCTAGATTTTTCTTCTAAAAATTTCTTAAATTCCCGATCCAAAAATAAATTCACTGTCATTTTCCCGGTTTTTCCCGCTCTCAAAAAATTCCCGGTCACTTCCGGGTTTCTCGGTTTCCCTGTCCAACGGCCATCCTGAATAGGAATGATTTTAAATTGTAAAATAAAAAAAGAGAATAGAAAATATTAAACGATTTAAAAACAATTTTTTTCTCTTCATTCGGATGCGAGTTCGAATGCCAACTCACAAATTTTGTCCCCTCACTTCAAACATGCGACCAATAGTCCTCTTAATGTTTAACATCACAGCGCAAAAGTTTATTAGCGGAAATAAAATTTATCTTACGATTTATTTATATTTGTTATAAATACTCATGCTATTTATTATAATCTTATGACTCATGATCTAATCACAAAATTTTGAAATATTAATTTTACCGCATATTCTAATGGGAGACGTAGGGTTAGATATTTTAGGAACAGGGCGAATAATCGCCTCTTTCCAGGCATCAGGAAATATTCCCACCTTCAGAGATGCATTGTAGATGTGCAAGAGAATAGGGCCAATGACTGGTAAAGCAAGGCGAATCATTTTAATTGAAATAAAATCAGATCCTTGAGCATTTGATTTTACCTCGAAGAGTTTTTTAATTAGGGTTTTTTGCGATATGTCAAAAAAGAATAATTTAGTATCATCAAAAGTAGAGGGAACTGAGGACGGGGAAGGAGTGCTGTTTACAAGGATTGTAGATTTTGTAGTAAAAGCTGTTAACAGGTCTGCAGGGGAAAAATTGTTATCAGAAGCCAAGTGTTTATAGGGAATAAGTCCAAGCCGTCTTAAGAGAAGCCAGATGTTTTGATTGTATGAATCCCAGATTTTGGTTTGTACTAAGTTTCTCAATTTACGAAATTCGGCTCGAATAATACTATTTTTTGTACTTTTAGCCAATCTACGTTTTTTCTCTCTTTCTTTTATTGAGTCTTTGATATAAGAAGTGATCCAAGGAGTGGACTTCTTGTTTGCTTTAAGGGTATGGAGAGGCGCAAATTTGCCAAATGCCGAAGATAAAAATGTAGTTAGACAAATCATCTTTCTATTTATGTCCTTTTCAGGGTAAATGCTATTCCAGTCATAAGTAGAGATGTGCTCAAGAAATTCAGTTTCATTTATATTCTTAAGATTGCGTATGGACAGAGGAGTTACACTAGAGGAGTGATTAGAGGAGAACTGGTATTGGATGCTGATAAGATCATAGTTTGAGAGGAACGAGATTGCGTGTTGAGTAGAAGAAATCACCTTGTCTAAATCGTCAACAATCATTAGGTCAATCCATGTACTAGAATGATCTGTGTGGTGGGTGGTATCATGGGGCACTATAGATAATCCGGCAGAGAACACTACTGATTTTAAATAGTGAGTTAAATTGTTGGTAGCATTAAGATTTGTGTTCAGGTCACCGGGGTGAGTACAATGTTATTATAATTGGGTATAAGGTCGAAAATGTCAGTCTTAAGTTCCCTGTGATAGGAGGCGTTAGGAGGTATATAAATTACACCCACCAACACACTGTCCTGAGGCGACGATACCTTGATAAAAGTGTGTAGTGATCAAGTGCTACGAGGCTCGAAGGAATGTTTGGCGTGAGCCATATCTCAGACACGGCTATGATATGATAGGAACAGGACATAAAGTGATGTTTAAATTCAAGGTAATGGGCAGGCAGTTCAAGTTTAGTTAAATATAGTAGTGTCTAAAATTCGTAAAACACTTTAAAATTGCCTTCTGTGAAGCTAGAGTAACAGTGAGTAATAGCCAACAAAATCCAATTCACTTGATTACATTTGAAAACAAGGAATAAGGCGCATAATGAATAGAAATTTATAGAAGCAAGAGGCATCATAAAGACCGTGATTTATGAAATAAATATAAAAAAGGTCAATTTGTACAGACAGTGCAAGGCTGAATTAGCACAGTAAAAAATACAAAATTGTTGCTATTTGACTTCAGAAGGCACAGTATATAGAATAGCCAGAATGCAGCAATATATGAAATATGACAAATATTTACCTATGTAGAAGTAACATAAACGACAGAGTCGTGCTAATGAACGACTCGAAAAAATTATCAAACACATAATGGACTTAGAGATCAGTTGCTATTGTAGTCCTTAAACAGATTGGATGTTCGACAGCTGTATTCTAGGCGAACTATGCTCCTTACGGCAGAACATTTTTCCGCCAGCAATCCATAAGTATTTGATTTTTTTCTCTCTACGAAGACCGAGAGCAATAGCATAAATCTTTCTATTAAGTGGTGTTAATGCCTCACGAAGGTAAATAAAATGCTTTTCGTTGCCAGTATTCGGTTGCATGACAAGGTACACCGGGGTCATCGCAACTACATCTGAAGTTGATATATTCTTCATCGAAGTTTAAATTTTGAGAGATTTCCTGTAGACGATGCATCTAACAAGCTTGTGCATGACCAAGTACAGCGGAGTCATCTTAACTACATCTGATGTTGATATTTTTATCATCGAAGTTTTAATTTTGAAAGAATTTCTATAGACGATGCATCTAACAAGCTTGTGCATGACCAGGTACACCGGGGTCATCGCAACTACATCTGAAGTTGATATTTGTATCACCGAAGTTTTAATTTTGAAAGAATTCCTGAAGACAATGAATTGGCAACCTAGTGCATGATCAGGTACACTGGGGTCTTTTCAACTACATCTGAAGTTAATATGTATATCTCTGAAGTTTAAATTTTCAGATGATCCATGTAGACGATGCATTTAGCATCCGGTTGCATGACCAGGTATACCAGGGTCATCGCAACGACATCTGAAGTTTATATTTTTATCATCGAAGTTCAAATTTTGAAAGAATTCCTGTAGAGCAGTAATTTAGCAGCCTGGTGCATGACCAGGTACACCGTGGTCATCGCAACTACATCTGAAGTTGATATTTTTATCATCGAAGTTTAAATTTTTAGATAATT
This sequence comes from Andricus grossulariae, assembly GCA_011634705.1. Lineage (NCBI taxonomy): Eukaryota > Metazoa > Arthropoda > Insecta > Hymenoptera > Cynipidae > Andricus > Andricus grossulariae. The sequence goes on from JAABKJ010075445.1 coordinate 139,383,007, forward strand.
CATGTAGACGATGCATTTAGCCTCCGGTTGCATGACCAGGTACAACGAGGTCATCGCAACATCATCTGAAGTTGATATTTTATTCAACAATGTTTAAATTTTGAGAGAATTCCTGTAGACGATGCACCTAACAAGCTTGTGCATGACAAATAACACCGGGGTCATCGCAACTAAATCTGAAGTTGATATTTTTATTATCAAAGTTTAAATTTTGAGAGAAATCCGATAGGCGATGCATTTAACAACCTGGTGCATGACCAGGTACACCGGGGTCTGCGAACTACCCCTGAAGTTGATATTTTATTCATCGAAGTTTAAATTTTGTAAGCATTCCTATAGACTATGCATTTAGCAACCTAGTGCATCAGCAGGTACACCGGGGTCGTCACAACTACATCTGAAGTTGATATTTTTATCATCTAATTTTGAATTTTGAAAGAACTACTGTAGACGATGCATTTAACAGCTTGGTGCATGACCATGTACACCGGGGTCATCCCAACTGCATCTGAAGTTGATATTTTCGTCATCAAAGTTTGAATTTTGTAAGCATTCCTGTAGACTATGCATTTAGCAACCTGGTACATGACCGGGTACACCGGGGTAATCGCAACTACATCTGAAGTTGATATTTTGATCATCGAATTTTGAATTTTGAAAGAACTATTGTCAACGATGCATTTAACAGCCTGGTGCATGACCATGTACACCGGGGTCATCGCAACTACATCTGAAGTTGATATATTTATCTTCGAAGTTCAAAATTTGAAAGAATTCCTGTAGACGATGCATTTAGCAACCTGGTGCATGACCGGGTACACTGGGGTCATCGCAACTACATCTGAAGTTGATAGTTGTATCATCGAAGTTCTGATTTTAAAAGAATTCCTGTAGACAATGAATTTAGCAACCTGGTGCATGACCAAGTACACCGGGGTCATCGCAACTACATCTGAAGTTGATATTTATATCATCGAAGTTCAAATTTTGAGAATATTCCTGTAGACGATGCATTTAGCAACCCGGTGCCTGACCAGGTACACCGGAGTCATCGAAACTACATCTGAAGTTGTTATTTTTATCATCGAGGTTTAAATTTTGCGAGAATTCCTGTAAGCGATGCATTTAGCAACCTGCTGAATGACCAGGTATACCGGGGTCATCGCAACTACTTCTGTAGTTGATATTTTTATCATCGAAGTTTAAATTTTGAGATAATTTCTGTAGACGATGCATTTAGCAACCTGGTGCATGACCAGGTACACCATGAATTACATAAAGACTTTCCATTATGTCCAGAGCACTTCATACCTCCTCTTTCAGAATGTAAAATTCAAAAATTAATAACAAACTTACTACCAAAACCACGATATATAGTATACTATCGTAATCTAAAACAATATTTGAATTTAGGTATGAAAATATCTAAAACGCATAAAATAATAAAATTTAATCAAAAAGATTGGTTGAAGGATTATACAGACCTAAACACAGAATTCTGAAAAAATCGACTAACGAATTCCGAAAAAAACTTTTATAAGCTAATGAATAATTCAGTGTTTGGAAAATCAATGGAAAATGTTAGAAAATACAAAGATGTTAGACTTATCAAACCATGGGAGGGGAGGTATGGAGCGAAAGCATTAATTGCAAAACCTAACTTCAAGAGCTGTACCATATTTGAGAAAAATTTCGTTATAATTGAGCTTGATAGATTAAAAGTTAATTTCAACAAGCCTATTTACACAGGATTTACTGTTGTCGATGTATCCAAAATATAAATGTACGATTTTCATTACAATTATATTTAAAAAAATTTTGGCGATCAAGCAAAGTTGCTTTACACACACACGGATAGTTTAATATATCACATAGTTGTGCCTGATGTATGCGACTACATTAAGAGATTCAAAAAAATTGGACACTGCAGACTATCCGCCAAATAATGTTTACGGTATAGGCTTATTGAATAACAAAGTTCTTGGTTTGATGAAAGACGAGAATAATGGTAAAATCATGACGGAATTTTTTGGGTTCAAATCCAAATTATATGCATTTATAGTTTTAGGTGAAAAAGAGGGAAAGAAAGCAAAGGGAGTTAGAGGCCCTACTTGGAATCAAATACCATTTGATGATTATAAAAAATGTCTGCAATCTTATCAAAATTTGAAGAAATCTCAAAATTCAATTCCAAGCAAGAAGCATAAAGTGTATACTGTTAGGAAAAATAAAACCGTTCTCAGTTGGCAGGATGATAAGAGAGTACTGATTCCTGGTGTGACTGATACTTTACCGTGGGGTTTTGTAAAAGCAAAGTCGTCTAATATATACTAAGTAATCCATCTTCTCCTCCATCATACACTCAGTATATTAGAAGGAGAAGAGAGAGAGAGAGAGATATAAGAAGGTGCACTTAAACAGTAATCATAATATGTATAAATTCATTTTTATTTTGCACGTCATATTCTCGAAACTTCTGGAAGTTTCGAATGCGTAATCTGCTTTATATCTTTATTGTTTTATAAACGAAAAATCTATTATAAAGGACAAGGGAAGCCTAAGAGGTCCATTCACTAAAGTTTCTTGAAAGAGTTCAGAGTAAGCCAACAAGGAATCATTTTCTAAGTAAGTAAGACATTCTTTTTAATAATGCACTTAAATTATAAATTTGAATCTAAAAAATAATCTTATAATTAAAAATGATTATTTATTAATTATTATTTTATTGTTTCAGCTGTATCTTTAAAAAAATGACCGTCAATTACACACATTTAACTCCATTCTATGAATTTATTGAAAAAAAATACCACTGATAAATTAAATAAATATATATTTATTCAATTTTTCAACGCTATTTTGTTTTTACAATAGAATCATGGGTTCTTTGTAGCTTTATATGTATATACGAGGGCTGTTTGATAAGTAAGTAGATAGGTTTTCTCAAGGCCTTCAAAATAGGGGTTTGTTTCGGCGATGATCTCTTCATTCGACCCAAATCTCTTACCGTCCGGCCATTTCTTCAGGTTTTCAAACAGGAAATAGTCGCAGGGGGCTAAATCTTGAGAATATGCTGGATCAGGTAGCAGATCGTAGCCCGATTCATGGATTTTTGCTATCGTGACTACACACGTGTGCACCCTTGAATTGTCCTGATGGAACAGCACTTTTTTCTTCGACTTAATTACCTACTTAAATCGTGTCCAAGAAGGTGATTATATGAAGAAATATTATGTTCCTATCATATAAATTGTTAGTCGCCAATTATGTATAAAATATATATAATTTTTTATATAGGGCCTATACATAATACATTATGTATAAACGATATAGAATTTTTCCGCTTGGCAAACTTTCAAGTTTTAGTTATTTGACATTCAACTGTCTACTATTACGGATAATTCCGTAGCCTTAGTGCTATACTTGATTGGGCAGTCTTGCGAGAAATTCCGTAATAATGGACAGTGCATCCATGTGAATGTTTTTTTTCTGCTAAAAATATTTTTCATTGAAATCGTGTCTCAAATTCTACATCTTCGTTGAAAATTTTAAATAAATATTTTGCAACCCAAAGACTTTTTTATTTAAATATTTCTTATACTTCAAAAGCTCTCAGTTACGTCCTTCAAGTTCGACCGCTTTTTAAAGTGAAAACATTTAAAAATTTTAAAACATTGTCATTTCGTTTTTGGATTTAGAAAACTTTAACAGATAAATATAATATTTTGTAATCGAAAATTACTGTAATCATGTAATCGTCAATATATCTTTTTGGAATTCGTATAAATGTTGACAGTGTCTTCAAGTCTTCTTGTTTTAAAACGTTTTTTTACCTCCTATATAAATCGCCCATAAGTAGCGTTACATCAAAGATAATTGCTCGAAGAAAAAGTTGAAAACGCGCGATAATATTTTATAATGTGTTCTTTAACAGACTTCTCTCGAGTCTTACACAAATTATAATGATCATTGCGGCAATTAAACACTTTCATATAAAATATAAAGTTCCCTATTTCAAGGATTCGAAAAATAAAAACGTTTACTTTATAGCTGCCAAATAAATACCCAATTAGAAAGTGCTAAAAAATAAAGTTGAAAGTAATTTTTATTTTTACAGAACCATATGGGAGTAGCGCAATAAATTAATGCGTTAAAAGCCTTTAGAAAAACTTAAAAAAATGTTTTACATTATAGCTAAAATATTGATAAACGAACTATCTCAGAACGGCTAGACGCAGCCATTGAGAAAAATAGATAGGTGCGTACTTTATACAGATCACAGAGTTCGAAATTGAAAAAATAAAAAGACAAGCGCCTCGAACTTAACAAAATTAAAATTTGTTAAATTTTTTCCAAGATATAACATTTTTCCAGGAATACCTCGCCCGTAAAGGAGAAGTGATTCACACGTTTCAACAAATCTTTACAGTCTCCTCTATAATGAACATTCATTCCTTCTAGAGAAATCAATCGTAAAACGACAGATTGGACGGATTCACGTGTAACGTATTTAGTGTCAAAACTGCGCAGAATTAAAAATCGATGAGGACACCCATTCAATCCCTAAAGATTTATGTAAATTGTAAGAAATCCTGCGGTTAACTAACCAAACAACTGACAGACAAACACCCGACTTTGACAGCTTGATTAGACTTCTTAAGCTTCAGCGAATAGAATTAAGGGATTTTGATAGAAAATTAAAAATTTCTATTAGGGCCGTGCCTAGTTTCACCAAAATTCGGTTAGCGCAGAACAAATATTTTCGGTAAGCCCAGGGAGATTAGAAAGGGCGGCTAGCTGCGCCGAAATTCGATGAGCGTATATTAGTTATTTATGATACAAGTGCGCAAAATAGGTGATTGTTTGCTAGTGTGAATTTTGCAGCATAAGCTGGAGGCTCAAAGCATGAGCCGGTGGTTAGCGCACGAGCGAAGCGAGTGTCAAAACGTAGACGAGTGCTTCGAGCCGCAGGCGAATGATGCAATCACACGAGTAAGTAATCTCTTATGCGCACGTGTATCACACGCTATTTTTTGCAACGCCCGTCAGAAAAAGTTGTGTTAGGAGGAGTTAACGAAAAATACTAACCATATTACTAAAATCATCCACCCTCGTTACATCGAGACATTAACACCAGCAATATTGGATGAGATTATAGACGCCGAACGGCAGAAACTTGATGTTGTTACTGCTAGATTGCGTCGGTATAAGAAAAGTAGTGTAAGAAGGCAACAAAATCGAACGTTTCAGGCAGATGAAAGAAGGTTCTACCGTGAATTGAGTGTAAAACAAAACAAACAGCAAGACACCAACGTGCCTGAAATGGACTAACATGATAGCTTTAAATGTTTGAACGGTTTTGAAAAGAAAAAGCAACTGGAAAGCTCCAGGTCCGGACATGGTACACAACTTCTGATACAAGTTCCTGACTCATGCGCATTCTGCAGTGGCAAGGTGTTTTCCGAAGATCATGGAATATTCAGATCTGATGCAAGGCTGTATGCCTGTCTTCCAAAAATACATACATGTCTTACAGCTATCATAGCAGATAAGGTATATTCTCACTGCGACGAGAATGACATCGTTATAGAAGAACAAAAAGAAAGTTGTAAAAACTTGCGAGGCAGTAAAAACCTAGTCACCATAGACGCTATTACCATGATGCAAGCTCGTAAACAGCAAAGAAACTTGCACATGGCATACATTTACTACAGACAAGCGTTTCCCTCCGTACCACATGACTATTTGCTTGAAGTCTTAAAAATATATAAAATTTGCCCACGCATCATTGACTGCCTAAGTCGTACGATGATGGTTTGGGGTACAAGAATCAAGTATTTTGATCATGGACAATCAAGGATAACTAGATCAATACGCATTATGACGGGTATATTCCAATGAGACTCCTTCAGTGCATTATGGTTCTGTTTAGCGTTGAACCCACTGAGCAAAACACTAAATAGCATGTCTCACGGGTTCCGAATACATGATAACGAGGATGGTCATCAAGTGACCCATGTTCTATACATAAATGAACTGAAGCTATGCGCTAGTTCGGACCAGAAACGGCAGCAAGTGATCGATGTCATAAAGCAGTTTGCCAATGATATCAACATGGAGTTCGGACTAGATAAATGCAGAACAGTGCATTTAACCAGAGGAGAATTAGGGACGCAGAGCTAGAGAACGATTTCGAGAATGAAATCGAGGCAATGGCAGAGAGGGAGTCATATAAATACCTGAGTATTCTCGAATTTAAGGGTATTCAGCATACTATAGTTAAGAAAAACCTAACGACTGCCTTCACTACAAGACTCAGATTGGTTCTAAACGATTAAACAGAATCATCCGAGTAGAAATGACAAAGCACCGAATGCACCACAGTTATAAAGTTGCGAGACTATTTTAACAGCAAGCGAGATGTTACGCTTTACAACACCATCTGTAAAGCTGATCTTCATTACACGCCCTTGAATTTGTCCTCAGAGGAGGCCTTGCGTACCAGGGCAGAAACCATAGAGGAATTAGAAACGCAATGGAGACAGAAAGCAATCCACGGCGAGCACCCCAAAACGTTACATCAACATCAAGTGGATAGTGAGGCATCCAATATTTGGCTGAGAAAGGGCGTCCTGTATCCAGAAACGGAAGGCTTCGTTATTGCGATACAGGACAGGGTTGTCAGAACCAGAAATTATCGCAAACACGTGCTACATCAAGACGTGGTTGATCGGTGCCGATTATGTGGAGATACCAACGAATCCATCAAGCACATTATTGATGGTTGTCGCGTAATGACACAAAGAGAATATACGCACAGGCATAATGATGTGTCGGGAATTATACATCAACAGCTTGCCCTAAACCTAGAACTCTTAACAGAATGGATGCCTTTCTATAGATACATTCCAATGCCCCTTTTAGAAAACGAAGATTACATCTTATATTGGGATGTTACTATCCAGACGGATCATTACATCCGAGCCAATCGACTGATATATATATATATATATACATTGTATTTTTTTCTAACTTATAATGATAATTGCGATTGTGTATACTTTGCTTCCACTATTCAATTACTTGCAATCAGAGTCTTTCAGATCCTAATTTAAAACAGTAAGAATGGTTTCATGTGGAGTATGAAATCCTCTACATTTTAAGGTATTATGGGCAGAAAAAATAGGTCTCGGGAAAAATTATTCGATTTCACTTTAAAAATTGCAATATTTTAAATGATGAAATCGTTTTCGGTAAAATAAGAACGAAGGCAGACATGTAAAGGAAGCATTTAGTTCGACTTTGTACATGTCATAATCCGTTAATTTTCTTAGCTATTCTGGAAATGTGCTCTTGTCTGTTGAAATATCCATTTCAGCAGGACAAGCGGTAGTCTCAACATTTCTTTTGTATCCCACGATCACTTTAGGCCCAGCATGTTTGGAACAAGTTCTATCTATGTATTTGAATCTAAAACAGTGACTAAATATACAATAACTATTCACGGTTTTCTAATTTGTCTTTTTTTTGATATTGTTCCACCAGATTTATTCATTCATCAATAAACCAAAATATGTATATGAGAATTCTTTATCCCGAAAAATTTTCTTAATCATTTTAAGAAATATCTACAGATATCTATATATAAACTAAATAAGATATTGAAGGAACAAAAAAGAGAAAACACGTCCATGCGTAGTTTTTATTTGTATTTTTATTTGCTAGCTTCTTTGTGGGCTTATTTTTTCATAATTTCCTCCAACATTTCCCTGTTTTTAGGGTGGACTCTTTTTTCGGCGCCAGGTGGCCGAATATTGGTGGCAAAAGGTTTATGATTAATTGCCACTGCTCTATAATATTGAGCGATTCTGTGCTCTCTATCGAAGGTTTTTGGTGCCTCTCTTCTTACTAAAATGACACATTATTTATTAAAAATTATGGCAGTAAAAATTATGTAAAATTATTGTATAACCAATTATCTTACGTTATGTGACATTAGAACAACGAACTAATATAACTTGTTTATGAAGCAAAGAATAGGGAAAAAATTATTTATTTATTGTTTCTCAAATCATAAATTCCCCAAAATTGGTACAAAAAAATATTGTGCTTAATAGGTGTAGAAAGTAAGGGTACCGATTGCAGATTCGCAAAATTTATGTTGTAAGTACGAAAAATATTTAGAGAACAAATTATAAAAGAAAATGCAAGCTTCTAAATGTCGATTGAAATATAGCTGTAGTTTCTCAAAAAAATTTTTAATAGTGACCTCACAGCAATAGGGTGTTTCGGGATATCCCATTTTATGCTATTTATATCCCGGTTTATCCCAAGAATAACCCTTAGGGATATCCTGCGATCGGAAATTTGGATATCCTATTGCTATGAGGGTATCTTGTGTACCTAAAGGGAGTAAAACGACGATCAGTAAAACGAAACTAATTGAGGCGAATTGAGAAACATTCGCCAGGTGTGCCCGTGAATTTCGCTTTTTCGACAATCACAAATTGGAGCAGGTTGTGAATATTCAAATATCTTGAAATATCCTATTCGCTGGAATTCAGCGCAATATTTTTAGGGAGCCAATTCCTCTGCATGCAGCAGCAAAACCTAATTTCAGTGTCAGCTAATTCAATTTCATTCGCCCGGTTTGAAGACGAACTCCAATTCGCCTAAATTCACCAGCGCGAAAACGAAGTTAAACACTAGCCTATACAATCGAATTCGTAAGGTACAAGGTAAAGCCAACGCGTTGGCCATAAATAGGATTCGCTGTCAATATAGTTGAAAGTTTGTCATAAGGTCAACCGCAGGATTTCGCCGGGAGCAGGTGCTAATCTTAAAAATTGCATTCGCTCCCAGCGAAATCGCGGTAAAATTTCAGCTGTAACCACGTCTCACAACGTCAGCCGCTAGGTATGGGCTGGTCAGCCGCGAGTTATTGGCTAGTCAGCCACTAGTTAATGGCTGATTATCCACTATGTGTGTCAAAAATAAAAAAAAAATAAAAAATTGCTGATCGAACTTAGATTTTTTTGTTCTTGGCTACCTGATCAGTCAAGATGATAAAAAAAGTATCGTTTTGATAGTGTGAATTTCTTACTTCTTATCAGTTTAGACACCCTGTAAATTTTTCGAAATATGTCAAAAAAATGTACTGATCCAACTTACATTTTTTTTGTTCTTGGCTCGCTGCTCAGCGCCAGGTATGGGCCAGGCCAGACCTTCCAGGCGTTATAATTGTGGATCTTGGCTAGCTGATTAGCGCCAAACCTGGACCAGACCAGACTGTCAGCGTGATAAGAAAAAACTATTCTTTTGATAGTGTGATTTTCTTATTTTCTATCATTTTAGGCACCTTGACACTTTGTCGGAATATGTCCAAAAAAATGTACTGATCAAACTTAGATTTTTTTATCGTTCTTGACTAGCTGACCAGCGCCAAACCTGAGCCAGACCAGACAGTCCAGGCGATAAGAAAAAAATTCTTTGTTTTGATTGTTTGCATTTTTTATTTTCTATTATTTTGAAGACGCTGTAACTTTCTTCAAATATGTCAAAAAAATGGCTGATCGAACATAGAATTTTTTTTGTTTTTTGCTCACTGATCTTCGCCAGTCCTGGGACAGACCAGACATTCTAGACCATCCAGTCTAGATGAGGTCAGACCTGGGCCAAACCTGTAACCAGACTGCCAGGACATTTTTCAACACGCGAGAAGCAAGCCGACTCCTAATCGAAAGGGTACTTTTTATGCCACTTGTCCCGCTGTGCTGGCCACACGCCAACACTGATTAAAGTCATAGTCAAAATTATTTCTTACATAAGGATTTTATCATAAATTCAATTATTGCACTGCACTCGCATTACAAAACCGCACATTTAGAGATATTAAGAAGCTTCCTATCTAAATTCGTTTCCAGGATAAAGTTTTTGTAAATAAACCACCGTAAGGGGTAAATTATTGAATAGTTTACAGTTCTGAAAAAAATGAATTGCATTGAAGAATGTTGAAAGAATATCTGTGATTTTTTTCAGATTTTTCATAGCGTCACCCTCTTTCTAGGAACAGGCAAAAGTTGACGATTGAAAAAGCAGGCCGAATAGACCCGTTTTCGGGTATATTTTGCCCTCTAACAATTGCCAAAAATGTTTTAGGATGAACGTGATCATATCGATGAATTTGGAAGACCCTAGGCTTTCAGATGCTTCTTGTTATAGAATTCCGAGATTTTTTTCTGCCAGTTGCAATTAAAAGAAGTGAGGGGACTCGACATTTGGCCCCGAGTTTATTGTCGAAATAAAAAAATCTTAAGGCTTCTCATTTATTCCAATTATGGCAAGTCATTGCAAAAAGGAAAGACTTAACTAAAAAAGAAAATGAAATAAGCACAGTAAGTTACATAACTCTCTCCAATCAGCCGATCCAACTGATTACATTTAATTATTTCAAACTGGGATCGTTTAATGTTAAACAACTTTGAATTGCAAGCATATATCAAAACATTGGAAATCGTATCATTTCATGTTTTGATTTTTTACAATTGTTCCGTTTAAAAGTAATTATATTTTATTTTTACAAAATGAATTAAGATTAATTTTTAGTTAAAGAATTATTTTTAACCTGATATGTCAGAAACTTTATAGTTTCCAATTTTCATTTATAAAATATTTCTTACTGAAAGTCCGAGCATTGCATGATCGCTATGGCATAGATCAGTGCTTTTTCAGCTGTTTTTGAGGTTATGTAACGGAACAAGGAAAATGTCTACCACAAAAGCTAATATGGAATTTGAAAGTACTAATCTCCCCCCCCGAGGACGCGTTCGGTGGCTTTGTCATAGGCCCTTCAGTTCTATTCAAAAGGAATAGAAACCGAAACCGAAGGTAGCAGAGCGTGCAGAGCGTATATATATATATATATATATATATATAAAAGAACATGGTTTTTGTGTAGAAAAAGAGTACACTGTCTTATAAATAGATTCTTTACTTTGATCAAACTTGTGCATTTTAGATCATGGATCCAATGAATTTCTACAGTAGCTAAAAGAACAATAGTACAAATAAGCATTTTATTCGTCATATTTGACATATGAAAGAAAATTCATTTTAATGTTTTTGAAAGTATGATAAATTTTGTACTATCAAATAACCCGTTGATATAATATTTTAAGTGTTTAGAAAAAGCACGGTACCTTATCAATATAATTTAACAATAATTCAATTCAAAAACAATTTTTTCTTAGTTTTCGTCTTTTTTATGTTTTAAAATACTTCTACTTTTTGCATACAATTCAACTCACCCTGCAGAAGAATATATGCTATCATACAAATGTAAAGTAAGAGTGAAAAAATAAAAAAAGTTGGTGAAAAAGCTAGAGCACCGTTATGTTAATTACCCAGGAATTGTACGGTACAGTAATTTCTTTAAATACACTGTAAACTGCACTAAGGATGAGTGTTGACTTCATATCCCACAATTACTGAACCCTTGGTAGAAAATTAATTTAACTAGAGTTTTAATGAATTGGTCGTATGTGTGAGATGCTAGGATCCAAGTAGAACAACAAAAAGTTGTAGATGCTTTTTTCCTTCCCTCAGATTAAAAAAATATCAATGGTGAGAAGAAATTTGAATTTCCAGATTAAAAGAAATTAACGAGATGAGTGTGAAAATCTATAATGGTGATGATAATATCCGTAGAGATATCTGCATCAAAGCCTCGTTTTTTCTACTTAAATTTTTTTTAAAAAATCCCGTGGGAAATATTTTATGTGTTCTGCGCGGATTGAAGGAAAAAGAGATATCTTCTCTCATGATTTATCATCGTCTACAAACCTATGTATATTTGTCATTAAAACTCGACTAGAATTATATTTCTCAAATTATTGATAGGGCGTACCTTTATTTTTGCGTTTATGAAACTTTTCTGTTTAATTTTCCATTTAAATCAGTTAATTGAAACAATTTAAAGTATAAAGTCCTTAAGGCTAATCCCCAAAAAGTAGAACATTTTTGACAATGAGGTTTTCGAAAACAATTTCTAAACCGCACAAAATATTTTTTTAAATGATAAGTAATCCAAAAGAGTATTTCAATATAAAACTAAAAGATCCAGGAAAGTATTTGTGAGATATCAATTTTACACGTTGCTAGAGGGCGTGTAACATAACATGCAATAATGATACAAAAATCTTTTGAAAATATATGCAGAACAGGGAAAAATATTTTCAATGTAGAAAAAATTATTGTTTTTACGATTTATTTGAGTTTGCCTTTAGCGTTTTAAGGTATTTTCTCACACGTATAGTAATATCAATTAATATAGAGTGTTACCGGAGAATTGATAACAATTATTACAGAAAAAGAGTGATAATTATTTGTTGTTATTCCAAATCCACGTTGATAAATTGATTTTTAACTATACTTATATCTTTATAAGCATAAAATAATTAATTTTAGCATGCATTATGAATAGTTTGAATAATTCTTTTCGAGTTTTATCCTAAAATTTCGAAATCCTTATCTCTAAAATATTGTACTCAACTCTTAATTTGTATATTTTTTGACTCAATATAAATTATGTCTGAGAATGTCAAATATTACTGAAATACTGTTAATATTACACAGGCCGACAAATTTTAAAGTCAGAGACCAGACCTAACATTTCCGAAGGATTTTGATGCGCTGAATCCGAATCCGAGCTCAAAATTGCTCCTTAAGAATTCATTTGAGAATTGAAATCTCTACGATTTTGATAAGGAACTGAAATTTTTCATGGAATTGTTCAACAGTTTGAGTTTTACAAATTTAATTGAAATTTGAAAATATTCACGAAATTGTTGAGAAAAAAGCTTGAATTTTTCGCGGGTTGGTTTAAGGTTTAGAATTTTTTACGAATACATTTGAAAATTGAAATTTTTCAGGAGTTTATTTAAAAATTAGAATTATCGTTCACACCACTGTTTAAGGATTTAATTTTTTCGAAATTTATTTATTTCATTATTTGACATTTCTTAAGGATTCATGTGATGATTTAAATTCTTTCAGATTTACTTAATTTTTTGAATTTTCTCAGATACTTTATTAATGATTAAGCTTTCTTATAAATTTAATTAATTGTTTAAATTTTCTCATAAGATTGATTGAATTGGAATGTTCTCAGAAATTGAATTAATGATACTTAAATTTTTAATTATTTATTTAACATTTAAAATACAAAGACCCTTACATATCTATGACTATAAAGCTAATCACCATTAATGCTAAAAAAATTAGTTATTGAATTACATGTGAAATATTATCATAATACAATGATTAAACTAAGTAACTAATTGTAAATATGAAACAGGTATATATTAGATTGAAATAATTTTTATTAATTATACTAAACGCCTTGAGTTCTGAAAACCCGACAATAACGATTAATCGACGTGGCAGAAAGGCCACCAGGCGCGATGTCCCTTCAACCCACGAATGCGATACGATAATTTTTAGCACTAATCTTGCGAGTGAAAAAAAAAATATGCCCGCTGTGCGGGCACATTCTCATTGCGCCCTACGCGGGCGGCTCGCTTCGCTCGCAAGTTTGAGCGCGCCTACGGCGCGCGACTGTTAGTTCTCGCGCTTCGCGCTCGATAATATATTTATCTCGCGCTACGCGCTCGGTCTTTAGATTTTCCACACATTTGTGGGCAGACTCTTTAAAATTAAAGGTCAAAGCGTTAACAACTGTAATCTGATGATTGCGAATTCTCTTTTGTTAAAGCTCCTTCGGCTTTAACGAACATATTCTTATCACGCATCTTGTGCTTCGCACTCGATTTTGTCCAGAATATAAACTTTTCTACATTATGTTCAACACTATCATGTCTAATGTATATTATATTTATGTATGTACTTTGATCTGGTACTGCTTATTCAGATATAGCAAAATAATGTACCATTTTTACTTTTCATGATTTCTTTAATATTTTCTCCTTACTTTGCATTAATTTTTATTCTCAGCTGCCCTGAAAATGCGTCCAGTTTGAACGCGCAAATTAAAAACTGTGATTCGAGCCCCTCATAGACGATTGCTTTTGAGAAATAAAACCATGTAAACAAAATGAAACGGAAGATTTTGTTTTCAAATTCGAAAATGCTCCTATTTTTGGTATTTTGATCGAATCACAAAATTTTATGAGAATAGTTTCGAAATATGTTTCATATCTAGTAAAAATTTAGAGACATTTTTTCATCTATCAGAAAAATATTTTTTTTTCTATTTTTTGAAAATTTTCAAAGTGTTGAAAAGCATATCACGTTTTGAATTTTCATCAAAATAAAAAATTTCATTAGGATAATTTTCAAGACTCTCCCATCTAAAAGAAATTTGGACAACAATTTCTGAAACTTGAAAATTTTTTTTTTCAAATTTTGAAAATGCTCTAAAATTTTTAATTTTGGTCGAAAATATATGGTTAACGAACTTGACCTTCATTATGGGACCCTTTAAAAGTTTATCAAAGGCTGACTCGATTCGAAAAGTCCTTCAAAAGTTAGCGTGGCCACAACATTCAGGTAACCATACATACAGACATACAGACAGACAGACACCGACAAAATTTTATGATTTTCGGAATCTGTCTCAGCTGCCTGCTCCGCGGCTTTGTAAAGGAACGCTCCTTTGCCAACCATCTCGTGATTCCTGACCATTTTTAGGACAGGATCTTTTCCATTTGCAACGATGTAAGCTGTACTCAAAACAATTCGGTGATGAAGACACTGGAGATTCAGGAATCCGCGTCCGCGTCGCCGGCGTGAAATATGTATATAATATAAACTGAGTGTGAAGCAAAATAGAAAAATATAAGTTTCTTGTGTCTTCCTGTGAAGTATTATTTTAAGGACTTGAAGCATCGAGCCATACACAGGAAACATTGAGGCTGAATTTGAAGTCAACTTTGGTGATACTGGTTATCAAGTCCTAGGAAACTACTTATCGAATTTTATTTTGAACGCTTAGTGGACATCTGATCCACGGGAACCACCTAGACTGAATTTATAGTCAATTTTGGTGATCCTGGACATAAATTTCTAGAGTAATTTCTTCAAAATTTTAGTTTAAGCACCTGGTGCGACAACTAATGCTCGGGAACTATATACATATACTGAATTAAGAGTCAGTTTTGGAGATTCTGGACATCCGTTCCAGGAGACTTTCTATAAAATTTTATTTTGAACACCTGGTGCGACACGTAATGCACGGAAACCATCTAGACTGAATTTAAATTTAATTTTGGTGATCCTGGACATAAATTATTCGGAGAATTCCTGTAAAATGTTATATTAAAGTTCACCTAGTGCGACACTTTATACATAGGAACCATGTAGACTGAATTTGGTGTCAAGTTGGGTGATCCTGGACATCAGTTTCTAGGAGTCTTCCTATGGAATTTTATTTTAGAGACCTGGTGCAAAAATTTGTGGACTAGGGTCGTCTTGCAGCGAATAAAGTGGTCGCATATTACCGTTAGTGTAAAAATTATCCACAATTTCTCGAATATTATTTTATCGTAGACCTGGTGCTACGTTCGGAAGCTACTATGTAAGACTTTCGTGATCTGCTTCCTATTTTTGAATACAGGATATTCTTGACTATATCCTTAACCACGCTAGTTCCTCGGTAAAGCTTACTGGGCGTGATGGTTGAACTGCCCTGGATATTTTGCCCTGAGCCACAGGTTTTTCTGGTTTCAATCCTTGAAAGGGCCAAGTATGGATCTACTGTCGGCGAGCAAATTCGAGTCCTCTGGCTTTGACGTTGGAAAAGGAAGTGAAGAAAAAACGGTAGCTTAATGAATGAAGGCTAATTTCAGAGGTGAAAATGTTGTATGTTAATAAGCCAAAAAGGAATATCGCGAAAAAATTTTTGTAGCTTACAAACCTGAAACTCTCATAAAAAGTAAGGAAATTTGACAGCTTTTAACGACAGTGAACTTTGGGGCATAGTTTTTTATTAAAAAAATAATATGAAATATCTGAAAGAATGCGCGGTGATACTTTGAACAGTTTTCAACAAAGTGCCGTTGAAAAATTTACCAAATATAAAAAATTGTTCGCTTTTTGTAAATAAATATGTAACTGAACTATCTTCAAGATAATGAAGTGATTCAAAATAGAGATAGTTAGTTGTACTATCTGCAATTATTTCAAATTTGCAAGAAGTATGTGCTTCTTCTTGTCTTCGTGAAAGTTGCGATATTTGAAGTCAGATTTTATATTGGAAAACAAGTTTCAGAAACCAGCGTGGTGCCTTTTTTCATGGGATCGTCCTAATTTTTCCTCAGGATGTGCTATTCTTCGAACTTATTCCCTGCGGTGAATATTTCTCTCTGAAATAAATATATATATACTGTCTCAATAATACTTACTTCTCTTTCAATAACCAATTATATGAACAAACTTCAGGAGCAGCTATGGGATCTCCAATCTCACCTGTAATAGCCAACATCTTTATGGAAAATCTAGAAACTAAAATCTTTAACAAATCCAAATCTTCGCATTTCCTTCTATCTTCAATAACTTTTGTAAATATTTATTTCTTATGCACAGAGTTTTTCATTCTTCATTGATACCTTAACATGCACAGAGAGCTACTAAATAATTAATCACTCAATATTAATTACTACGCAATAATCTATTACCTAATCTGATACACACTCTGAGGTCGACTCTACTTATTTATGTATTATGTTTAGTTCATAGATTAAATTATAAGTTTAATCAAGTATACTGCCGATCAGTGCTTGCACAAATTTGTAATAACTCTGTAATATCCTGTTCCTTAGAGGGCTATTTAGCCCTAGGGACTTTCTTGAATAAATACAATACAAATACAATACAATACACTTTTAACTTGAAACTACAATATAATCAACTTACAAGTAGGTGACACAAAAAAAAGGAACTTTTGGCAAAAAGTCAATCTAACTTGTGCCGGAAATAGCGGTCGTAAGTGTGACTAAAGAATACATACCCCTCCCATCTCACCCAAGCTCACTGGCTAGCGCGACATTCGAAATTCCAAAAAGGCGGTCGCTTGACCGCTCACGCGAACGGATGAAGGTTACAGAAAATAATTTTTAACCGTTATCACGAGTCGAATGGTAGGCGGATTAACAGTTTTGAGAAATGCACTTTACCATATTTTTGTTATGCTTGACTGACTCAATTTTGACACTTATTTTCACTGAAATCCACCGCTTTCGATTTTTGCACTTTGGTAAACATTTTAGACTTACATTTTATTAAATATTATACAAATATTATTGTTCTTATGTTGAACTTTCCATTTATAGCTACATGTTGAAGTAACACCACGTGCGAGAAGCGCTGCCATGCAGCAAAAGTTCGCAGGTAGAATCTCATAGGAATAAGGTTCGAAACTTTTCCAGCTGAAATACAGAGGGTCGGATAGGGCTGTGATAAATAGAGGTTACGCCGTTGCGTTGGGAAGGTCAGGTGAGCTGTCGCTAATCTTATTGGCTGATGATTGGCCAATCAAAGCCTCTTGGACACAAGAAGATATAGGTGCATGATATTAATGTACTGCTCTAAAGTTCCATATCATATATGGCAGTGATGAGAGTTTGAATGGTCTTTTGAAGTGAGATGTTCGTGTATTGATATGGATCTATAAAGAGGATGTATTTTCTTCTGTAAAACTATATTCTGCTTTTGGAATTGCGTTAATCTCTTGAATGTGCTTTTGGTGATTGTGAGGCCTAGTAATGTGTAGCTTACAAAATATTGGCTATTCTTCAGAGTTTTGATACAACTTAGGAGTGTCTCAAAGGAAACCTTTATGCCTTATCTTTGCTGACAATCTCTTACATGGGTTAAGGTCACCTATAACCTCTAAATTGCTTGCAATGTGACCATGTTATGACTGAATATTACTCATGAACACAAGCTGGTAGAGTGTAAACTGTATCTTGATGTATACCTGGTGTTTATAGTCGCTCCTAGTCTTTCCATTTTCTCCAATATGCATCCTTTTTAATTTATGCCTATAATAATCTTGTCTGCTTTTTCTTGGGCCATAAATTGCTTCCGCTTTCACTGATTAAATATGAATTGAATTTTTGGTCATGGTTGGGATCTTAGAATTAAACATTTTTTATTGTTTTCTTGAAGAACCCATCCATTTTGTGTTCAATTGAGCGGTTGGGTGCAAGAACGGCGTACTTGCATTTCACGTAAGGTCGTAAGTCCAGTGCAGACTAGCCACGTGACTAAGCTGCTCGCGAGATAAAACAGTGCGATATATAATGTCAGCTGACAGCCAAATGGAAATCCGAATCCGATAAGCTAATTCGTAAACAAAAAAGTTGGGTTAGGAGAAGAGTCAACTTTTGGTATATCGTGAAACTTAATAAAGTCAAATTTTGCATTTTACCTCATATTTGACCTTGAAATGACCTTGAACATGACGTGATGGAGGTAAATAGACCTCGGATTCGTATTCAGCGCGTCAAAATACATAAGGATAAAGTGGTCTTGGCAAATAGTCCTCACCTTTTTTTTTGTAAACCAGTGTTATTATTGGAATCAATATAAAAATTAAAATGGGAAGTTAATTCATAATGCATTGGTAATTTTGATTTATATTCATTATTTCGGTTTTTTAATTTATTGAAATTTTGATATATTTATTGATATAAATTGATTCAATGATTCGTCTTTTAAAAGTATTGTTTTCCCTAGCCAACATTTTTATATTATCAAAATAAAAAAAAAAATAACAAATTTCCATGAGTTTTGAGACAAACCTGTATTTAAATTGCGAACTTAAAAATGACCATACTTTAGAAAAATGATTACCTAATGAAAATGATTCTGATAAAATAGAAAATGTGTCTAATGTATTTAATTTAATTAAATGCAGTGTTTGTAATAAACTCTATAAAGGTGAAAGTAGCAGGAGATTAAAAAGCAGAAGGCATGATCATAACAGAGATTGCAGAATTGGCAATTAAAATACAGGTTTGTCTCAACCTTCATGAAAATTTATAAATTTTATTTTTTATTTTGATAATATAAAAATTTTAACTGAGGAAAACAATACTTTTCAAATACGAATCATTGAATCAATTTATATAAGTAAATATATCAAAATTTCAATAAATTTAAAAACAGAAATAATGAATATAAATCAAATTTACCAATGCATTATGAATTACCTTCCCATTCTAATTTTTATATTGATTCCAATAATATTTTATTCTCGAACTTTGGCGCGTCTTTTTATCAGAGGTTTATTAAAATTTCTTCTTGAAACCTCTACAATTATTGTCCTTCATGTCCATTTATCTTGTATCGTCCGTCTGTGATTATCATGCCAGTAATAATGTGAAACTTTTATACATTATTGGAGCCTCTACAGAATCTTTGAGGCTTCAATTGGAGGAAAAAGTATTACTTTTACTATTTTTCTACACAAAAAGGAAATTTTTTTATAAATACTTCAATGTTTTTTTAATCAGGTACGACAATCACTATTTTATTTTTATTTTTGTAAAAACTCGTATTTTAATGAAGACATAAATTACGTGACTTTAAACTTGCTTCCTTTTTAAAGTATACATTTGTTTTATCGACTCTTGAAAAAGACCCGCAGTGTTGGACGAAACATTTAGGATTTCTTCTTTAAAAAATAATATGTTTTTTACATGTTTTTTTTTTAATTTTATTTTGACTTCATATTGACTGACTTTATTGGCAATAATTTGGTGAAATATCTAGTGGATATGTAAAATTATTACCAGATCACTGCGCAGTTTGGCATTCGTTTTACATTCAGCTCTGTCGAATTGTTCTAAGGTCTTCAAGGCGAATCCTTCCAGCGGTTTATATAATTTATCTGAGAATTTGTTATCTTCTACATTCCTATTTGATTGTTCATCTAATATTATTCTTATCGCCTCCAGTTCTTTTTTTCATTTCTTCATTTTGTCGGCTGATCTCCACATTTTGTTGTTTAAATTCTTGATTTCTTTGCTTTATCTCCTCCATTTGCCGTAAAATCTCTGTATTTTGTTTTCTCGTGTCTTCTCCCTTTTCGATTTTACTACAAATAATTAAAATATGTTTCAAGTTGGATACATGAAATAAAAACTTTATGATCAAAAATAAAGAATACTAATCTATTCATTAGGGAGAAAGATAAGATAAATAATATTAGTTTCATTTTTGTAGAAATAAAAATATTTTACTGACAGCAACAAACGTTCTTAGTGGATATTTAATTTTTTTGTTTATTTAATTTTTATGTTGACGGATAAAATGTTTTGCATTGATTTCATGTTTTATCCGCGCTTGTGCTGTCAATTTTAGGGGGACTTGAACTTTCTACTGAGTACCGGGACACAGTTCTCTCTAAGTCGAATGACAGGTAAGGTTAGAACGCCCAAGCGACGATAGAAAGAATCGTGGATGTTTGGCAAACATTATTCATGGCTATAATTATAATTAATAACCATGCGTATAATTTAGCGGACATCAACCAAACCTATAAGTAAAATAATAATTGGTCAATCAGTAGATTGTTTGGACTGGTTCCTGTTTGAATGGAAATGAAATGGCTTGATAACCAAGCAATAATTCAAATGCAACATTAATGTAAAATTTGAATAACAATCAGGACTTTAATTGTAGCGATATTCCCAATTGTTATTAAGGTTTAGCGAACGATAAGCCCAGATTCACTTCAGGCTTCAAAGGGAATTTCACTGATTTATTCGATTGACTTCCGCTTCGAAACGGGAGAAAGTAGACGTGTGTGAGCTCAGTGCGGCATTTTGGCGTGATAGAGAAGGCAGTGAGGGAAGGATGTATGTCGACGTAAAAAGCCGATGTAAAACGCAAAAGTGAAAACCGACACATGTGAGTTTGAGGTTGGGGACGAACCGGAAGTAGCAAGGAGTAGAAGCGCTGTAGACGCGCGTAGTGAGAGCGTCAACTAGGATGAGGCAGTAGTTTGACTACAGTAGTGGAAAAGCAGAGGGAGCAGGATGAGTGATTGAAGGGAAAAGCCTCAGCTGTTGGGAAGAGAGAGATAGAGAGAGAAAGAGTATGGAGAGACTACAGCATCTTAGCAACAGCGCCTTGAGTGGGGAAGGAGAAAAGAAGAAGAAAATGGAGGCTTGGTGGGAGATGATTGAAGTGGAATGAGAGAAGGAGAGGGAACGAGCGAACCTGGAGAGCAAGAGAGCAAAAGTTAAGCAAGCGTGGAAAATTGATGGAGGGCTGATACTAAAATTAAAAACAGTGGAGAACAAGGCAAAAATATTGGAAGCAAGAGTCAATTTGAAGAACTCAGGGATTTTAATAGATCAAAATTGGTTGGTGGGAGAGGGATTGATAGAAGATTGGTTCAGGTGAGAGAAGGAGAGAACGAAAGGTATAGGAGCAGAAGTGAAATTAAAATATGTACATGAAAACGAAAGTCGGCGAGACCATATAGAATTGGAATTAGAGGGAGCAAAAAATGGAGGTGACTCGGCTGGAGAAGGAAGAGTAGGACCACAAGTAGGAAAACGAGGTATGGAATAAGCAGAGAAGTGAAAGGTGAAAAGCAGAGTAAAGTGTATTGTGATGAGGATGTATAGGTAGAAAGGAAGTGGTATGCAGTATGTATATTTGAAAGGTTGATAGATAAGTTGACTTATGAGTTGTGATTTACGTTGCAAGAATTAATGTGAGGAGGAGTTTACATGTTTTTGGGTTCAGTACGGATTATATTATAGAATAAGAAGATGCAGGAGAGAGAAGAAGTGTAGGGCTTGGGCACTCGCTTCCGCTTATTGTAAGCATTAATTGGATGATATAGAAGTAGTGTAGGGATAAGGCTTCCGTTTTCCTCTTAACGCAATTAAGGATAGGTGAATTGAGTATCCGGATGCAATAAGGGTACATACCATTTTCTCGAGCGAAAACAAAGTCCCCTGAAGGCTTTCAATATAATTTTCGAATTTTAATTTTTAAAGGATATATCTAGATGTGAAATTTTATTGCGCATCTTTTTTCCTCTGGATAAAAAGTTGTAGCTTCTTTAGTTTACAAATTAAAGCCGAAAAACTGACTCTAGGATATCCTTCGATTGATTGACTTCTCGCGACAGAAATGTGGAGAAAACTGTGCTTAAGTTTTTGGGAAAGTTTCAGATCAAAATATTCAATAGTTTAGGAGTAGTTATGATTTTAGTTGTCAGCGCTGGGGCTTTTTATAAACCTAAATCATACAAAATGCGCAAATTAGGTTCACTTTAGGCATTTCACTTTTATTTACGAATGTCCAGTGCAGGAAACTATCCACTGTAGGGAGGTCTCCCCTATCTCTACTTTACTCTACTATGTTAGTTCGGGGTGGTTGAGCACCTTCATTAAAAAGTGAAAATTTTGACAGCTTTCATGTGTCTCTCCCCGTTTTCGAGATAAAGTAAATTTTAAATTTGTTTTTGATTTTTTTTAATGTTTCTATTGGGTTAGTTCGAGTTTGTCGAAAACAATCCTGGTCACCAGGGTTAGTTTGAGTTAGTTGAAAACAACTTCGAAAACCTGAAAATTTTGTCCACTTTCCCGTATGTCTCATTATTTTCAAGATAACTCACTTTTTCTTAATTAAAAAAATCTTTTTGTTGGGTTATTTCGCGTTATTCGAAAACAATTTCCTCTTAAAAATGCTTATTGTGTTCAAATTCGCGTATTTCTAGCCGTTTTCAAAGTAATTCAAAATTTAGATTTTTTAATTTTGAAAATCTTGTTACTGGTTTAGGTCGGGGTGCCGAGGACCATCCCTTTTAGAAAACCGTGAAAATATTGTATGTTTTCGCTTATCGTTTACAAGATAAGTCAACAAAAAATTTTAATTTCGAAAATCTGTTTGCTGGTTTAGATCCGGGTGGCCGAGGACCACCCCCCTCCTAAAAATCATGAAAATGTTTTCAGTTTTCGCGTATTTCTCACCGTTTTCAAGATAACTAAAAAATGTTATTGTTTTTTATTCTATGCACGTATTTCTGACCGTTTTCGTAATAATTCAATGATTTCTTTTTTAAATTATGAAAATCTGTTTACCGGTTTCGGTCAGGGTGGCCGAGGATGATCCCCCTTTAGAAAACCCTGTATATGTTATTAATTTTCGCGTATGTCTCACTTTTTGCGAGATAACTAAAAATTTTGATTTTGCTTTGATATTTGAAATCACTTTCTTGCCTCTCCTCTATATTTAGATAAACTAACAATGAGTTTCACCTAATTTATAACTAATGCGGCTTAAATACACTTACTTGTATTCTTAATTTCTAACTATTTGATTAGTTCATTATAATAATTAAGCCAGACATGTTGATTATTTTGAAATTGGCGTCTTCTTGAATTATCGAGTTATCGAATCGACTTAGCGAATCTTCCTATCGACAGCTGGGCTGATTCGACTGTAACTTACAATTAGATTGCAATGGCTAACTGAATTGACCAATAGAGTTTAGGGACTACGCATGAAGTTTGCCGAAATTCATGTTCTTTTTATAATAGAAAAAATATAATATTTACAGAATGGAAACAGAATCTACTAGTTTCAGTCTGATACGCATTATCGGTTCAGAACCTGTGAAATCAAGGGATGGTGTTATATTTCTAAATGTGTCTAAACCAGTAAGTACATTGTATAAAAAACAGTAAGTATAATTATATTTTTCTGCACATCTACATGCAAAACCCTCGTTTGGCCATCGCTTAAACGAATCAAAAATGGTCGATTAGGCATCGTTCGCGAAGGCGATAGGCAAAATCCCAAAAATCGGTGATCAAAATGCTGTTACCGATAAGAAAAATGCTCTTACCGATGAGCAAAATTTTCTTTATGGTTACCGAAACATTTTTCTCTCTATACTCTGTTCCCCGAGAGAAGGTCCTGAAGAACGTCCAATTTTGGTTTTCTCCGCGAAGCCTATTGTTAAATTTTTTCAAGAAGGCGGGTTTTCGTGACATGCTTCAGCCAATCAAAGGTCAAAGGAAGGACATTTAAAAACTGTCAATTTTGCAATTAGCAATTTGAAAATAATATAATCAGCATCTACGAATTTTTCCGATTCCAATGATATATTACTTGCTTCGAAAAGTTGAAGACTTTATTGGGTTTTACGAATTCCATAACTTTTGGGGAATATACACTAATTTTTGTGAAAATTTTCAGAATTTTGGGGGAAGTTCCCTATTTTCTTGGGGAACTTTCACTACGCTTTATTGGGTTTTACGAATTCCATAACTTTTGGGGAATATACACTAATTTTTGTGAAAATTTTCAGAATTTTGGGGGAAGTTCCCTATTTTCTTGGGGAACTTTCACTACGCTTTATTGGGTTTTACGAATTCCATAACTTTTGGGGAATATACACTAATTTTTGTGAAAATTTTCAGAATTTTGGGGAAAATTACCTATTTGCGTGGGGAGAGTTATTTTTCCCACCAAAATGTGGAATTTTCCTTACCAAATCGTAGGGAAAATTCCCGAAATTTTTTACAGTCTGTGTTTCCATCTAAATTATTTTCAGTACCCCAAACTCTAGGATGATCGGCATTGTTTGCCGACCCATTGTCGGATGCTTTACGCGTTCGATGGTTTTGAACCGCATTTACAACTTTTTGGTGTATTGGCGGTGTCATTGTTGTTTCCACGAGCAGCTAGAGAAAGGGTTCGTCATTCCTTGTAGAGCCCCGCGTGCAAGAATAAGGCTGCATGCTTTAAGAGATTGCCCGGTTTCCCAGAGTCACCGTTTAAGGCACCTCACCCAGCTGCCATTCAGCTTTCGGCACGGTTGTTAAGCCTCCGCTTAGGTGTTATCCCTTCGGGACCATCCCTGGACAATTTTCCCTGTACAGGAATATTCATGTGGTACAGAAGTAGCACAGAATCCTTCAGAGATACTTTGCGATTGTCCCACCTGCACAGGAACCTGTACAAGATCCTTCATAGGGAATTTAGGGATTGGGAACGAAATGGCGCTCGCTACTTTTCTCTTCTCTAGGCTAAGGGGAGAATACAGCAGGTCAGTATGTTCTCTCCGCATCCTAAGCGTTAAATGAGCGTACGTGATGCCATAAATTTCGTTCAGGGGACTGTAGAGCTATTATTCCGGGGTCCCAGTTCGGAATCAGTACGGTGTCTGTGGCCTGCTGTGAGGTTCGGCACTTCTGCGGTAATGAAATTGACATGTGTTGAACGTTCACGCTTTGCAGTGAGTTACGCCCAACACTCTCAAGTCTAAACGTCGCAGTGAACGATCTGGGATATTGAAGGAAAGGTGTTCTCACTGGATGCCGAGAAAACTCCAGCAAAACTGGATGCTATTCCAATATCCGCCGTGAATAAACAGCTTTTTCAGCTTCTCACCGAAAAAATGGCATAGATTTTGGGAATATAAAATTCATGTATATTGTTGAAAATTTGTCTTTCTTGGTTTAATTGAACTGGGTTTGATGCAATATTAAATCTTTATCAGTTCAAATATCTTTTTGAGAAGAATTCATATGTTATGGTATGAACTTCAACCACTTGGTTAAAATGTGAACTACTATCTTAAAAATTCATCTGTATGCTTTACAAGTAATTTATTTTGTTGAAAATTAGTTTTTTTTAATGTATCTTCCTTGGTAGAAATTTCATCTTTTTAATGCGAACTTGATCTGTTTGGATGAACATTAATCTGTTTCTGTTGAAGGTTAAACTATTTTGTTAATAATTGGTCGTTCTTGGATGAATTTTACTGCTTTTGATTTACAATTAAAACATTTTTTGGCTTAAGACGATCTCAAGGTACCACATCATACCTGGCATGTGGGGATGGGGATGTTTCATAAAGACCTCAATTTAACATTTGACCTGAGTACTGACTCATTTGTCAATTAGTATAATTTGAAATCTTAGAGCAGAAAGTTATACAAAAAAGAATTTAAATGGGGTTCCTGCAAAGTGCGAGTAGGTTTGTAAAGTATATTACAACTGTTGGTGTGGTTAACTTTTTAATAACGTGGAATTACTCGAAGAGTAGAATGAATGGCTAGGTAGGAGTGAGCCGAAAATAAAGAAAATAAGAATTGCATATTATTACAGTTAAAACTTTTAAATATAGCAAAAAAGAATCTAAAAAAGTTTCAAGACTTTTTTTATTTTACAGGATTTTACAGAATATTAGAAAACATTTGACGTTTAGAAGTTTAGAAGAAATTAAAAAATATTTGATAAAGTTTCGGAAATCTTTTCAAGTTTTAGAATAATTTTAATCTCTCACAAACTTGTAAAATTGTCAAATACCTTTTGAAATTATATTAGTTTATCCTCAAATTTTTTTAAATTGTGAAATATTGCCTTCAAATCTTCCAGATTCTATTTTGACAATTCTTTAAATGTTTTAAAATGTTGAAAAATTATTCTTAATATTCTTTTTAAATTCATTTCTCATAAAGAAAAATCATTTAGAGTTGTCCTAGGAATGTAAAGAAAATTTTTTCATTCTCTTGAAATCTTTAAAACTTTCGTAAAACTTCTTTTTTCGAAACGTTCAAAACTCTAAACTTTTCAACAATTTCTTGAAACCTGTACAAGTCTTAACTACTTTTTAATGAGTTAAAAACTTCTAAATATTTATTTATTTATTTATTTAAGAACAGTGCACGGGTAGAGCCCTTTATTACAAATCAACTCATAAACTAATTGAAAAGCAAACTTAAATCTAGATCAGCTGAACGAGCATAATGGCCACAATTTCTGGTTGAATTGTGCAACAAATCAGTCGCAGTTGTATTGAAAAAATCAATATTATTGTTTAACCTTTTATTTATGGCATTCGCTTCTTGACATATCCTAGCCAATGCCGAATTCGCTCCATAGTTTGTGCGATGATAAGGTACATGGAAAAGTGTGTAATACAATTTGTTTCTAAATTTTTTCTTTAAAATTGTAGAAAATAATTTGAAATGTTTTGAAATATTTTTTATTTTTCTCTCAGAATTCATTTTTCAGAATGAAAAATAATTTAAAATTTCCCCATGAGTCGTAAAAACAAATTTAAAACCCCCTCAAAATTCTAAAAAAGCTTGCAATTTTTTTTCTAAATCTTCAAAAATGTACATTTTCTTAAAACATTGTTGAAACTTTCTCAGACTTTTAAATATTTTCAAATTTTTTCAAAACCTTAAAGCCTTCTAGGTAATCAAATTTTTCCTACATTTTTTTGAAACCTACATAATGAAAATAATTATCTTATATAGTTAAATCTTTGAGCAATAAAATAAATGTTTAACAAATTAGTTCAATTTTCAACGAAGTAGTTGAATTTTCAACCAAAAAGATGAATTCTCAATGCAAATTTAATAGTCAAATGTTCAACTAAAAGCGGTTAGTTTTTAACTCAAAATAGAATAGATAAATGTACTGTAAAAAAAATTTAACCTAAATAAATCGAATTTACAAAAAAATAGTTCAATAACGAAATAGTACAATTTCTAATCGAAAGAGGTGAATTCTGAACCAAAAATATAATAATAGACTTTTCAATTAAAAATAATGAACTTTCAACAAAAATTTTTTTTTTGATTTTCTTATTGGGTTCTGTTTATTCAGTTCACATTTAAGTGAAAAAAGAGAAAAGGGGAAATTTCTTGAAAACAAGGGAAAAAGAAGAATTCTCTAAAAAAGTTGTAAAGAGAGGAATAGGGGAAAGAATATGAAGTCTGTATTAAGATGCTTGACTTATAAAATATAATCACGTGACATTGAAAACTTAACTTTGTATCTTTCGAGAGTTTGCTCTTTCTTTAATTTTTTAATAAAAAGTTCAAAACAGTTAACATGAAGTTAACTTTGACAACTTTTAAAAATTGAAAAAAGTGGACTACGTCTCTAATGTTTTTAATGTTCAATTTCTAAGTTTTTAATATGAATTTTTATCGAAAAATGTCATTAGAATAAGTTGTTTAAATTTTTGAGTACTATGAACAACTGTACATATAATTTTTAATATTTGAAAAAAACTGGTTTCAAAAATTTTCAAAATGCGCTCACTTTTGGAATTTTCATCCAAAATGGCTGACTAAGGAACTTGACCTTTAGTTTGCGAGACTAAAAGATTATACCAAAGGCCAATCCAATAGGTTAATTCTTTTAAAAGTAGCCGTGCTAACAAACTAAAAATCTACAGACAGACTAACAGACAGATATACAGACAGACAGACATTTCGTACAAACCTGTTGTTTGAGTTCAGGGGGTCTCAAAACGTGGACATTCGCCAAAAAAAAGGGAGGGGGCAAATGTTAAACAAATCTAATACCTTCTCTGGATGAGAATGTAGAAGTCTCTGAATTGTCTAATAAAAAGCATCTGAAAGCTTTGAAAGCTTAAGGTCTTCCGAATTCAACGATATGGTCACTTTTATATTAAAAAAATCTTGTGAATACTTAGATGGCAAAACATCGCATAAGACGGAGTTTTTCGGCTTCCTTTTCCAAGCGTCCACTTTTACCTGTTCCCAGAAAGCACAGCGGGACAAGTGGCATAAAGAAAAGTACCCTTTCGATAACAATAGTAACGGAGGCGGCTTGCTTCTGGAGTTACTATTGTCATTGAAAGGGTACTTTTTCTACTACTTGTCCTACTGTGATGGAACACGCGCCAACACTGATTAAAGTCAGAAATATCCCCAATGATATTTCTAGCGTAAGAATGATTTTATCGTACATTTAATTGTTGGACTGCATTCGCATTACAAAACTGCATATTTGGAGCCATTACATGGCTTCCTATCGTCATTCGTTCAGAATTTCGAAAAATGCATTGGATTAAAGAATGGTTCGAGAATAACTGTGAATTCTTTCACATTTTTCTTAACGTCGCCCTCTTTCTGGGAACAGTTAAAAGTGGACGCTTGAAAAAGGAAGCCGAAACCCCCTGTTTTTGGTATGTTTCGCCCTCTAACTATGGACAAAATTCATTTAGGCTAAAAGTGATTTTATCGTTGAATCCGGAAGGCCTTAAGCTTTCAGATGCTTTTTATCAGAAAAATCCGAGATTTTTTTTGGTGCGATTTGCAATCAAAAGAAGTGAGGGACCTCGATATTTAGCCCCGACTTTAGAAGAATTTAGAAATTGGGATATTGTATGAACCCTTAGTAAGATAAAGTTTATAAATATATTATACTTAATTGAATTATTATGTATATGAATGAATACATTATTATTTTAATGCGAATAGTATGTTTTCAATTACTTTAACTTCTTTTATCCATTTATCATTGAAATTTAGCAGTCTTTCCAATTTGAAACGATGCATTTTCCCGCGCAATTTAAATAATGTATATATTATTAATAAAAGTAGAGAATACTATTTTTCAAATCCTAATTCAAAATGCTCATTACATTCTCAAAGCACGTAAAGTTCGAGTATATTCTCGAGCTTATTCTCATGCTCATGAGAATGTCTCCGAGCAATAAAACTCTTTAGAACGCTCATTTTCCCTCTACCAGAAATTTCATAAATTTGGATTTAAAAAGTAATTTGAGACCATTTTCATTCATTTTTCGTGACACGAAACTTAATTTTGAAGCAAAAGTTATTGAAATTTCATAACATTTACTCTGAAACCTGTTTCAATTGCTTGCACATAAAATATTATTGGTGACTCAATAAAATTCACTGTAGTTTAGTTAAATTTTATGGACATGCATTGAAAATGAAGTAACATTTTTTATTAAATGTAATAAACCTAAATGAAAATATGGAGAAAATTTAAAAATAATACATGAAATTAAATTTAGAAGCTTTGTATGTGACATATTTTTCTATCGATTAATACATTTTAAATATGCCACGGCACTTGCGAGATGGATGCAGAAAGCTGTCATCCTTGGGTCGCTTCGTGACCTCAAAACACACGATGGTTTCGCTGGCCTGTCTTTGTGATTTCGTTGTGTCCTGTGACCACCCATCTCACGACCCTTTTTCTTCGTTTCAGGTACGCATAAAAAAATCGCCTGAAACTCGATCTTTACTTTTACCGTGTGTATGCATTTCGTCAATCAAAGTTTCAGTCCATTCCGAGGCTAATTTATTGTTTCTATTATTCATGATTCGAAGTCTACACCCAACTACCACCTTTATGCGTGAATTTTGTTTTGTGAGTCGAAAATCATGTCCTAGATAAGAAGTGATTCGTCGTATGGTGGAGAATCTTGTTGTAACGTGAGTCCCGCCAAAACTTCTATTACTGGGAGGGGGGGGGGGGGGAACCAAGATTCGCAATTGGTTGATGTTTTATGCTGAGACGGTCACCAGTCTTCAGCAGCGTTGTATTAGATAGGAGTTCATATGTTCCCATCTGCTAAATTCCTGGCCAACTTCTAGGCATGGAGCCAAAAACTCTTTTTTTTTTCTTTTTTTTTTAAATTGAATTTCAAAAGTTTATAATTATTATTAACAATAATAGTAGTGATTTAGCTTGATATTTCATTGGGATTCCGCCTTTGTTTTCAAAGATGATTCTCAATTTTTGATTGGGAATTTATAAAAGAAAGAAAGGAATTCAAACAGTGCGTTCACTGAAAAATATTGCGAAAATAATCTCGCAAACAAAATGGACCGGTTAACTAACTTTGCAGTCAGTGTTTCGTTTTCCGAAAGCGCGTGATTCGACCTCTCTCTGAGAAGTAAAATTTTAGACTGGCGACAGGAAATTTTCTGTGAATTTGTCAAGTGGCCATATTGTCCGTTGGAGAATACAAAAAAAAAAGGAATCGAAACCCCTTTGTATTCTTCGAAGTCCCTTGGGTCATTGCATCATTTGGAGAATTCGTTAGAATTATTTCAAACATATTGAAGACCGGAAAATTCTCTCAAATTCGGAAATATTCCAGTCGAACTGAAAAACTGTCTGAAACACTATGAAATCCCTTATGAAGTATCATAAAATGCCGTGAAAATTTCATGAAATTCTATATTTCTTGAAATCTGAGATTTAGAATCGCCTCAAAATATCCTTATGGTCTTGAAATTCTGTCAGATCATGGAAGTCTATTGAAGAGCTCCATACAATATTGTAAACATAGAAAATTCCCCCCCCCCCCTCCAAAAGAACATTCAAATTATGAAAGATGAGATTGGAAATGTACATATGCATATATACATATGTATACATACATACATACTCATACACACATGTACATGTATATTCTATTTGAAGCATAATTCTTGAAATATAAATGCAATAGTGGACTTTTTAGAAGAGAGCAAAAAGCATTCTGAGATAAAAGTCAGATTTTCCAATTTCAATTTTTGAATATTCAGTCCCCGCCCCCCACAACAAAGATGATTGAATTTCAAAAGTTTATAATTATTATTAACAGTAATAGTAGTGACTTATCTTGATATTTCACTGGGATTCCGCCTTTGTCTTCAAAGTTGATTCTCAATCTTTTATTGGGAATTTATAAAAGAAAGAAAGGAATTTAAACATTCAAATATCTTAAAACCTCATTGGTCCTGTAAAAATAATTCCGTATGTTCCAAAATTCAAAGAAATTCTTTACAACAACATGCTAATTTTTTCTAATGCCTTATGGCCATGTGACGAGTGGGTCACGTGACCAAGCTAGTCCTCAATTTTTCATTGTAAACTTACGTCGAAATGAAATAAGATATCGCGCTTAAAGTTTGGGAAATGAAAGAGGAGACACTAATGTTTACGGCTCTGCTCTTTTTCGGTGGAAATTTTAGAGAATTTGAAAACTTTTAGAGTATTTCAAAATATTCCAAGGAATTTTCAGTTGATTTCAGTAATTTAATTGATTTAAAAAAATTGGAAATATTTTAGAGTATTTAAAAAATTTTCAAGGCATTTTCGAAAGTTTTACAACATTTTAAGGAATTAAAAAAAATTTAAGGATTTTAAAACTTTTAGAGTATTTTGAGTATTAAGCTTCTAAGGAATTTTCAATTGGTTTCAGTAATTTAACTGATATCAGATGATTTAAAAAGATCCTTATTTATTTTTTAAAGCTTTGAAAAGTTTCAAGTGATTTGAAAGATTTTAGGGCAAAGAATCTAAGGCTTTTTCAAGATATTTAAATAATTTAAAGGAATTCCAAAAAATTGTGAAAGATTTGAGAAGTTTTAGAGTATTTTAAAAGATGCCAAGACAGTTTCGAAAGCTTTAAAAAGTTTAAAGTGATTTTTAAAGAATAGAAGGATTTTTTTATTTCAATAATTTGAAATAATTTCAAAGTATTGGAAATGTTTAGGGTGTTATTAAAAATTGCAAGGGATTTTGAAAAGCTTAAAAAAAATCAAGAAATTCCAAAATATTTTGAAGGATTTTAAATATCTTAGGGCATTTTGAAAGATTCTAGGAATTTTTAAATTGATTTTAGTAATTTAATGTTACTCATAGGATTTGAATTATTGTATGGTATTTTAAAAGATCTAAGGCATTTTCCAGAGCTTTAAAATGTTTCAATTGATTTCAAAACATTTTAAAAGATTTGAAAACTTTAAGAGTATTTCAAAACATTCTAAGGAATATTCAATTGGTTTCAGAGGATTTAAAATATGTTAGAGTATTTAAAAAGAGTCTAAAGCATTTTCAAGAGATTTGAACAAATTTGCATAGGGTATTGTATCAAAGAGTTTTCTAAAATTTCGAAAATATAGGCCGATTTAATAGGATCTATGTCAAGTTTTAGGGAATTTTCAAGGCTTTGAATGACTTTAAGAGAAATAAACAAATTTTTCTGGGAGTTCAATGAATTTTTAGAACTTCGGAATATATGAAACTATTTTATAGGACTTGCAAGGTTTCAATATATTTTAGAATATTTAAATGAATTTTATGAGATTTTCGAAGATTAAAATGATTTTAATTGATTTTAAAAGCTCTTAAGGTATTTTAATAAATTTTCCAGGATTCAAGAAACTATTATCAAATTTCATACAATTTCACCGGATTGTATAATATTTTAATGTACATTAAGGAATTCAATCACAAGAAGTGAGGGATTTTCTAGGTTTTCACAGATTTGTAGAGATTTTCAAATATGTTTTGCAATTAATTTTAATTCATGGGAAATTCGCCATCAATTATTCCTAATTAATTAAAGATTATTTTATTATCTCTTTGGAATTTCGTTAATTTACCTGAAGTCTTTTAAATTAAGTCAATAATTCTATTCAGTTCAATGGATATTTTTTTAAGTTTTCAGTTTGTGTTTGATTCGTCTTGAAGTGTTTTAAACTCATTTTAAATTCTTCAACATTTAGTCAAATTCTTTTGAATTCCCTTGCATTTTTTCAAAATCGTTTTAAACTTACTAAAATCAATTAAATTTTAGGAGTGTTAAATTTTTTCCAATTTATTTCCATTTTTCTAATTTTAACTTTAATTGTTTGAAGTTTTATGAATTGAATTTTTCGGAATGCTTTAAAATCCAAAAGAATATTAGTCACACTATTAATGCACATATTTACTTTATGTCACGTTTTGGATTAGAAATGAGACTTGCTGCAAAAAAATTCGAATTAAAAATGATTGCTTCGCACTCACGAGATGTCCTCTGGAAATCTGCTTGTCGGCAACTTCGCATTCAAACTACAATACTTTCGAATAATTTTCAATTCGACGTTTTTTGAACCTCCATAAAAAAGTCAATTTGGATAACTCTTGTAGAAGTTATGGTTAATTGAGTATCAGCGTGCGCGGTAAAATGTTGAAAATTCGAGCTCCTATATGCTGACAACTCGTCGTACTAGAGACGTTCTCTTAGGGGAATTGAAAGAGATTCATTAGGACAATAATTTCGCTGACTTTCAAGAAAATCAGAGTCAAGTTTTTAGGCGGGTACACTTGACGAATTTCGCCCCCTATGCCCGTGGACTAGACTTTGAATAATGCATAGAAAAATGTTAAAAATTGTTGTTTTTTGTAGTGATACAAATAATTTTCTCGCACTCTTATGTACAAGATTATGGAAGTTTGAGGTTTTGGGCATCTTTTAAATTAATAATTACTGGCGAAAATGGTGAAATGCACTGCTTTTAGATGTAAATCTGAAAACATTCTGCCACTACCAAAAGCTAATTATTCAAGTGATAAATACCCGGAGGGGCAGAATGTTGCCAGTAATAATAATAAAAAAAATCAATTGAATGAGTAAAAGGGAAATTAATCAATATTGAAAGTTAATAATTATTGTTGCTATTAATAATTTTATAATACTCAAGAACTCCAATATAAGGCTTACTGATTTAGTTCATCCTAGAACTGCTGGCCCACGCAGTTTCTCAACGCACAAGCAGTGTCAACAATGCGTGGCCAGCACGCACCATTCGCCCAATGTCGAATTTAGTGCCACGGCCACTGCGACGCAACCCCTGAAACTGGTCTTATATTGGAGTTCTTGTGTAAACTAATAAATTCCGTATTTTCTGAAAATTATAATTTGTACCACTCAACTTGTTTGAATAATATAGTGTTTAGAATTTATTATGTGTGATACTTAGGGAGCGTTCACGTATTACGTAACAATAAAAAAAGGGAGGGGGGTTCATTACGGTCTGTTATGTGGGGGAGTGAGAGGTATTTTTGACCTATTAGGTAACATTTTTAATTGCATGTATTTCTGAAAAAGCAAAGAGCGAGAAAAAGGTTGATATCACATGTGCGCAGAAATGAATAATTTTTGTCCATTACTTGAAATCCGTCGGAAAATTTGAAAAAACATCAAGATTAACAAAGTGGTGGCGATTGGATTGAAAAATTAATAGTCGATTTGCACAACAAAAAACTGACATTTATATTTTTTGCCAATTTCTTATTATTTTATAAGGAAGATATCCTTTGAGTTTTATTCGGGCTATACCATTTTTGCGACTGAAAGAACTTTTTTTTACTTGAAATATAATTTTCGAATTTTTCTCTTAAACGATGCAATATATCAAAAAAGAGCAAGAGGCATTTTTTGGAAAACTTTGTTAAATCAGCCAATTTTTTCATAGGATTTTGTTGAATCTTTCGTTTGTAAGAAAAATTTAAAAATTCAAATTTTCGAAGAATATGCTCATGGCCACAAAGATAATTAAGCCGACATAAAACTCGTATAGGATGTCTTCCTTATAGAAGGCCAAATTCAACCGAAAATAACAGAGTGGATTTTTGGTGAAAACCGACTTTTTATATTTTTAAACAAATCGTCGCCACTTCCTTAATTTTGTAATATTTTTCCGATTGATTTCGAAAGAGGACGGTAATACTCACCAGGATTTGAAAAAAATTCAAATATCTGAATCAGATCGACAACTATCGAATTTAAAGAAAAAATTGGGTTTATTTTTAAAAAGACGTCAAAATTCAAATACTTGTAATTTCGTAAAAAAAAATGGGTTCGCAAATTAGATAAATACGTGTCGCTGAAAATGGTCCATGTGTTGAAAACGGCCATGCGGCGGCGCTAGTAGTAACTTCGTTCTTGTTGTTTTGACGATTATATGGCTTTCGTCATGTAGAGTCATAGAGTCGTTACAAACTCTTAAAAATGTAACATCTCGTGTGGCGTTCACCCGTGAATTTTCGCTCGGATTTAGCGCGACGTGAGTGAACAGTGCGATTTTGTACGTTCTGGATAAATAAATAGGATCGAATCGACTTTTCGTTTCTTTTTTGCTTTTTTGGCAGATTGCTGTTTTTGGTTTTGCCTTGCATAAAAGTGTCTGTGGGCTCGTCGTAAAAATCTTACAAATAGGGCTTGTGCTTCATTTGAAATTCTTCATTGGAACTGTTCTTTGTCTCTTGACATCCAGCAAAACAAATGTTTACCACTCGTCAGATTCAGCAGCATTTTTCTGCAGTTGACTCCATTCGTCCGTGGGCCGGCATTTGACCGGACCGTCGGTCATGCAGTTCGCCGGAACGCGTCGCTTCCTCCTGTTGGACTGGCTATATAGACATCAATGGTGTGCACATTAAGGTGCATATCTGCCGGCACGTCGCGTCGGTCCGATCGATCGGACCGCGGGCTGGCAGATCGCTTGCAGTTGGCGGGCATTTTGCTATCTGGGTCATCTTCATGAAGAATTGAACGTCTTAATTGATCATCTTGTAAATTTTGCAATAACACACACTGTTAAAAAAGTTTGCAATTTTAATATAGATTTACTATACATTTGTATATAAAATCTAAAAACTAGGTCTATGAAATATTAATTAAGAGGCTGTATATTAAATTTCATATACATGTATATTGATCAACTTCTAGAAAAGTCAGGTAATTTTACTTTCAACAAATTAAAAATAATTATGCCAGTAATTTTCAATTCTAAATGATGAACCATAATATTTTTTTCTAGTTAAACATAAATTATACTCGGTTTTAAGTGGAAAAGTTCAATTAAGCGAATTATTACGATACCTAACCTAAAAGTAGTCATTTCCGAAGTAATTTTTTGCGTAAAATCCGAATTCGGAATCAAAGTTGGCCCGTCACGTCAGGATTTTGAGATATTTGAGGTTATGCACCCAAAAAATAGCGTTTCTGGCTACTTTTGAGGTTATATACAGAATGCACAACATTCTCTTGGTCTTTCCTTTTGGTTACATTATTTATTGTTAGTACTGCTCTTACTTTTTAATTTAATAGTTGCAGAGTGCAATTACGATTTTTTTTCAAAGTTACGCTAATTTAAAGTTACGAGATATTCTCAATATGGTGGATTAAAAATTGCGAATAAAAATTTACAATAATTATATACAATAATGATGAATGTTCTTAGTTTATACTATATAATAGTTTACATTAATATATTATTATATAATTAGTTTATATTTATATAATAGTTTATATTAATTAACTTATTGATACCCAATCAAATCTTTGTAACTATTTGGATTAAAAAGTATTCGATTTTGCCCCGTCTCAATTTGAAATTCTTTAAAAAATACATTTTTTTAAAGTTAAGCATTTATTTTAATTTTGCCCCGTCTAATTTTTATAACAATTTTATATTTCTTACGCAAAAGAAAATCATCCATATAATATTTTATTATGGAATATAGGAAATTATAACGTTTACAGTTATCATTTAACCAACTTAATGATACATTCAAAATTGTAATGTTTACTTTCATGATAACACAGGCACAGTTTTTGAGGTTATGTAACCAAACAAGAAAAATGTCTATCACAAAAGCTAATATGGAATTTGAAAGTACTAATCTTCCCTTTTTCAAACCTACTTGAATTTATTAGGATATCTTTATTTTTCACCAAAATATTGTAATTTATTGAAATTTTTTATTTTAGACTTATTGTTCCCAGAGTCAGGTGGGTTAGCATGCCCGTGGCTTGTTAGGGGTGGTTTCTACCCCTAGGAAGCCTCTTCCGTAGAAATGAAAAAACACGGGTTCCATATTTTTTATTGTTTCATCAATGTGCAAAGTTTGGTTCCAAACGACCCAATACCTTCTCATTATGATGAGAATGTAATAATTCATTATGTTTTTTGCCAATAAAATTAGAATTTTCGATTTTTCAAGAAGACTCAAAAAGTGATCATAAAAATCTTGTAGGACTATCAAAATGTAACACTTTTCTTCTGGTGAATTTTTGTCATATCATGCTTTAATTGGCTTAAAATGTTAATTTTCGCTTTTTTTAGGAGATTTCGAAAATTCTGTACCTCTGTCAATTTTCTTTGTATTGCAAAAAGTTGTGGGAATAATTTGTTTTAATTTTCGAGTACTACGTGCGGCCGTCCATGGAATTTATGCATTTTGAAAAAAATGGTCTAAAAAATTCTGAAAGTACCCTAACTTTTTGCATTTCTATCCAAAATAGCTGGTTAAAGAACTCGATCTTTCTTCTTCGTCCCTGAAACTGTGTGCCAAATCACAATCCAATCCGATTAGTGTTTCGAAACTTATCCGATATACAGACGACGACGACGACGAAGACGGACGACAGACGGACAGACACCGACGTAAAAACTATTTTTCTGACTCAGGGGGCCTCAAAACGTCGACATTTAATGGAATCCACGTATGTCATTTTTCACATAAAACCAATACCTTCTCATTATGATGAGAATGTAAAAACAATTGTGTCATTTCATTAACATTATATGATTATATTGAAAAACATACCTACTTCTTATATGCTGTTCAAGTTTGTCTACATCTTTTTATATTTCAAAGAGAACGTATACTTTATAAGCTAATTATCGAGCGCGAGTGTTGCAATGACAATGTATAATCGTCAAAACTCTAGGTGCTTTGAGAACCTTGTTTAAAAACTAATGAAATTTTTTTCTATTTATGACTGTAATTCCTCAGAAGTTTAAATCACATTTTTCGATTTAAGTTACAATTTTTATGTTATTAAATAAAATGTAGTTGAAAGGTACGCATTAAACGTACGAAAACGAGCGCGAAGCGCGAGAGCGTACCCGTGCGCCCTGGGCACGCTAAAACTTAGCGCGCGGCGTGCAATGAGAATGTGCCCGCACACAGGTCATATTTGTTTGAAATAAAATTTTAGAATATTGAATGCTTTAATTTAAAATTTTTGAACCCCTTATGTATAATTATATTAATCGTATAGTCAATTTTACAGGCAATTGGCCTGGTCGATTACTATGACCATGACCATGGCCATGGTCGATTACCGCACGCCATACCAATTCAGAGGTGACCCGATGGGAAATCTTGAAAGTTAAATGTACAAATTTTAAGGACTGTATTTAGTTTTCTTTATAGCTCAATTTGTGGAGGAGATGAGAGATTTCGTTACGAATTGTTAGGGAAGGACAGGGGGACTTCAGTCATGTACGTAAATTGTTGAAATTCGCAAATTGAAAAAAAACTCAGTAATTATACAGAAATTTAATATGAATACAGGCCAAATTGATCCTTGATGGTTTAAAATTCAACTATACTTTCCTGGAAAACTCACGTTTTATTTCAACTTTATAATTTAACGTTGAAAAGTAAAGTTACGAACTTTTTTGGATGAAAATTCCATTGATTCTATTTAAATTTGTATTTTTAACTGAAAAATGCATCTGTTTTAAGACAATATGCATCATCCTGAGACAACTGTTTGTTTGACGTTTCTACAATTTTGTTAAAAAGTAATCCCTTTTTGTTGAAAATTCAACTATTTTCGATATACCTGCAGTTCCGAACGTTTAAATGAACGAAATATATTTCTCCCAATTCTTGTTTATCCATAAATATTTGCCCATCTACAATTGAAAATATGCATTATGACTTTGTTTTAATAATATATTATTCAAAATTTAAATGAACAAACACTTCAACACTTTTTACATTCCGTTCATAAAAGATTCTATATTAAAAATATAACTGTAGTACACATGTGTGGATCTTTAATATCTCGCTAGAGATTTAAAGATATTTTAATTCTTGACTGGATTGTCTTTACTAAAAATTATTTTATTGACTACGAAATAATGCACGTTACATGAATTTTATTATTAACGTTTTTCCGACATTTTTTCTCGACTTCAGATCTGGAGAATGGCACAAAGCCGAGCCGAAACGTTGATTAAAATTTGGACACCATAATTAAAATGAGTTGTTCTTCTGATAAGACTGTAAAGACCAAAAAAATTTTATTATTTGTATTTTATCTACAACAGTCTGAGAACGGAGTTTGGTTCGATTTCCACAAACCGATATTAATTGTTTAAAAAGGATAGCTTATTTTTTTCAGGAAAAACATTCCCTACAATTCACCAACTTTTGAAGTTCGATGAAATAACATTTTCTTGTTACGTCTGGGAAAATATAGAGATCATAAATTTAAGGTAAGAGAACCTCAGAAAAACGACGTCTTCCAGACTAATAACTGAAATTATTTTATTACAATAATATGTAGGAAGAATGTAACAGCTGTAATAGCTGTAACTTGAAACAGCTGTTTTTGGATACCAGCTTTTCTGCGAAGCGTTATCGATTATCTTATTAAAACGAATTAGGTTATTAGCCTGGAAGATGTCGTTTTTCTGAGGTTTTTTTACTTAAAATTTATAAACTCTATATTTGAAGATTATTTACTTATTTTCAAAATTGAAAACAGAACAGTTGAAGCAAACGCCCCCCCCCCAAGAAAGCCATGATTTATTAAAATTCAACCATTCATAAAAAAATGATAATAAAACGACACGTAGAAAAAATTCATTTACAAAAGCTATTGTTAAAGTAATTATTTTACGTATGTTTTATACTTATTCAATAAAAATTCGTGTTCTTTCTTTCATAAGAAATTACCGATAGTATTATTTTGATTCTTAAAATCATAACAAAGTTTCTTTTACAGAGATCTAATTTTTGACACGTCAACAAACTTAAAGAGAGAACGCTTAATTCGATAATTGAATAAAAATATGGAATATAAAGTACCTGCATTGCTACAATGTTAATTTAATTTTGATTTTTTAATGTCATCAGTGTCTTGTCGTCCTTAAATTTGGGGGTGACCAGTCCAATATTTTTCGTAAGCTCGGCTAGTCATCCCGAATTTTCGGGACGTCTAGTACATTCCCTTTTCTAGTTCTCTTCAATTTTTTGGGACGATTAAACGCAGCGTATAATGCCGTTAAATAATAGAAGCAAGTGCGGCAAATATTATTTAATTATAATAAAGTCCCGCCAGTTCTTTTCTTGTCTTTTATTTTATTTATCTGAAGTAATAATTTTATCATCAGAGAAAGGGGGAAATTCTATCCCACCCTATCCCTTTGCCAGCTTTATGCTTAGTTAATTTGAGTTAAAAGTTAAGTTTTCAACTTAAAGAATTAACTTTGAACCAAGAGGTCGAATTTTTAAGCAAAAATTATTTAAATTTTTAATAAAAAATAGTTCAATTCAACGAAAAAAATTCTGCCCGCTGCGCGGTCACATTCTCATCGCGCGCGGATCGCTTCGCTCGCAAGTTTCAGCGCGCCTACGGCGCGCGACTGTTGGTTCTCGCGCTTCGCGCTCGGTCTTTGTATTTCCCCCACATTTACGCCCAGACCTTTTAAAAATTAAAGGTGAAATCATCGACAACTGTAATTCGGTGATTGTGACTTCTCTTTTGTTAAAGCTCCTTTGGCTTTAATGAACACATTCTCATTACGTATCTCGTGCTTCACTAATTTTTATCCTCAGCTACCCTGAAAAACCTATCATTTTAATAATTTTATATTATCACAATTCATAATATGCATTGGTATTGAAACATACGTATTTTCATTGTCTTGTTTTTATAAATATATATATATATATATATATGTCTATCTGTAAACGTGTATGTAATATATCCTTATGCATATATACATTATTACGCTTGGGATTATTAAATACTTTTTTGTTTTTTGAAATATCAATATTCTTCTACGGATATCTTAAAAAAAGGATCAGATTAGATTCTGGGAGGGTGATTTTCGAGCATCTGGAGTCATTACGAAGAGATCCCCGCAGTTTTTTTTAGCTACATATCAGGCAAACTTTTTTTCCGTATATGAACACCATGTGCCAGCAATATAGCTTTACCTACCGGGGTTCCTTTTTCTGGCGTGCTTGAATATAGTCTTGAACAGCTTCAATTTATTCGGCTCATTTGCAAAGAAATCCGAATCGGCTTTTCGTACTTCGGAGATACACTTTTCCTGCGGATAAAGGAATCAAAGTACTCGAGGGACGTAGTGCTCATCCGCCTCTACCACCGCAAGAACATATTGTACTATCAACATCCGATGGTGACGTCTTTGCAATATTGACGAGAAATAATACACTTGCTGGAATATATAAACATAATCCCCGCATCAAACGTAAAGGACGGGCAAAAATAAACATAGAAAGCGGTACGGTTACCCCTTTGACACCAGATGAAGTCGAGGCAATTCCAGTAGGCCCCACTCGCCGCGGCACATATGATTTTAGAGTAGAGCATGTATACCACAATGATGGGTAAGTCACTTTTCAAAATAAATTAATTATCGCTACTTCGAATTTTTAGTTAATTTGGTGGTTGAGCATGTAAAACACAGTGATAGGTAAGTTACTTTTTGAGTCACTACAGTAGCTTTCTTAAATAAAAATATTACTCTAGTCGCTTCTTTTTATAAATGTAAACCGAGGACCCAAGGATTTTTGAATTGTACAACATTTTTTAAATTCCTTTCCATTCACTTTAAATTCCTTGCAATGTCCTTGAAATCCACTGAACGTAATGGATCTTTTATGGAATTACTTTTTTTTAACCCGGCGTCATGGGGGTTGGGTCTGTGAGACCCGGCACATTTTATTTTGCTTCAAGTTCGGTTACTATGCGTGTGACGTTGCCGTTCTTCTCAGTAGCTGGTGCTGCATATTACCTCTTTTATTATTGAAGTACTCGTATAATTCATATATGATGAGCGGGTCCATGTGACCCACCCCTACGTCCGTGTCACACTTTTCCACCCCCATGACGCCAGGTTAATTTACCTTGAAGACTTTTAAACTAACCTTGAATTGTTATGGGTTTTATGTGATTTTTATTAGATTTTAAAAATTTTGTTCGAGTTATTTGCATTAATTTTATCTTATTTTGATTCAGTATGAATTTCATCGAATTCTCTTAGATTCTGTGAAATTCTATGAAATTGACTACAATTTTACTGAAGACAATTAACTTGGAATTCACTCAGAATGCTTCTTTTTTTATCCTGAATT
Source organism: Andricus grossulariae (assembly GCA_011634705.1). NCBI lineage: Eukaryota > Metazoa > Arthropoda > Insecta > Hymenoptera > Cynipidae > Andricus > Andricus grossulariae. The sequence goes on from JAABKJ010075445.1 coordinate 139,425,808, forward strand.
CTTTAAAATGCTTTTGAATTCTATGAAATTATCTTCAATTTTTTAAGTTACATCGACTTTTTAAAAATTTATTTGAAGTTGTAAATTCCACTGTTAATTCAAGAAAGGTGTAAAATTTGAAGAGACTTCATTAAATTCCAAACAAAATGTTGATTTTTCAAGATTTTGCCATTCAATTGTCAATTGAGGGTCTGGATCGAGAAACTCGCCCAGCGCTTGAGATCGGGTAGAAGTATTGTCCAAACATCTGGGTGGACGGAAAATTTAAAAGTCAAATAATTAATTTTTGAAAAATATAGGCTTGTAGATAATGACGAGGCGGAACTTTTTTCCGTCTTATATTTTTTGATCGGGTAATTATTTTTAATAATAAGCCTGATAAACTAAAAAAATGTGTCCCCAAATTCAATTAGTTTTTAGGAAATAAATCGTCGTAAGTTGGGCAAATATTACTGAAACTATTTAACTTATTTGTAAATTATATTGCCGTAATACATTTTTTTATTTTATAATTTAAAAGAAATGTGATTTCTGAAAGAAATTGTGATTTGTTCGTTATAATATCTATATGAGCATTTAAATTTCAATTTAATAAATGAAATGTACGAAATTTGAGATAAATGAAAAATATGAAAAAATGCATTGATTTCAGTAAGTTTGAAATGAGTTTAGGAAAATTCTAGGAAATTCAAAAGAATTTGATGAAGTGCCGACTTCAATATGGATTAAACAAAAACTAAAAAGACATAAAAACATACATTGAATTGCGTAGAATTAACTGAAACTTGGAGAATTCACGTGCATTAAAAAAAATACCAAAAATTCTGCAGAATTCAAAAGAATTTATAAAAGTTCAGGGTGAATTCGAAATGAAATCTCGTGAAATTATATTAAATCTGCCGATACTTCATATATTCCTTGACATTTATTCAAAAACCTTGAGAGCTTTTAAAATCCTCCAAAAATAGAGAAATCTTTAAAAATTTTATAAAATCCCTTGTAATATTTTAAAATATCATGAAGTAATAATTTATAAATAACGTAAAAAGTATAAGATGGCATACTTCAGACCAAATAGAAAGACCTTGACGATGTTAAGAAGATCCTTTAATCAACGTTTCGAGAGTCGAATGCTCTCCTCATCAGGAAACAGGAATCCGAGTCGCAAATAAGTCGTCTATTTTTCTAAAAATGGGAAAAACCAAAATGTTATAGTAACAAAGATTCATGATCTTACAAAAATTCCATCTCAAGTTACTTCTGAAGTTTTAATATTTTAACTTTGACATGAAAAAGTAGTGAGGTCCATTAGTATCACGGATACATTAAAAGATTCTTTGAAAACAATTTTTTTTTAAATTTAAAATGGAAGACAGAACGAACATTCTACTCCATGGTAAGGGTTAACATCTAGGCGCCAGGTTGACGTCCATGATATTAATGGACCTCACTATTTTTTAACGGGTCAAAGTTAAAATATTAAAACTTCAGAAGTAACTTGATATGGAATTATTGTAAGAGCATGAATCTTTTTTACTACGACATTTTTCTTTTTCCAATTTTTAGAAAAATACAGGAGTCATTTGTGACTTGGATTTATGTTTTCTGATGAGGAGGGCATTCGACTCTCGAAACTTTGATTAAAGGATCTTCTTAACATCATGAAGGTCTTTTTATTTGGTCTGAAGTATGTCATCTTATACTTTTTACGTTATTTATCAATAATTATTTACTCAGACGCATAACATCGCACTCTAACTTTTACCATCTATTAATATGAAATAATGAATTATTTTAAAAAATTCATATTAAAAAATTTATTTATAAATTACTTTATAATATTTTTAAATTCCTTGAAATATTTCAAATTCTTTGAAACTTTGTAAAATTCTTGAAAATCCCTTCAAATTTTCAAAAATACTCTTGGATATTTAAAATCCTTTACAATCTTTTGAAATGCCTCGAAATTTATTGAAGCTCCTAGAAATTCCTTTGGTTTTTTGAAATACGTCAAATATTTTAAATTCTTCGAGTTAATTGAAAATTCCTTGGAATCTTGTAAGGTGTCCTCAAATTTTTTTAATTCTTTGAAGTCATTGATAATACCTTAAAATATTTGACAATCTTTTTGAAATCATGCGAAATCTACTAATTCTTGTGTATAAATTTTAGTAATCTATTGAAATATTATAATTTCCCTGGAATTTACATGGAACCTGATGATATTACCTGAAATCCTGGAAAATTTATCAAAATACCTTGTGAGCTTTTGAAATTCCTCAAAATCATTGAAATCCTCGGAAATCTTATAAAATCACTTGCGATTTGTCGAGATATTATAATAGGCCCTACAAAATCGTGCTATATTTTCTTATTAATTATTGTAACCATATTCAGCAGAAACCCTTGGTACAGGGACCCTCTATCCGCAACCCGAGGACGCGTTCTGTGGCTTTGTCATAGGCCCTTCAGTTCTATTCGAAAGGAATAGAAACCGAAACCGAAGAGCGCCTTTTTACGGGCCTTCTCAGGTGTTCCCAAGGCATCGTTCTTGAAACGGCATCACTAAGGTGGCATCGTGTGTTCACGGTATTACAAGTAAGGAGTATCCTATCTCTTGGTCTCCTTCTTCACAGCATAGTTGCGTCTTAGCCACGAAGTAAGTATAGTGGCTCTATCCCCAGACGGGCTCTCACTTGTATGGAGCGCGTGGCGCAACAGTGGCATGTCATTGCCTATAGTTGGCTGGAAGGGCTCGATCATCTCAAAGTTATTATTAATTGTTGCCGCCCAGCCGGGGAGCGCAATGTGTTGTGCTCCTGTGTAGCAGAGGTTTCGTGCGTGATCACTCCTCTGTTTGCGCAGACCAAGCGTAAATGCGGCGTAGGCCTGGGAACTTCCTAAAGCCGCTGAACTGTCCACTCTTCCTGCTACGTTGGACAATCTAACAGTATTCCATTCTGCGGCTGCTCCTCCAACACTCTCAACAACAATCCAGCCAAGAGCCGAAGTGTTATGTCCATGCACTGGTTTTCCTGTGCTCATCTTATATCTTGTGTCCATTAATTTTAATGATCCGGACACTGGAGCCACAAGTTCTGGGCTCCACCTGACTCTGGACTGCATGTCATCACCATCAGGAAATTCTAAATCTTGGATCTTTTGCAGTCCCTCAGGCGTAAGGCGTTCAACGTTGGGTCTGTATCCCAACAAGTTAGCATTTGGTACGCCATGTGCAGGCGCCATGCCTTGAGGCAATGGTTGCCACGGTCCAAATTGGTGTGCAGCATTCTGTTCAGCCGTTGCCTGAACTAATCGTGATGTTACGAGTGGCGACACGTAGCACTCGTACGCATTGTGGTTAGCCGCCCCACAGACTCCAAAACCCCCAGCAGTTTGTTCAGGGATTTCACCAGCGGCGTCAATATGTTGATTGGGCACACACGCTATCGGAATATTAGTCCGGACGAGATCGCCCTGTGGTGTAGTGGTGTTGGCGATGTTCTTTATAAATTCCACTATCGGGGCGGGAATTACGACGTCATCCGGAATTAAATTCATCGGAGATTCTTAATCCGCATACCGATCCTCTGCATTCACAGTCTTGACATGGTCAATTATGGCTATGTTGAGCAGGATTGTACAATAATAGAGGAATAAACAATATGGCATCTCCCTTCTTAACCTTGGGTTCTCAACCTCAAGATCAAGGTATACGCGTTCAACCAAAAGAGGAAAAGTTGATAAATCCATGTTCTGAGTATAGATCCTGTTCACTGGGTGGGTACCCTGTATGGGTCCTTCCTGCGATAGTGGTTCATCAATCAATTTTTCGGTCTTCGCCTTCATAACCTTGGGCGTGACATCAGCAGGATCTGAAATCTCAGCGGCTGGAACGTCTTTCTTTTCACCGGTTTTCCTGGCTTGCTGTTTCGCCTTCCATCCTTGCGCCCTTTGTTGGGCACGGGGGTTGGCTGCACGGGACGTGGAAGCCCGGGGCTGTGGTTCGGCATCATCAGCTCAATTTTCTGCAGGAGGCGCAGCATTATACCGTTTCATGTTGTAGTTGTACATCCTACGTGCATTACGGTTCATCTGAGGCATTCCATCGGGTATTCTAGTTTGTGGCATCTGCCTATTTTGGTTCATCTTTAAAAAGGAATAATACAATATGTAATATATATATATATAGATATACAGTCGAAAGTTTGTCATAAGGACAACCGCAGGATTTCGCCGGGAGCAGGTGCTAATCTTAAAAATTGCACCTGCTCCCAGCGATCGCAACCTTCTAAACTGTTGCCAAAAATATGAAGTTTAGTGATTTGATAAAGGATTGGAGAAAATTGTTCAATTTCGTTTTATTACATTTTAATTCAGGTTCACTATATTATATAATATTATATTATATTAATAATTCTTTTTGTAATATATCAAAGCATTAAAAAAATTTTGCTGAATTCTTTGTTACCAATCATTGGAATAAAAAAATTAAAACTTTTAGGACAAAAAGAATTAGTCTGAAAACAGTATAATTATATGAAAAGTAGTTACCTTTTTTGCGATCTCGCAGATGCTTGCTCGTTGAAAATTATTTCGAGTTTCAAGTTGACCCGTATGCAATTATCGAAGAAAAGGTTCCCAATTTAAAAAAAATTTCAACTTTTGAATCACTTAATTTATATTTGCTTATAAATTTTCATAGAAATCAAATTAAATACTTACTAAAAAATGAGATAAGACGTGCCACATGGTGGCAGAACTAATCAAAGCACAAACAATTGTATAAGAATGAGTTTGAGACAGGAAATTTATGCTAATTAATTTGTTCAATTCAATATTAAAGTGATTTTAAAATGCCCACCATATAATTAAATGATTTTTTTTATGTATTTCAGCCCACTAGACACGAAAATCACACACACGAATTTTTCTATATCACAGTTGTATTTTTTGGCAAAAATCGAGGTCTAAAATTCTTCTGAACTACTGTTGTGAATATTTGAAACATGCAATTGTCAAGTTTTTATTGAAGTACCTAAAAAAAGTATATATATAATTTTCATTTTTATTAGCCGGCAGAGGATCAGGATATGCTTACTATTTCAGATATTACCTACAATTAAAGAGAATATTGACGTTCACACAGTTTTTCAAATATTTATTTCAAAAAGAGATAAATTGGCTTTATCTTAGGCTCATTCAATACAGAATGTTAAAGGAATTTAAAAATGCAAAAAGAAAAATTTTTGGACGTGACATAATTAAAATTAAGAGAAACTAATCAGTCAGCGAAAAAGAGGTGGTCAGAAACTTTTGCACGGCAGCCTGGGTATCATTTACACATTCTAATCATTCTTTGCACGGTCTGTATCTGGGCACACTGCCATTTACTTTAGTTTGGCACACTTGTTTCGTTAGTCGTTCACCTCTAATTCTCTTAACATGCCTAAGCCGTCTTAGAAAATTGCTTTCAAATTTGTCAACTAGTGTCTCCCCTGCACCACATTCTTTGACGATTATCTAATCACGCACTTTCTCAACCAGCGTTTTGCCGCATGGCACACGCAGGAATTTTATGTCAATCGTGTTCATTTTACTCTTGTCCTTTACTAGATGAGTCCAAATCTTCATTCCGTATACCACAGTCGGTATGAGTATGGAACTATATATTGCCCTTTTATCTTTATTAAATATATTTTCACCTTTAATAATGTACTTTGTTCTACCGATAACCTTATCTTACCCTCGTTTATACGTCTATCTAACTCCTAATCTATCTTTTCGTCGCCTGTGACTAGACTACCAAGATATGTGTACTCATCAACTGGTTCTCTCCTCTCATCATTTTGGACAATGCTGCATATTATATTTTCACCTTTTCCTTTAAACACCATAATTTTTGTTTTATTTACTTTAATTTTGAGGCCCATATTCTTCATGCTTGTGTGCAGTTCAATCAACATTCCTTGCAAGTTTTCGATTGAATCTGACATAACAACGTTATCCTCCGTGAAAGCTAACCCACGTACCCTCACTGTTTTAAAATTCACACCTCAGCCACCAATAATAAGATTATAGTAGAAAGGATCCTTATTTTTATTAACTAAGAAAAAACTGATTTATGCAAGAACGAAGAATTTGGCCAACAGTCTCACTAAGGATTATTGTAGAGCTTTCTTAAGCCGGTAATATACATATATAATATATATACCATATATAATATATATATATATAATCATATATAATGTCATATATAATATATAAGTCATATATAATATACATTGTTCATAATATATGGCCTTTTATATATATATGTATATAATATATTTGACAAAATTAGTTAATAATAATTATGAATTAGTAATTATTAATTTATAATTCACGTACACCATGGGATTTTACAATTTTTCGACTGAATTTCAAAGAATCAGAATTTGGTGCTCTTCTTCCTAGCGCGAATGAAAAAAATTGCAAACGATCAACTATGTTCTGATAAGGCGTCAGCAAAATGACGTTGAGTAATGTCTGACTTTCCCGTGCATAGAAATGCTTAGTAAATATGTATGTGGTATTTGTTTCACAGGAGTAATCTCGTTGACCGCACTTCTCTGTTTTCTGCATATAACTGTCAGATTCAGCAGAGCGTCGCCCGCGGGTACTTTGGGGCAGATTATATCGACTCATCCGTGTCTCCAAGCTCTCAAGTAGAGTTGCCTGCACGCGATAGTCGTCACAATATCGTTCTTATTTTATGACCCATGCGTTACATTTTCAGCTGGCTTTATGATTTATACTTCAGATATCCAAATTCGCATTGAGGTGGCTTTTCAGGGTTCATGCATGCTCGAACGCAAACGCAAACGCGTAGATGCGTGCCATGTGCTAACATAGGACGGAGCATAGCGGCATCCTATGTTAGCATGGTCAAACGCATCTATGCTGTCTATGCTGTCTAACAAATCTATGCTCACATAGGATGGAGGTATATGCGGTCCTATGTTAGCACATGGAACGAATCTACGCGATATATGCTATCTAACGCATATATTCTAGCATAGGATGGTTATATGCTTGGTCCTATGTTAGCACAGTGGAACTCGTCTACGATATCTATGCTATCTAATGCATCTATGCTAACATAGGATGGAACTACGCTCGGTTCTATGTTAGCAAAGTGGAACTCATCTACGCTATCTCTGATATCTGACGCATATATGCTAACATAGGATGGAACTTTGCTTGGTCCTATGTTAGCATGTGGAACGCATTCACGCGTTTTCGTTTGCGTTCGATGCCTCGTTACATTTATTGCTTAGCTTCTATAAAATTTTCTTCTGACATAAAAGTGCTTTGAGTGACCTTTAAATATTTAGAAGCATATAAGGTTTATAATTCAGTCAGGCAAAGTAAGGGGATATGGTAGGGGAAATAAGTGGTAAAATTTTCCCTTCTCTGCTTGAACCTATTCCTCAGGTAACACTCCGCTTCCTCTACTACCTTTTTTCTAGCCCTTACTTCCCCTTCCCTACTTACCCACTCTACGTTACTTACCCTCCCTACACATCCCCTCAATAAACTTCCTTATAACGAATTATTTCCCCTTATTCCCCTACTTTCTCTTCCTAATTTCCCCTGAATTCCCCTCACATCCCGTAGTTTATTTCCCCTCACGTCCCCTGATATCACATACTTTTCTTGCCCTTATTTTCCCTAACTGCTGACATTTGCCCTCAGTTCGGCTGCCCCTACTCCCCCTAACATACTTCTCCCCTAATTTTCCTTGTTTGTACTGCTTTCCCATTTCTTTTTTCTTCATTAACTCTGATTTACATTCCGTAGCTTCCCACATTTCTCCTCCTTGCCCTACCCTCATTTTCCCCACTTTTTCTACTTATCCTTCCCCATTTCCCCTCATTTCCTCTAACTTTTCCTACATTCCTTCCTTGAAAAAAACTACTTCAGATGGATGGACACTAGGGTGGTCCAAACATATTTTTTTCAAATTTTAAAGCGGACAACCCCCAAATTTATTCGAATCCACCCAAAAATAAATACATTTTTTTTTTCTTTTGAAAAACAATTATATTGAGGTGTGAGCCTTGTTACTTGCTTCGTCCAAATATAAAGTCTCAGCATTCTTTTACTTTGTATAAAAACAAATAAGCAAATAAAACTAAAAATAAATAGTTATTTCAAAGTTCTATTTTATATTGAAAACGATTTTTTCTGCAAAATGAAAAGCTACACGCGCGCATGGCGCGCGATTGATGATGCTACCTGAAAAAAATAATAATTTTGAACCGGATAACAATTTTATGCTCAGAATAAATTCTTTTATGGACGATTTACGTAGCAATTTGCAAGCTTATATACAGAGCCTTGTTGATAGAAGAGGCGAGATAGAACCTTGTTACTTGGAATCGCTGAAATACAAAGTCTTAGCATTTTTCTACTTTTTATAAAAACAAATAAAAAAATAAACCTAAAAATAAATAGTTATTCCAAAGTTACATTTTATATTGAATATTATTTGTAACGCAAGATGAAAAGCTATACGTGCGCATAGCGCGCAGTTAATGATGCTGGTTGAAAAAATTTTAAATGAAATAAAAATTGCCTGCTTAAAACCAAGTTGTGTATGGAAACTTTAAGTAGCAATTTGCGAACTTTCATATAGAGCCTTGTTGGTGGAACCAGCGAGATAGAACCTTGTTGCTTGAACTGGCCGAAATATAAGGTGTTAGCATTTTTTTACTCATCATAAAATCAAGTAAGCAAATGACACTAAAAATAAACAGTTATTTCTAAGTTTTATTTTATATTGGAGACTATTTTTCTTGGATAATGAAAAACTACAGGCGCGCGATTAATAATGGTAGTTGCAAAAAAATTTGAAACTGGATGAAAATTTTCTGTTAAAAATAAATTTGTCTATGGTTAGTTTACGTAGCAATTCGCAAATATTCATATAGAGCCTAGTTGATAGAACAAGCGAGATAGAACCTTGTTACTTGGACACGTCCAAATATAAAGTCTTAGCACATATTTAATCTTTATAAAAACAAATAAGCCAATATACCTAATAATGAATAATTATCCCAAAGTTTTATTTTATATTGAAAATGAGTTTTTCCGCAAAATGAAAAACTACACGCGCGATTGATGATGCTAGTTGAAAAAAAATAATTTTGATCCGGATAACAATTCTCTGCTCAAAATCAATATGTCTATGGGCAATTTACGTAGCAATTTGCAAGCTTTGATATAGAGCCTTGTTGATAGAATCAGCCGAGATAGAACCTTGTGATTTGGACTCGCCGAAATACAGTCATAGCATTTTTTCATTCTTTATAAAACCAAATAAGCGAATGAAACTAAGAATAAATAGTTATTTCAGAGCTTTATTTTATATTGGAAACTATTTTCCCCGCAAAATGAAAAACTACACGCGCGCAAGGCACGCGAATGATAATGCTAGTTGAAAAAAATTTCAAACCATATACACATTTTCTGCTTGAAATCAATTTTTCTGTGGTCAATTTACGTAGCAATATGCAAACATCCATATAGAGCCTTGTTGATAAAACCAGCGAGATAGAACCTTGTTACTTGGACACGTCCAAATATAAAGTCTTAGCATTTATTTACTCGTTATAAAAACAAATAAGCCAATATACCTAATAATGAATAATTATCCCAAAGTTTTATTTTTGAGTTTTTCCGCAAAATGAAAAACTACACGCGCGATTGATGGTGCTAGCTAAGAAAAAAATATTTTTGATCCGGATAACAATTCTCTGCTCAAAATCAATATTTCTATGGGCAATTTACGTAGCAATTTGCAAATATTCATATAGAGCCTAGTTGATAGAACCAGCGAGATAGAACCTTGTTACTTGGACACGTCCAAATATAAAGTCTTAGCATATATTTAATCTTTATAAAAACAAATAAGCCAATATACCTAATAATGAATAATTATCCCAAAGTTTTATTTTATATTGTTTACTGTACGCTGGTATACTAAATTTAATTTCATGTTGTGCATTCTTGCTTTCATTACATGTATACTAAATCTAGTACAGATTTTTCTAGCAGTGTATAAGCCTCGAAGATGTTTAATTTTTCTGAAAATACATTTTAGTTAACCTAACTTATTTCAAGGATACTTTCCCAATTTCCTTTAAACTATTCACTTATTCTTCAATATGAATTAACTAAAACGGGAAGCACACACATTTGCGCAGCGCATAATGCATTACGCACAAGGTTCTCGACCAACCACAGGCCAATTTCAGGCTCTGTCTGAACAAATTAAAATATAAGAAAACTTACGGAAATTAAATTTTGATGAGAAATAATCCTATCAGGAAGATCACAAGAAAAAGGTCACAAAACAACGTTTTTTTCGTAACAAGACACTACTATATGAATCTACAGACGGTGAAGTGAACGAGAATCGGATTAGGACTGGCATATGATCAGATCAATCTGAATCGAATCGAAATAAAAATTATTGGCGTGGGACTGCCAGCCTCAACTTACATCATAAGAATCGATATCGAGACTTCCTCGGGACCAATTATGCACCGACCCTCTGATTGCTCGTACGAGAATGGATTTCTATATATGATGTCACCTACATCCATTCACGGCATTCAAGGCGAGGTGAACATTGGCTCAAGGAGTTCATTTATTTATATATTATTATTTATTTATTATCTCAAGGATCACAGCGCAAAAGAAGTTCAAAAAAGAGGAAATAGGGTAATTTTCTCACGAAAAAGGGGAAAATAGGGGAAAGATTCAACACTTATTTTTACATGCGTCGAAAAGAACAAATGATAAATCTTCAACTGGAACCGTTGAATTTTAAATCAAACAAAAAATTAATTTTCAACTATTATCAATCTTTAACTAGAGTAGTTGAATTTTCAACCAATCAACACAATTTTTTTACCAAAAAAGACGACTTTCAAGAAAATAAATGAATTTTCGACGAATTAGTTGAATTTTCAGAGAAAAAGACCAAATTTTCAACCAAACAGTTGAATTTTGAACTTAAAAAGATCAATTTTCAACACAAAATGGAATGGTTAAATTTTCATTGGAAAACAAATTAATTTTCCAAAAAACTGATGAATTTTCAACTGGAATAGTTGAATTTTAAACCAAAAAGATTAATTTTTCAAGAAAAAAGACGACTTTCATCAATATAAATAAATTTTCAACAAAATAGTTGAATTTTCAACTAAAAAAAATCAATTTTTAATCTAATAGAAGAATTTTCAACTAAAAAATATCAATTTTCAACAAAAAATGGAACGGTTAAATTTTCGGTTGAAAAAATTAATTTTTCACGAAACTGATGAATTTTCAACTAAAACGACGAATCTTTAACTGGAATAGTTGAATTTTAAACAAAAAAGATGAATTTTCAACTAAAGCGATGAATCTTTAACTGTAATAGTTGAAATTTCAATTTAAAAAATTAATTTTCTACCAAAAAAGACGATTTTGAACCGAAAAAAATGCATTTTTAACCAAAGAGTTGAATTTTGAACTAAAAAAGATCAATTTTCAGCCACAAATCAAATCGTTCAATTTTCAATTTCAAAAAATTAATTTACCACCAAACTGATGAAGTTTCAATCAAAAACGGAATAGTTAAATTTTCAGTTTAAAAAATTAGTTTTCCACCAAACTGATGAATGTTAAATTAAAATGCTGAATCTTCAAACTGGAATAGTTAAATTTTAAATAAAAAAAAAATAAATTTTTAACAAAAATGTTGAATGTGCAATTAGAATATTAAATTTTCAACTAAAAAGTTGAATTTTTAACAAAGAAAAAAGACGAATTTTTAGCAAAATACATGAATTTTCAAATAAATAAAAAAATTGTCAACCAAAAAAAAATAGGAGAAGCAATATGAAAAATAGGAGAGGTTTGTTAAGGAAAAGGGAAAATAAAAGGAGAAGAGAAAGGGAGACAAAAAGGTAAAATGGAAAGTGTCAAAGAGAAAAGGGATAAAGGTTAAAGAGAATGTAAAAAGCAAAACAGAGAGAGAGAGAGAGAGAGAAACGGAAAGGGGTACAAAGGTGAAGGAGTGCAAGAGTCAAGGGAAAGGATAAGAGGAAGGGAAATGGAAAATGGGGGAAAGAAAATAAAACAAAAGAAAAGGGTTAAGAGAAAGAATTTAGGAAAGGGTTAAGGGAATGAGTTAAAGGAGAGGAAAACTGGAAAGTATTAAAGAGAAGGAAAGGAAAGGTAAAGGAAGAAGAGGAGACCGAGGAGGTTAAGGGAGATGGTTAAGGGACAGGGAAAACTAATCAGAAAAAGTATAGAGGGAGAGGGTTGATGAAAATGGTTAAGTGGAAGGCTCAAGGGTTCAAAAAAAGGATAGAAAAAGGAAAAGGGGAAGAAAAACGGGGAAAGGAAAAAGTAATAAGAAAAATCAGAGAGGGGCAGGGTTAAGGGAATGGTGTCAAGAAAAGGGTTAAGGGAAAAGGTTAAGTGAATGAAAAAATTAGAGGGGAAGAGAAAGGGAAAATGGAAAGGAGTAACGAGGAAAAGGGGTTACAAGAGAGGGTCAAGGGAATGGGAAAAATAATTAAAAAAAGGGAAAAGTAAAAAGAACTTGGGAAAAGTAATAAGAAAAAAGGGAGAGGAAATGGTCATCTGCAAAAAAGAGAAGTAATATGAAAAATAGGTGAGGGTTGTTAAGGAAAAGGCAAAATGAAAGGAGAAGAGAAAGGGAAACAAAAAGGTTAAATGGAAAGTGCTAAAGAGAAAAGGGATAAAGGTTAAAGAGCATGAAGTAAGCAAAACAGAGAGAGAAACGGAAAGGGGTACAAAGGTGAAGGAGTAAAAGAGTCAAGAGAAAGGATAATGGAAAGGGAAATGGAAAATGGGGGAAAGAAAATAAAACAAAAGAAAAGGGTTAAGAGAAAGAATTTAGGAAAGGGTTAGGGGAATGGGTTCAGTGCAAGGGAAACTGGAAAGTATTAAAGAGAAGGAAAGGAAAGAAAAAGGAAAAAGGGGAGACGGAGAAGGTTAAGGGAGATGGTTAAGGGAGAAGGAAAAGTCATCAGAAAAAATATAGAGGGAGAGGGTTGATGAAAATGGTTAAGTGGAAGGGTCAAGGGTTCAGGAAAAGGATAGAAAAAGAAAAAGGGGAAGACAAGTGGAGAGGAAAAGGGAAAAGAATGAAGTCAAATGGGAAGGAAACGGGGAAAGGAAAAAGTAATAAGAAAAATCGGAGAGGGGCTGGATTAAGGGAACGGTTTCAAGAAAAGGGTTGAGGGAAATGAAAAGATAAAGAAGAAGGGATAGGGAAAGAGGAAGCAAGGAAATTGAAGAGGAAACGAAATGTAATGAGAGAAAGGGAAAAGTGATAGGAAAAAATGGAGAGGGTGAGAAGAGTAAAGGATGAAGGGGAAAAATTTAGGAAAGGGTTAAGGGAATGGGTTAAAGGAAAGGAAAAATGAAAAGGGTTGAAGGGGAGAAGAAGAAAGGAAAATGAAAAAGGGGAGACGGAGAGGCTTAAGCAAGAGGGTAAAGGGAAAGATAAAAACAATCAGAAGAAGTAGAGAGGAAGAGGGTTCAGTGAAATGGTTGAAAGGAAGAGATAAGGATTGAAGAAAAGGATAGAAAAAGGAAACGGGGAAGAGAAGAGGAAAAGAGAAAAGAATGAAGTCAAAGGGAAAGGAACATGGCGAAAGGAAAAAGTAATAAGAAAAATCGGTGAGGGGGCAGGGTTAAGGGAATGGTTTAAAGAAAAGGGTTAAGGGTAAAGGTCAAGTGAATGAAAAATTTAGAGCAATTACTTTTTAAATCAAGGGTCAGTATTCTCGAAATAACAGGTTTTTAAAGTAAGTCAGTACTTATAAAAAATTCTTCTTACTAGTTTATTTAATTCACCATTTTTGATCGAAGAGATGAATTTTTTACTCAAATTGTGAATCTTCAGCGCAAAAAATGAATTCACAAGAAAGTTGTTCAATTTTCAACTAAGGAGTTGAATTTGCGTACCTTTAAATATTAAATTTTAATCGAAAATGTAATCGTTGATATTAAAAAAAAATTACAAAAATTTTCAAATGAAAAACAATTGATTTTACCCCCCCCCCCTCCAGACAACCCAAAAAACTATTCTAAAAATTTCTGATGAATAAAAATAGGAGGAAAAGTACCAAAAAAGTTCAATTTAAACCATGTTTTTTAGAATTTCCACAAGTTCTAGGGTGATTTGTCCCAAGAAAGGACTGCTAAAATATTATTGAAGGGTTAAGTATTCTGGAGGACTTTTTTTTGTATAGAAGTCCCGGAAAAGTGTTACTTTATTTTATGGTAATTCTTAGAAGGCCTCATCAATTTTTGGGGCAAAATTTCCAGGAAGCTTCCATTTTATTTCTTTTTTTTTACACGGGCTTATGGGATTTATGATCCAACAAATATCACGGAAATAGTAGTGCTTATGATGGCCCTTATTTTTCACTTCTCGAATTCCACTGCTCTCACCTCCCAGTTTTGTTCGAATGCCCAAAAAAAATCTCCAAATTTGAGCAAAATCTGTTTATATTCAGGGGTAGCGCAAAGACCATGAAGTTTCCCATTGATTTAACATGGGAAAAAGTCATCTTTTTGTAAAGCTAACATTTAAACACGATAGTATGTTACAAATAATTCCGTGTTCCAGTATATTGTTTAGAATTCGTCAGAGAATAAGAACCAATCATAAATTTTTAGGTTGAATAATTTTAAGCCACTCTTATGTGCCCCCAAAGAAAACCCCACAAGTGACAAATTTGAATTGTACGTAATATTGCGATTTATTGATGCATTTTAAAAGTTTTTCAAAAATAAATAATCGTTGATCGCTAATTTATGAATACCCAGTCAGTTTTCAACTAATATTCAATTGTTGTAAAAAAATATCAATTTGTTTAAATATTCAAGAGTATTTTTAAAAAACAAAGTAGAACATAAAAGTATCTCAATCGGTCGAAAAATTGCAAAAATAAAATATGCTAACGAGAAAATTGCGTAAACAATTTAAATTTGTTCAAACATCTTTGAGTAAAATATACAGGTAAAACACATACTTGAACAAATAAGTATTATTTAAATAATTGTAAAATTATTTGAACAAATTATTTAAACAAATTATTTTATTGTTATCATTGATTAAATAACTTATAAACTCTAGAAAATACGTGTATTTCGCGAGTTAACTAAAAAAAGACAAATATATAAACGAATTAAAATTATTTAAGCAATTGACTGTTGATTTAAAATGATGGGGTATTCTTATATATCTGATTAATGATTTTTTTTAACGTTTAAAAAGCGTCAATAAGCCGCAATATTACGTAAAATTCAAATTTGTCACATATGGGGGTTTTTCTTGGGACCCATAAGAGTGGCTTAAAATTATTCAACCCGAAAATTTATGATTGGTTCTTATTTTCTGACGAATTCTGAACAATATACTGAAACACGGAATTACTTGTAACATATTATCACGTATAAATATTAAATTTACAAAAAGCTGAATTTTTCCCATGTTAAATCAATGGGAAACTTCATGGTCTTTGCGCCACCCCTAAATATTAACCGATATTTCTCAAATTTGTAGGAGATTTTTTCTCGGAAATTCGAACAAAACTGACTGTGTGGGGGGGGGGGCGGGGGGAGCAGAGAAATTCGAAAAGAAGATCCTACACTTGTATAAGAGACAGATATAATGGCGCGTACATTAAATTTCTATTCAAGCATATGTTGCAGAATTATTAATTTTTTTATTTGTTGGAATTAACCTTCAATTCAACATATTCGGGCATGTTTTGTTGGAGGTGAATTCTTGAACTTATTGGACTTAATCTAGAATTCTTTAGATTTCTCAAAAATGCTGCTGTTGAAGAAATTACGTTGACGATAACATAGGCCGGAAAAGAAAATCACATTAGTATGTAAAAAAATGATGTGTTTTGGTTGAGGATTCAAATATTTTGTTGCAAATTCGTCTTAATTGGTTGAAATGCCTTTTTTTCCTAATAATAAAAATATTTTTTGATTAAAATATCACCTGTTAAATTTTTCATTGAAGGCTCTTTTTTTTGTTTGTTGAAAATGTAATTATTTGTTTGAAAATGATAAGATATACGTTTTTTTCACTAAAAATTACAATATTTTTCGGCTAAAATATCAACTATTACACTTTTGTCGGAATTTAATCTTTTTAGGTTATAAATTCAACTCGCAAGTTGAAAGTGCAACAACATTTCTAGAATTTTTTGTTGTTGTTGCACAGTTATTATTTTAGTTAAAAATTCATCTCTTTAGTCCAAGCTTGAATTACTTCAATGAGATTTCTCTTTCTAGCTTGAAGATTAATTCATACAACCTAAACCTGTACGCAAGGTTGAAAATTCAACACTTTTTTTTTAAGATTCATCTATTTGGCAGAAAAGTCAACTGTTCTGCAAACATTTATTTTTAATTTTTTTTATATATTATTATCTTGTTAACGTTTTGATAAATAGCGATTAATTCTACAAACAAATGTTTCAGAAATAAAATAAAGTTTACTAAATTTAGAATGTTCTTTAGAAAAACTAGAGATATTAATTAATTCGTTATGTTATACTTACAAATCTAATCCAGAAAACTCAAATTCAACTGTTTCTTTAAAAATGTATCTATTTGGCGGAAAAATAAACTGGTTTGCAGACACTTTTTTTTTTATTTTAACATTCTCATCAGAGAAGGTATTAAGTGTGTTTAAAATTTGACCCCGCTAGTTTTTATGAAATGTCCACGTTTTGAGACGTTTCGAAGCTAGTTAAGTGTCAGAAATTGCAGGTCACTTTCGTTAGCCAGCTATTTTTGATAAAAATTCAAAATGCTAGAGTATTTTGAAGAAATTTTAAACCACTTTTTTCGTCTCAGAAATTATATGTAGCGGCTATATATAGTACTTGACAAATTAAACAATTCATCTTGAGAACTTTTATTGACAAAGACAAAATTTTCAGAGTTATAGCATTTTCGAAATCAAAAAACTCGAAGGAAAATGAAAATTTTAAGCCAAACAACACACGATATAGAAAAAATTCAACAAGTGGAAAATTGATGTTTGCAAGCCCTACAAGATTTTTATAACAACTTTTTGAATTTTATTAAAAAATTTAATAACAAACAAACAATGATAAGACAAAACTTATGCATAAAAAATAGATCTACACATTTTTTGCTTATCACTTTTTGATAGGATGCGCAGTTTTTGGTTCATTCATAAGAAACCACATTCAAAATAAAAAATTAAATTTTTGGACAAACGACACAAAGTGCAATCAAATTTTGATCAACAATTTTTTTTGTTTGATAGGATAGGTAGCCGCGTGCACGGCTCGCGGTGATAATATGCGGAATTTCATATCAGTTTGTTTACGTTTTCATAAGAAGCGATTAATTCTTGGAACAAATCTTTCATAAGCAAAACCAAGTTGACCAAATTTAGAATATTTTCTGGAGAAACATTAGATATTCGGAAACTTGATCATGTTACACTTACGAATACAATTGAGGCAACCCAGTGTGAGGAACACAGAAATCATAACGAACTTTATGTTTTCAAATCCACTTGTAATCCGCTTCATCCACTCGTAATCCGCGTAATCTACTTGTAATACGAGGCAATCGACTTCTAATACACTTGCTATCCAGATCAAATAATTCAGATAAATGAAGTGATTCGCTTATAATTCAGATTAATCCACATATAATCCAGAGTAATCTGCTCGTTATCTGAAGTAATTAACTTTTAATGCGAGGTAATCCACTTGTTATCCAGATCAATACAGTTCTAATCCGGAGTAATCTAAAGTAATCCACTTGTGATCAAAAGAATTCGGAGTAATTTAGGTATAAATCAAGTAATTCACTTAAAATGTATATTAATCCATATATAATCCAGAGTAATTTACTCGTTGTTCAGCGTAATGCACTTGTAATTCAAAGTGATCCACTTATAATTCGAGGTAATCCACTTGTAATCCAGGTTAGCATAGTTCTAACCTGAGGTGATCTAGTTCTAATCCAGAGTAATCCAGACTAATCCACTTGGCATACGAGGTAATCCACTTGTGATTCAGAGTTATCCACTTGTGATCCGGATTAGTACAGCTCTAATCTGGACTGATCTAGTTCTAAACCAAACTATTCAAGAATAATCTACTTGTAATGCGAGGTAATCCACCTGTAATTCAGTGTTATCCATTTGTGATCCAGATTAGTACAGATCAAATATGGAGTGATCTAGTTTTAATCTGGAGTAATCCAGGAAAATACTCCTCTAGTAATTCAGTTCTAATCCGCTGTAAGCTGGGGTAATCCACTTGTAATCTAGAATATTACAGTTCTAATCTGATGTGACCTAGTTCTAATACGAAGTAATCTAGGACTAATCCACATGTAGTTCAAGGTAATCCAATTGTAATTCAGTTTTATCGCTTTGTGATCCAGATTAGTACAGTTCTAGTCTGAAGTAATCCAGTTCTAATTCAGTGTAACCGCAAGTAATCCACTCGTAATCCTCTTGTGATCCAGGTTAGTACAGTTCTAATCGGGAGTAATCCATTTCTAATCTTGAGTAATGCAATTCTAATCCACTTTCAATTTAAAGTAATCCACATTTAATCCACTTATGATCCAGATTAGTACAGTTTTAACTGGAGTGATCTAGTTATAATCCACCTTAATTGAGAATAATTCACTTGTTATGCGAGGTAGTCCACTTGCAAATCAGTTTTATCCATTTGTAATCCACATTAGTACAGTTCAAATATGTATTTATCTAGTTCTAATCCGGAGTTATCCAGACTGAAACAGAGTAATCCAGCCTAATCCACTTGTAACTCGAGATAGTCCACTTTTATTACAGTGTTATCTATCTGTAAACCACGTTGGTATAGTTCAATCTGGATTAATCTAGTTCTAATTCAGAGTAATCCAGTCTGGTCCACTTGTAATGCGAGATAATCCACTTTTAAGTTAGTGTTATGCGTTGTAATCCACAACAGTAAAGTTCAAACCTGGATTGATCTAGTTTTAACCCGAGTCATCCAGACTAATACAGAGTAATCCAGAATAATCCACTCGTAACTTGAGATAATCCACTTGTAATTCAGAGTTATCAATTTGTAATCCACGTTAGTACATTTCAAATCTAGATTGGTCTAGTTCTAATGCGAAGTAATCCCGACTAATCCAGAGTCATCCAGACTAATTCACTTGTAATTTGAGGTAATCCACTTATAATTCAGTGTTATGCGTTTGTAATTCACATTAGTATTGTTCAAAGCTGGGTTGATCTAGTTTTAACGCGGAGTAATCCAGACTAATCCAGAGTCATCCAGAATAATCCACTTATAATTTGAGGTAATCCACTTGTAATTCAGAGTTATCAATTTGTAATCCACGTTAGTACATTTCAAATCTACATTCATCTAGTTCTAACGCGAAGTAATCCAGACTAATCTAGAGTACCTTCACTGGTCAAAGTTATGAGCAATTTCTCAAACAAAACTTCTTTGCTAATGCGAAGGAAAAGGGTTGAGTAAACATTCACTATTTTATGCAAGAAGGACCAATCCGGATTCACACCTACAATGTTTCTGAATTAATTTTAAAAGTATACAGACATCATGTTACTTGACTAGGATACCCCAAATTTGCAGGTAGTGGTATGAATCGCCCCTACTAACCACATCTCAATACATGCGACTTTTTTCTGTGAAATTTGTTTTGCCGATCAACTCAAAAATCTAGAGCAACTCAAAGCGGCTATTCAGAAAGCAGTTCACGATATTTCTATTACAGTAATAGAGCATCTGTTTTATTGTTTTAAAAATGGCTTACCTACTGTGCCAATCTAGATGGAGCACATTTCGAAAACTTAAATTATTGACTGTATTGACCAGGACAAATTTTTCGTATTTTCAAGATATTTGTTTCTAAAATATACAAAACATTTAAAATCATGCGATTGTGCTCCTTGATGAAAACTGAAAGTTTCCACTATTTATCCATCATTTAGTTTTTTAGATACCTTTACCTGCTTAAAAATAGTAATGAATTAGTTTTCACATCTTCTTATTTGTCACTTCGTAAAAGTTCTGGAAATTATAATAATTTTCAACTCAAAATGTGGCTAAAATCAAATGGAAGCGACTTGAGTATGTTCACTCAGAAAAATTCGCAAACCTAATTTTTAAGAAAAATGTCGAATTCAAAAAAATTATTAAATTTGAAAATCCCGATTCACTGCACTCTGTGTGCTATAAACTCAATTTACAAATATCTAAACTGGAAAATAATATTCTTTCTGCAATAAGCATGTTTTTTCAAACTTATTAGACATTAATTATTTTCATTCGTGAAGTTACAAGTTTTAAAACATTTTTTACCTAATTTCGAATTACTTAAACGCTGTAAATCATCAGAATGTATTGTTTCCTGGTATCATTGACGCAGCTCTTCAATGTTCAGAGTGGATTTCTTTTTCAAGGACAATTCGTCAATATTTAAAGATTAATATGTATATTCACAACAAAATTGTTTAATTGTTAACAAAAAATGATCATTTCAAACACAGAAAGAACTGAGGGTTTAGTAATGTTGAGGCTCAAGTAAAAGTTGGTATAATGCAGAACTGAGACTCCAATATAACTTTTTTTTAGGATTCCTTATTAGTTTGTTGATATCCGATTCATGGCTATTCACATTTTCAACTGTGCATGTGCCGAAAAACGTGGGCATATTTGAAATCAATAAATGCTATGAATAATCATGCAGATGAATATTAGCCTAATTTTTCATTCTTTCAATTAAACTGAATGGCAGAAATACCTGACTTTTTAAAAAATGTGATATCAAAGTAATATTGCAAGTGTATATTATATAATTTTAAATAGTACCGCGCTTTTTTCGATAAATGCGCAAATGAAAACGTCAAATTTCCAAGATAACCTCAAATCTGTCATATTTCATGGGCACTATCTCTTTTCCAAGAACGAATAATGTCTATAATTTCAGTTTCTTTGATTAATTTTTTGCAGTGCAATATGATTCAATCCAAATTACGAAGTTAAATATGCATTATTAACTTTAAACTTCAAAAAGCCTATTTATTTCAGATAGGTCGACAAACTCACACGATCCTAGCCCTGTACGTTTCTTTAACGATTATTCTTTCCAATATTTTTACATACTGCGCGCTAGTTTCTTTTCAAAAATAATTAATTATTTATGTTTAGACAAAATTTTGACTAATAAAACATCTGTATTGGTTATATTTCAAAAGTACACTAGGGAAGTATGTTCCTAAATCGTGTTTGTTTAGTAGGTTACTGTCCCTTACGGACAATCATTACGTGTGTATCTTGTTTAATTTACATAAATACACTTTGCTTGTACAGATCATAGCCAATATTAAATGACATAATATTAATGTCAGTAATCAATTCATGTTGCCACACAAAAGAAAAAGAAAAATTCAATAATTATGTGGTTCAATATTGTAAACAAATCAATCAGTTTAGAAGGTAAAAATTAATGAAGGAATATTTTCATTGAAACTTCCAAATAAATTTGACTTTATATCTTCATGATAATTATAATTATAATTACCGTTTCAAACTAATTTCAGAATAAATTAAAACATATTGACATATATTTGTGAGAATAAAATTGAGATACTCATTCCAAAATAGCACGAAAATTTGAAAAAATTATATAGTTACAACAGAAATATGTTAAACATAAATGAACTGTTATTATACGAATTATAGCCAACATTCAACTACATAGTTTGAAACTGTATAATTCATTCACGTTTCTTAATATGGAAAAATTATAATTCAATCTTTATGTAATTTAATAATGTAAAAACAATAATCAGCTAATAATTAATTAATTAGTTTCCAGCATAAAAAGCGATAAAGAATTGCTTCCATTAAAACATTTAAGTAATGTTTATTTTATTTATTTTCCAAAAATTCTTCTTGTCAGGATACAAAATAAAAAACCTTAAACAATTATTTTCATTGGAAAATTAAAATAATTTTCACTTTATATTTTTTGCAAAACTTGAAATTTCATTTCTAAAAATGTTAATCGTTAATAACCTCTTGTAATAATTTTCTGAACAAAATAAAACGTTAAAAATTGAACAATAATTGATTTTAAAAGACGATTACGAATCTGTTCAAAATTAAAAAATTCGCAGATTTTAACGTTGAAAATTGATCTCTTTCAGTTCGAAAGCCTTGAAAGTTAAACCTATTTAAACGGTTGATTTTAATTTTATAAAATATATTTTTAAGTATAGGATAATTTAAAATAATTAAATTTATGAATAAACACTTTTTTCAATTTTAAATTCTATTAAAATATTCTTTCAGTCGAACATGTTACATTTTTAACACATTCAATTAAAATTTTTTTTAATAAAACAAAAGAACAGTTTTGTAATATTTAGCAACATTTTACCGTTTATTTACGATCAATAATAATGAATCAAATGTTCAAAACTTAAAAATTAAAAAATGAATTGTTTGAAATAGAAAGCCTTGATCCATTAAAAATTCAGAGTTTAATAAAACTTCGAACGTTACAATTTTAATTATTCCATTAATACATTTTTTCAAAGTGTAGGTGTTGAATTTGGATGTGTGAATAATAATTGAACCAATATTAAATTGAAACGACTCAAATTTGAAATAAGTTAACTCAAAATGATTTATGTTTA
Source organism: Andricus grossulariae (assembly GCA_011634705.1). Lineage (NCBI taxonomy): Eukaryota > Metazoa > Arthropoda > Insecta > Hymenoptera > Cynipidae > Andricus > Andricus grossulariae. The sequence goes on from JAABKJ010075445.1 coordinate 139,448,624, forward strand.
AAAAAAAAGTTTGAATCACATAATTTTAATTTGAAAAGAAAAGGAAGAAATTTTGGTATTTAATTTTTTTCCGAATTGGTGAAGGAACTTTTTTACATTATTATCGAGTTCAAGGTGGACAAATTTTGAATTTTGAACATTTTTATTGAGTTTTCAACGAAGAAACTTTAGTTTTTAATTTTCGTTGACTTGGCAGAGGAACATTGTATATTTTTATCCAGTTAGAATGGAGGAAATTTTATTTTTCAATATTGTATGAATTGGAAAAAGAATTTTGAATATTGTTTCGAGTTGGAAGGGATGAAATTTTAGTCATTTATTTCTTTTAAATATTTTTATTGAGTTTAAGGATAGAACTTTACATCTTTTTCTGAATTGGAAAATGCACATTTTTATGTTTAACATTTTTATTGAGTTGGAAAAAAGGAAATTTTGGTTTTCAATTTTTTATCATTTAGAAGAACATTTTTTGTTTCAAAGATTCTCATTGAGTTGGAATTTTAATTGAATATAAGGAATAAATTTGTTATTCACAATTTTCCCTGACTTTGAAGGTAGAAAATTCAAGGATTTTGTTGATTTTTTTTTTTTTTTGAACTGAAAAATCTTTCTTGCTTGAGGATTATACTGTTTTGATAAAAATTACTGTTTTTGTTAAAAATTATTATTTTCAAGTCAAAAATTCAACCAGCTTTGCAGAATATCCATCTTTTAGGCCTAAAAATTCGACTAATTTTATGAAAATAAACTGTTTTGTTGAATATTCTTCTCAAATTCAAATTTCCTGGTTAAAAATTCTATTATTTTGTAGAAAATTCATATTTTCAGTTCGAAAATTCAAGGGTTTTGTTGAATTGTTTTTCTTTACAACTGTAAAATCTTTCTTGGTTGAGGATTCAATTATTTTAATGAAAATTACGTTTTTTTCAAATTATTATTTTTAGGTTGAAAATTCAGCCTGTTTTGAGATATATTAATCTTTTTGGATTGAAAATTCAACAATTTGGTAGAAAAATCAACTATTTGGATGAAAATGAACTTTTTTGATGGAAATTAAGTTTTCCGTTTCAAAAATCTACCATTTTGTATCAAATTCGTCTTTTTGGGTTTGAAAATTCAACTACTTGGATGAAAATGAACTTTTTTGTTGAAAATTCAAATTTTATGGTTAAAAACATTATTATTTGTAGAAAATTCGTTTTTTTAGCTCGAAAATTCAAGGATTTTGTTGACTTTTTTTCTTTTGAACTGTAAAATCTTTCTTGATTGAGGATTCAATTATTTTATTTAAAATTACTTTTTTGTTGAAAATTATTATTTTTAGGTTAAAAATTCAACCTGTTTTGAGATATATTAATCTTTTTGTATTGAAAATTCAAGACTTTTGATTAAAAATTCAACAATATGGTAGAAAATTCAACTATTCGGATGAAAGTCAACTTCTTTGATAAAAATTCTTCTTTTTGGCTCAAAAATTCAACAATTTGGTTGAATTATTTTGTCTTTTCTGAAAAATCTTTCCTGATTAAGGATTCAACTATTTTATTTAAAATTAGTTTTCCTACTCAAAATTACACTGTTTTGTAAAAAAAATTATCTTTTTGGGTTTGAAAATTCAATTACTTAGATGAAAATGAACTTTTTTGTTGAAAATTCAAGTTTTCTGGTTCCAAATTCTAATATTTTGTAGAAAATTCGTCTTTTTGGCTCAAAAATTGTAAGATTTTGTTGAATTTTTTTTCTTTTGAACAGTAAAATCTTTCTTGGTTGAGGATTCAATTATTTTGATAAAAATTACTTTTTTTGTTAAAAATGATTATTTTTAGGTTAAAAATTCAACCTGTTTTGAGGTATAATTATCTTTTTGGATTAAAAATTCAACAATTTTGTATAAAATTCGATTATTTGGATGAAAATGAACTTTTTTGATGAACATTCTTTTTTTTTGGCTTGAAAATTCAACAATTTGGTTGAAATATATTTTCTTTCCTGAAAAATCTTTTCTGGTTGAGGATTCAACTATTTTCTTGGAAATTAGTTGTTCTGTTTGAAATGACACTGTTTTGTAAAAAAATTATCTTTTTGGGTTTGGAAATTCAACTATTTAGGTGAGACTGAAATTTTTTGTGAAAAATTCAAATTTTCTGGTTGAAAATTCTATTATTTTGTAGAAAATTCTTCTTTTTGGCTAGAAAATTCAATAATTTTGTTGAATTTTTTTCTTCCTAACTGAAAAATCTTTCTAGGTTGAGGATTCAACTGTTTAAATAGAAATTACTTTTTTCTTGAAAATTCGTTTTGTTTTGGATCAAAAATTCAACAATTTGGTTGAAATATTTTTTGTTTTCTGAAAAATCTTTCCTAACTGAGGATACAACTATTTTGCTTAAAATTAACTTTTCTCTTCAAAATTCAACTGTTTTGTAGAAAAATTGACTTTTTGAGAAAATTCATCTACTTGGGCATCACTACTTTACCACCGAGCAATTCACGCCTACCCCGAAAGGGAAACGGCTTAATGATATAATAATAATAATTTATTTTAGTAGGAATTTCATCTTTTTAGATGAAATTGCAAGGATTCTACTATTTTGTGGAAATTTTCTATTTTTTGGTTGAATTTTTGTTTTAATATAAAATTAAAATATTTTTTTTGTTCATGATTCGTCATTTTAGTTAAAAGTTATTTTTTTTTCTGTGAAAAATTAATTTTTTTAAACTGAAGATGTAACTATTTCAGTTTCAACTGGAATTTCATCGTTTTAGTTGAAAATTAGTCTCTTTGGGTAAAAGTTGAACTTCTGAGAATTTTTTTTCTTTTTTGTTAAAAATTAATTTGTTTTAGCTCTCTTGTTGAAAATTTGTATTTATTTACAGAACGTTGAAAATTCAACTATTTTTGTGAAAATTCGTTTTTTTGTTGTTGAAATTTCAACTTTTCGGGTTGAAATTTCATCTGTCTTCTAAAATATTCGTCTTTTTGGATTAAAAATGTAACTATTTGGGTCAAAATTCGTCTCTTTTTTTCATTTTGAGTTCAACTATTTGGTTGTAAATGTAACTGTTTGGTTAAAAATTAATTTTTGTTCTTGAAAACTTAACTATTTGTTTGAAAATGCAACTGTTTTGGTTTAAGTTTAATCTTTTTTTTTTTTAATTAAAATTCTAATATCAGGTTGAAATTCATCTTCGTAAGTAGAAAATCCGAGTATTTGGTTAAAAATTCAACTATTTTGTTGAGAATTTAAGTATTTTGTTTAAAAAGTAATCTTTTTGTCGAAAATTCAACTGTTTTTTTTTTATATTATTTTGTTTGACCGAAAATTCGTCCTTTTGGATTGAAAATTCATCTGTTTTTGTTGAAAATTTCATGTATTATAAAAAATTCATTTATTTCGTTGAAAATGCAATTGTTTCTAGTTAAAGTTTAATCTTTTTTGTTTGAAAATTCGACCATTTAGTTGAAAATTCATCTTTGTAGGTTGAAAATTCAACAATTTGGTTAAAAGTTAAACTGTTCTGATGAAAACTTGATTAATTTGTTGAAAATGCAATTATATTGTTAAAAAGTAATCTTTTTGGTCGAAAATTCAACTGTTTCTATTGAAAATTTCAATGTATTCTAAAAAATTCATTTATTTGGTTAAAAATTCATCTTTGTAGGTTGAAAATTCAACTATTTTGTTACGAATTTAAGTATTTTGTTTAAAAAGTAATATTTTTGGTCGAAAATTCAACTGTTTTTTTTTAAATATTATTTTGTTTGACCGAAAATTCGTCCTTTTGGATCGAAAATTCATCTGTTTTTGTTGAAAATTTCATGTATTATAAAAAATGCATGTATTTGGTTGTAAATGCAATTGTTTTTAGATAAATTTAATCTTTTTTTATTTAAAATGTTAATATCAGGTTGAAAATTCATCGCGTAGGTAGGAAATCCGAGCATTTGGTTAAAAATTCAACTATTTTGTTGAGAATTTAAGTATTTTGTTTAAAAAGTAATATTTTTGATCGAAAATTCAACTGTTTTTTTTTACATTCTTCTATTTGACAGAAAATTCGTCCTTTTGGATTGAAAATTCATCTGGTTTTGTTGAAAATTTCATGTATTATAAAAAATTAATTTATTTGGTTGAAAATGGAACTATTTTAGTTAAAATTTAATCTTTTTTTATTTAAAATTCTAATATTAGGTTGAAAATTCATCTTCATAGGTAGAAAATCCGAGTATTTGGTTAAAAATTCAACTATTTTGTTACGAATCTAAGTATTTTGTTTAAAAAGTAATATTTTCGGTCGAAAATTCAACTGTTTTTTTTTTATATTATTTTGTTTGACCGAAAATTCGTCCTTTTGGATTGAAAATTCATCTGAAATTATCCAATTCGGTAATTTTCTGATCGGGAATTTTATTATTCGGGAATTTTATTATTTGGGAATTTTATCATTCGGGAATCCTCCAATCTGGAAATTTTATTATTCAGAACTTTTATTATTCGTGAATTTTCCAGTTCCGATATTTTATAATTTGAAAATTTCCTGTCGGGAATTTTATTATTTGGGAATTCTCAAATTCGGTTATATTATAAACTGTTCATGAATTTCATTATTCGGGAAATTTCTAATTCGGAAATTTCATTATTATGTAATTTTACAATTCGGAAATTTAAATTTTCGGGAATTTTTCAATTCGGGAATTTTAATTTTCAGGAATTTTCCGATTCGGGAATTTTATCATTCAGAAACTTTATAATTCAGAAATTTTATTATTCGAGAATTTGAAAATTCACGAATAATAAAATTTCCGAAAAATGTAATTCCCGAATTGGAAAGTTCTCGAATAATAAAATTCCCGAATTTGAAACTTCCCAAATAATAAAATTCCCGAAAAGTTTATAATATAACCGAATTGGAATAATCCAGAATAATAAAATTCCCGGCAGTTTATATTATTATCGAGATTGAAATTTCTCGAATAATAAATTTCACGAATAATAAAATTCCTGAATTAGAAAATTCCTTAAATAATAAAATTACTGAATTATAAAATTGTCAAATAAGGAAATTCCCGAATTGGAAAAATCCAGAATAATAAACTTCTCGACAGTTTATAATACTACCGAATTTGAAAATTCACAAATTATAAAATGTCCGTAAAAATATAATTTCCGAATCAGGAAATTCTCTAATAATGAAATTCCCGAATTCCAAAATTCCCAAATAATAGAATTCCCGAACATTTTATAATATCACCGAATTGGAAATTTTCAGAATAATAAAAATCCCGACAGTTTATAATATTAGCGAATTCGAAAATTCCCGAACAGGAAAATTCCCAAATAATAAAATTCCCAAACAGTTTCCAGAAAATAAAATAAATAATGAAAAATTTTCTTGTATAAATGAAAAAATTTTTATTTTGATATAATTTTAATTGTAATAATTTAATTAATTTTATAAATAAAAATTTTCATTTTCCAAACTCGGGAATTTGTTAGTTCGGTTACATTATACATTTTTCGGGAATTTTATTATTTTGGGGGAATTTCATTATTCGAAAATTTCAATATTCGTAAATTTTCAAATTCGGTAATATTATAAACAGTCGTAATTTTTATTATTCTGAAAATTTCTAATTCGGTGATATTATAAAATGTTCGGGAATCTTATTATTTGGGAATTTTCAAATTCGGGAATTTTATTATTCGTGAATTTTCAAATCCGCGAATAATAAAATTTCTGGATAATAAAATTCCCGAATTGGAAAATTACCGAATAATAAACTTTCCGAAAAAAATTCCCGAATTGGAAAATCCCCTAAAATTAAAATTCCCGAATTGAAAAATTTCCGAATTACAAACTTTTTGTGAATTTTGAAGTGTCGGTAATTTCATTTGGGGCAACTGAAGAATCACAAAAAATAAAATTCCCAAAACTGTAAAATTAGAAAAAAAATAAAAATTCCGAAATAGAAAAATTCCCGATTTGAAAATTCCCAAATAATAAAATTGCCGACACTGTAAAGTTCTCGAATTGAAAATTCAAAAGTAATAAAATTCCCGAAATTTTACAATATTACCGCATTTGAAAATGTCCAAATAATAAAATTTCCGACAGAAATTGCTGAATTATATAATATCCGAACTAGAAAATCCCCGAAAATAAACAATTAAAAAATTTCTTGTATAAATAAAAAAAAATAATAATTTTGATATAATTTTAATTGTAATAATTTAATTAATTTTTTGAATGAAAATTTTTTTTTTTTTTAAATTCGGGAAATTTTCTATTAAAAAGAAGTTGAGTTTTCAACCCGAAAATATAAGCTTTTGACAACAACAAAAAATAAAAATTCCATCCAACTTGTTAAATTTCAAAGCAAAAAAATAAATATAAATTTTCAACAAAAAATTTTAATTTTCAACACAAAAATATGATTTTTTGTCAAAAATAATCCAAATTTTCTATTCAAAAAGACGACTTTTCCACAAAATAAATTAATTTTCCACTAAAAAAGATCAATTTTTAAGAAAAAATAGAATAGTTACATTTTAGGTAAAAAAAAATTAATTTTCAACCAAAGAAAAATAATTTTTAACTTAAGAAATGAATTAAACTAATTTTAAGCAAATTACATGAATTTCCAAACAAATATTTGAATTTTCAATCAAGAAAACGAAGTTTGAACTAAAAATGATACATTTTCATCAAAAAAGTGAACAATCAAATTTTCAATAAAAGAATTATTTTTAATAAAAAAAACGAATGTTTAACAAAATAGTTTAATTTTTAACAAAAAGAAGGAATTTTGAAATGAAAAGATACATTTTTAACTAACAATAAAATATTCATTTTCTACCAAAAAAGACGACTTTTTAACAAAATACATAAATTTTCAATTAAAAACGATCAATTTTCAACCAAAATAGTTCAATCTGCAACTAATAAAATAAATTTTTAACCAACTAGTTAAATTTTTAACAAGATAAAAAAAATAATTTTTGACTAAAATGATGAGTCTTAAAAAAAATTGCAATCAAATAGTTGAATTTTCAACCAAAAATATAATTTTCGACCCTGAAGATTGTCTAAAAAAAAAATTGAATTTTCAACTAAGAAGATTAATTTTCTGAACAAAAAAATGCATTTTTAATAAATTTTTTGAATTTTCAAATGAAAATGATCGATTTTCATTCAAAAAACAAAAAAAAATCAATAAATTTTGAGTTGAAAGAATTAATTGTCAACTAAAAAATTAAGTCTTCAGCCAATAAAATTATTTTTTAACAAAGTAACTCAGCTTTTAATCAAGTAGTTCAATTTCAATCAAAACTTTAATGAGTGAAATTTTCATAAATATAATTTTTATAAAAATCTTGAGAAAATTAAAAAAGGTTTTTGAATATTTCAGATGTGCAAAAAAAAAGCATCTAAAAGGTATTAAAGAAACTTTTTTTCATTTTATAGCATTTTACAAAATATTAGGAAAAATCCGAGTCTTTTTGAAAGATGTTTAAGACTTTTAGATGTTTGGAAAAAAAAATATTTGATAAATTTTTGAAAATTTTCCCAAATTTTGAAATATTTGAAACGTCCTAAATTCCTAAAAATATTTGTAACTGACTCGAATGTTTCTTACAAAATTTTAAAAATTATTAAAAATATTTAAAAAATTGCCTTGTAATCTTCTAAATTTTCCAGGAATTTTAGGAAAATTTGTTTATTTTCTTGAAACCTCCAAATTTTTTCTAAAGCTTCTAAAGTTTTTTTTTGACATCCTTAAAACTCTACATTTCTAAAAATATTTTAAAGTTGAAAATTCTTTATGAATCTCTTAAATTCTAAATATTTCTGGAATATTCTCGATTTATTTTTTTATTTTTTAATCTTATCAAATTGAAACATTTTGCTGTAAAATCTTCTACACTCTTTTTCGAAATTTTAGGAAATCGTTTGAAATGTTTAAAAACGTTTTTTAATTTTCTCTTGAAATTAATTTTTTTCAATAAGAAATTATTTTAAATTCTTACACGAATCTCAAGAAAATTCTTTTTTTAATTTCTTCAGATTTTCTAATCTTTAAAAATTATTCAAATTTTTCCTGAATTTTTTTTTTGATTCTGCGAAATTAAAAAAATTGCCTTAAAATCTTTGGGATTCTTCTTTGCAAATTTCGGAATATTTTTCAAGTGAAAATTAATTTTTTTAACTAAAAATTTAACTTCAATTTTTCGTCGAAATTTTTTTTTGATATACGTGTAATCTTTATAGTTGAAAATGGATCTGTTTGGTTGATAATTCAACTATTTCGTTCGGAATTTATTTTGTTTGAAACTTTATTTCTCTAACTTAAAATTAAACTATTGTATTTTTTTTTTGAAAATTGATCTTTTTTATTTGAAAATTAATCTATTTTGTTGAAAAATTGTCTTACTTATTAGAAAATTAACCTGTTTGGTTGAAAATTCAACTATTAGGTTGAAAATTCCATTAAAAATAAAAACATTTGGTTTAAAATTCATGTACTTTGTTATAAATTATTCTTTTTTGATAGAAAATTAGTTTTTCAATGAAAATTAATTTTTTTTTTTATTGAAAATTAATTTTTTAACTAAAAATTTCACTATTCCATTTTTCAACATTTTTATTTTGATAGACATTTAATCCTTT
>JAABKJ010075445.1:139457303-139660409 GCA_011634705.1 Andricus grossulariae
ATTGAACTGTTTCGTTGAAAATTTATTTTATTTCATTGAAAAACTTATTTATCTAACTTCAAATTAAACTATTCTATTTTTTGTTGAAAAGTTATTTTTTGTTAGTTGAAAATTCATCTATTTTATAGAAAAATGGTCTTTTTTGGTAGCAATATAACTTTTGTGGTTGAAAATTCAACTTTTAGGTTTAAAATTCCATTAAAAATTAAAATATTTAGTTTGAAATTCATGTATTTTGTTAAAAATTATTCTTTTTTCGTAGAAAATTATTATTTTCTTTTTTAATTGAAAATTAATTTCTTTAACTAAAAATTTAGCTATTCCATTTTTCGTCAACATTTTTATTTTGATAGACATTTAATCTTTTCAGTTTAAAATTCATCTGTTTGGTTGAAAATTTAACTATTTCTTTGAAAATTTATTTCATTTGGTTGAGAAACTTATTTCTCTAACTTAAAATTAAACCATTCTATTTTTTGTTAATTTTTTTTTTTTTTTTTAAATTCATCTATTCTGCAGAAAATTTGTATTTTTTGGTAGCAATATAACTTTCTTGGTTGAAATTTCAACTATTAGGTTGAAAATTCCATTAAAAATTAAAATATTGGGTTGAAAATTCATGAATTTTGTTACAAATATTGTTACAAAAAGTTGAATTTTCAAGCAAGAAATGAATTTTCAAACAAGAAGATTAATTTTCTACCAAAAAAGGCTATTTTTCAATAAAAATCATAAATTTTTAACAAAATAGTTGAATTTTCAACTGGAAAATAAAAATTTTCAACCAAATAGTTGAATTTTGAACTACAAAAGATTGATTTTCAACAACAAATGGAATAGTTAAATTTTCGGTAAAAAATTAATTTTCAACCAAACTGATGAATCTTTGACTGGAATAGTTGAATTTTAAACTGCGAATTTAAAATGATGTTTAATAACAAAAATTTCAACAAAATAATTAGAGTTTTAACTGGAACAGCAAAATTGTCATGAAAGAAAATTAATTTTCGGACAAAGAAAAAATTAATTTTCAACAAAATATCTCATTTTGGAATCAAGGAAATGAATTTTTAATTAAAATTATAAATCTTCAATCAAAAAAATTGATTCTTTGGAAAACAGTTCAAGTTTAAACCAAGTAGTTTTATTTTTATTCCAAAAAATATAAATTCTAAACGAAAAATGTAGTATTTGTTATTTCACCCGAAAAAGATTTTAATTTTCAATTAAAAACAATTCAATCAAAAAGAGCGACTTTTCAATATGAATTTAATTTTTATTTAATGAATATTTATCAGTCGAGAGTGAGAGAACATTTTTTTTAACTGTTGAATTTTTAATTAAGAAGATTAATTTTCTACCAAAAAGAACGAATTTTCAACAAAAAACATGAATTTTCAACCAGATAGTTGAATTTTACCTTCGGGACCATCCCTGGACAATTGTCCGCGATTGCTTATTAATTATTGTAACCATATTGAGCAGAAACCCTTGGTACAGGGACCCTCTATCCGCAAACCGAGGAAGCGTTCGGTGGCTTTGTCATAGGCCCTTCGGTTCGATTCCTAAGGAATCAAAACCGAAAAAAACATATATATATATATATATTGTAACTGCTCGCTTTTGAGCTTAGTTAACTAAGTAACAATTCGGAAGACTGTTTAAACAAATTAATAAATTTTCAAGGGGTTTCTCATACAATGCTAATTCCAAGCCCCAGCTTTCTTTATCATAAAATTGAATCAATCTTTTTATTATTTTCGCGTCTTTTCTGCTCTCTTTATATTTTCAATCTATTAACAACGCAATTCATTTATTTTACTCTTATTTAATCTCTCTCTTTCTTTTAAGAATCAGCTTTTTTAACAATACTCATCGGTCGTACCGAACAAACTAAAATCTATGAAGGCAATAGCCTTAAAACTCTTAACTGAAATACTCTTACTACGCGATATTCATAAAGGAAGAACTCGATTCTATATTTATTACAATATTCACAACTTAATGCTCGATAATTATTTTAAAATGCTTTACAATGGTGTTATTTACCAGCTAATTAGCTCTATTATAATTTTTGGAAAATAACCCTAAATTTAGGTAGAGAGAGTTCCAGCTGACAAACTCTTTGCTCGCTTCAATACGGGGCCTGAGCCAAATGCCTCGGCTACGGGTGTTTTTCTACTTGTGCACCGGAGGGACAAGGAAAGGAATTTGAGAATAAGGATCAATGCCTTTTAAAATCTGGATTCTACCAGATGGAGAGATTCTATATCTGTAAATCTTTATTGCTGGGCTGAATACTCTTTTAGATGTGATGAAAGCTTTTCGGCGCTTGCCGTTCAAATTTAATTAATTTTATAGCCAAATTTAAAGAGTCGACTCAGGCCTGACCGTGAGTAACTAAGTTCTTGACTGACAAGACGTAAATTCCTAAATCTACCTTCGTCAACCCGAGTACACAGTTGACCGTGCTCAGATCTTCAAGTAGGCTGAAGGAATTGTGTATGACAAGGCTGCACTTTTTTGTAATGGGCAAATAGCCAAAAGAAATAAAATTAAAATCTACTCGTATTTTCTCCGTAAAAAGTAAAAGTCCCAAGAAGAAATATTCAGAGGTTCGCTCAAAGCGCGTCTAAGTTTCCCGAAGGAAGCTAGAAAATCTTGGATAGCACGCACAAACAGGTTATTCAGAAGGCTGGACTCTTGTAGATAGGAGAGGGAAGTTGACTTCCGTCCGACCTTAAAGAAACTTTCCTTCAAGGAGACAAATTTGGGAACTTAGGTTTCTGAGGCCTAAGAGCACAAATGTATCCCAAGTTCTCAGAGACATGTACTAGAGAATACAAGAAATATGATTTCTTGGCTTCCCTTGCGGCAATCCCCAAGACCTGCTGTGTTTGCCACGCAACACCCCCCAACTGACTTTCTGGGCCGCGCGAGCCTTTCTATGGGCCGCGCCCTATCCTCAGATTTCCACTACTCGCGAGGGCGTTTTAGTGGGAGGCTACGAGTCTGCACTGCCGAAAAGATGAAAAAAGCACTTAGAGGCACAGAGAACTTCTCTGGTGCTGGGCGATACCATGAGCCCTTTGCTTTTTTGCATCACACTCCTGCCTCTGTCTATGACACTACGAAACTCTTCTGGATACCTCTGTGGCGACACTAACCAGCGCGAGCATGAGGTCACTCCCGTATTTTATATGGATGACCTGAAGATCTATGCCTCTGGTAAAGGCAAACTTTAAACTGTCATAAATATCGTCAAGAAGTACACAGGAGAGATTGGGATGGACTTCGGATTGGATAAATGTGCCAAAATTCATCTGAAAAATAAGTACCAATGATCAGTCGACGATCCGGGTGCACATGGTCGTGCACCAGGTAGTGTAGCACGTATTCTACGAAAATCAAAATTATTGAAGTAATAATCAATTTCATCGTATTTTATTGAACTTCATTTCCAAATAAAATAATTACATGTAAATAAATTGGTCCCGCGCAAAACGTGCGTACGAGGTTCTATTTTTTGTTGAAAATTCATCTTTTTAGGTTCAAAATTTAAATCTTTGCTTAAGATGAATAATTTTAGTTGAAAATGCAACTGTTCGGTTTAAAATAATATGTTTTCATGACAATTATTCTACTCAATAAAAAATTGATCTACTTTGTTCAAAATTCATTTTTTTGTTGAAACCTAATTTTTTAAATTAAAAGTTTGTCTCTTCAGTTTGAAATTCGACTATTTCGTTTTAAACAAATATTTTTGTGTTTAAAATTAAGGTACCTAATTGAAAATTCATCTCCTTAGTTCAAAATGCATTTTTTGTTTGTTAAAGATTCATCATTTCACTTAAAAATTTAGCTCTTTGATAAAAAATGTAACTATTTTTTACAAAATCAACACTTTTTGGTACAAAATTAAACCCCTTGATGGAAAATTTATCCATTTTGTTGAAAATGTATTTTTTTGCTGTTGAAGGTTGATCAGTTCAGTTCAAACTTTGTCTGCTCAGTTGAAAAATTAATTACTTTGCTTAAAATTAATCTGTTTTCCTGAAATTTGAAATATTTTCTTTGAAATTTATTTTTTACTTGGAGGTTTACACGTTTTTAGTTGTAAAAAATAACCATTTTGATATTTATATTTAAAATGAGCTATTATAAATTAAATTTTCAAATGTACACAATTTGAAACTGAATTGTTCGACGTAGCTTTTCCATGTTCACAATTCTTCATTTGTAAGTTAAAGTATTCTGTTTTCTTTATAAATAACAACTGAAGAATAATTAATTGGAAACGACTTTAAACACTTCAAATTGAGATAATTCTCGAGAGATTCTCGGGAATTTATCAGATTATTTAATTACATATTTGCAACCAATTATATTACACGTTCATATGTAGGACATTTTTCAAGTTTTATAACAAATTATTATTAAAACATAGAATTTTATCTTCATTGAGTGTTTGAACACTTTGCATATTTTATTACAGTTCAAAACTACAAACGTCATTCCATCTAGTTTTACGATTATCTCGCGAAAAAAATGATTACTTGGGAAATTTCGGAAAGAGAATTGAAAAAATGTAAGTCAAGATAATTTTTGAAGTTTCAGGCAATTAACTTTCCGCCAGGAATGCCAAAACTATAGGAAATAACAGATTTATGCACTTTAAAAATACTTGCTGGATATTTCAGTAATTTCAGCAGTTCAAAGAAAATTTTTGACGAAAGTGGAGCAATATTTCTATTTTATTTATAGCAAAATAAAACATAATTATACACCTTATAAAAAGAATGAGCTTTCTGCGAATAACAAATTGTTAATTTATTCCGCATCCTATCCTAATTGATATATAGTGTCCGAACTCCATCCGAGTTTATACGAAGTGAGTACGAATTAAATCTGAATGTATTCTGGTGAATTCAGTCGATATTGTAGATTTCCATTTTATATGTGGAATTCTTTTCTCGATTCGTTACCTTCTCTGATGATGATACAGATTTCTATTAAAAATTGATATGTTACATCTTGCTAAATAAAGCGTATTTCATAGAAAAGAATTATTTCTCTGATCTCTCTGTAGCTCAGTGGTTAGAGCACCTGACCGGAAATCAGTTGACCTGGTGTTCGAATCACAGTGGAGTGAAAGGATATCTTTTTTCTGAATAAAATTTAATTAAAAATGTTTATTCTCCATCTTGTCTGAAATGACGTTAAAATATTTTCTGTAAAAACTAAATTTTTAACAAAACAAATGAATTCAACAAGCTGAAGTCTCAAACAATGTGACTCATTTTCTACAAAAAGAGACGAATGAAAACAAAATAGTTGAATTTTCACCTAAAACAGATACTCTTTGAACTCAAACTGAATGGTTGAGTTTTCAGTAAAGAATTCATTTTCTGCGAAAGAAAATAAATTTCTATCGAATTAGTGAAATATTGAACCTATAGATAAATTTTCTACCAAGAAAATTACATTTCTTGTGCAAACGAAATTTTCGAAACTTTGGACCAGAGAGGTTGTGTAGGATATTCTTCCTTTAATTTTATGAAAAAAAGAATGCTCAACTATGCCACACAGTAAATGCCAGTTGATCTATTTGATCCCGAAGTTGGCTGGACATGACATTCAACGCTTTTATACAAACTTGGGATTTTTTTCATGAGAAAATTACGCCTCAAAATAATCTGATTTTCAAAATGAACTGTTTATTATGAATTATTATGACTGACAATTGTAGACGGCCATTTTAAATATCACATCCAATTCATGACCGTCTCCAACAGGGTGTTGTAAAATTTTCTTTTTAAAATTTTCACATTCTGATCCCCAAAAATTCTTGAAATAAAAAAAAATGGGTATATTTTTCATAATCACTATTCTTTTTTTTTATTTGTTGAAAATTTATTTTGTTAACTGAAAATTTCACTTCTAATTTGATTGAAACCATTTTTCTCTCTTGACTGAAGAATCTTTTCTAAGTGAAAATCAAAGTCGACAAGCGAAATGTAATTAGAAAAGTTGAAGCTCGTATGGATTCGAAATTTGACTTGTCGCCAAAATTTTTGGTGGCCGAGAGTTCATTATTTTCATCCTGAATTGCGTATATATATTTTTTTTGAAACCTATAAGGAATTCAGAGAAGGGTTAGTTTTTGTATTTTCATGATATGGAGGAAGGTCTGCGAAAAATGTTGTAAACCTTATTTATTTATGGCAACAATATATTTTTATTTTATTTCACTAATATTTTGTTTACAACATAAAATTCATTCAAGAATGACGGCTTATATATTGAAATTTAAGAATCTTAACTTGGGTTAGAATCAAATTCAAAATCCCATTTAACGTCCAACACTCAAGTCAATGTATAAATTCTTGAAAATAAACCAGGAATCTTACGATAAAATGTGGACAAAAACCACAGAATGCTCCTATTGTTATTCCTGAAAACAAAATGAAAATTCGTTACTTTGGGCAAAAATGAAAAAGAGGAAAGGAAAATGAGATTGCAACCAACCAAATCCCCTTCCTTCTCTTTTTTATTTCTTTTGTATTTTCTATTTGTATTACTTTCAAATCAAAATAGAAAAGCATGGATAATATTTACCAACGTTTTGGTGCTCTCACAGCACCCTCATCAAGGTAAGGAAAATTAGAACAAGCGGGAACAGCAACGAAAATACGATGCTACCTCCTGGATACCTTAGAACTGAGTGTGGGTCTGAAGGCGAATCCATTATGAACAAACAAGAATGAACAAGTCAAGACAAGAAATAAGAGAAATTCAAGACTCTTTAAAATCTATTGCTGAATGTAATTAATTATACTAGAATAACTTTTGTTCAATTTATCCAAATCTGTTTTTAAATTAATAGACAACTAATTTTGTTTTTTAAATTAAAGCATTTCCATGAATTCTCTCATTACTTTCACTATGTAGAATTTCAACATTATCCAAGTCGAACTCATGGTCAATATCAACAAACTCTCTCGCATGTCTAGCAAGAACACTGTTATAACAACTTTCCAAACGAACATCACTTTTGTGTTCCTCAACCCTAGTATTAAGAAGTCTGCCAGTCTGTCCCACATAAGTCATCTTACAGATCTTGCAAGTGATCTTGTAAACAACCGAAACGTCGGCAAGTTTCGTAGTTTTGCACACGATTGAAACCCGAAAAAGCTTTAAATTTAAATTTATCAATTTTTTGTTATGTTAGTGTTTTTCATCTAAAATTATTATTGTTAACAAAAAAATTATTAGATTTCAATATTATAATATTTACAACATTTAAAAAATAATAGGGTACGTTGGCGTTTTTCACTGCAAATCAGTTATTTAAACAAAATGATTTCACTTAAAAAACTAAACTTACAATTTTGAACAACTTTAGGTTATTTTAGTGTTTTTCGTCGGAAAATTATATAATAATTCTAAAATTAAGATATCAATTTTCATCAACTCACAAAAATATTAACTTTGCTTTTGTTTTCTATTATTTTAGATATTAGATACTGTATAAGGTACCAAAATTGCGTATTAAAAATAATTATATATTTTAATTAAAAAATGGCGTTTTCTAAAGTTACCTAATGGATGAAAAAGTTCACAGGGAAAGTAAAAAAGGCCCATGTTGATATACAATCAGTGAAAATTAAGATTGAGGCTACACATACCAGCCAGCAGTCATTGGTGTATACATCATACATGAAGCTAATCGTTAATTAACATGTAATAGTTAAAACTAGTCTGTAATTAGTGTAAATTATGCACTCGAGACTGTCCGACGAAAGCGCCATTGGAAGTCATATCACTCATTTGAATCTCAATAATGTAGGCGGAAGATCGCTATGGTCCTAGGCAGGCATAAATTATACATCGCGTGACAGTAGAGATCGACGTAGGCGAAATATAGATTTCAATCCACGGGATGCATAATGAAAGTGAAAAAAGATGCAAAACGTCATTTCCGACCGTTTTCTTATTTTTTCTACAGGAGATGAGGAATGAGCTGCTTACGCATGGTGATTACAACGTCATCATCGTCGACTGGGCTGGAGGAAGTCTTCCACTTTATACTCAAGCTACGGCGAATACGAGACTCGTCGGCTTAGAAATTGCGAATCTTGTCAAGCATCTTCAGGTGGGTTGATTTTTTCGGTCTTTTCAAATAAAATTCCATGTTTTTTTTAAAAGCGAGTTTTCACAAAATTCTCTGTCAAGGGTAGCCTACACCCTTCAGAATTTTGTTTTTATTCAAACTCTTGTCAGTAATAGATCATTACTAAACTTGTAACATGCTTAAGTAATAAGATGCGCTTCTCAGCTATGCTCGAGAAAAATGGCTTTTAAAAAATGTATGCACGTTACATAATCCGATGGGAGAGTCTTTCAACTTCTGAGTTTGTAATTAGAAAGTTTAGGCTCGATTCCTGCTGCCTGCATATTTTATTACATATTTTTATCGTAATTGTCTATTGAATTTATTAAAGTCAAGCCAAAATCTTTATTTATAACAATGTGTTTCATATGAAAAATTTGGTACTTTCAACCTTCAACACTTCCGAAACGAATATTTCAAGGATAAGTCAATGGCGCGACATCTTTGAAAAATTTTAATTCCTCATGCCATTTTTTCTACAAAAACCCCACTCCATTACTCTTATTTCAAAATATGATACCATAAGCACAATAGAAAATGTTAGCTTATGATTAGAAAAGAGCCTATTTATCACAAATACTTGGTTTCGACATCTAATGATCCACACGTACACCTGGTCTAAAGGAAACAACCCTAGTATAATTGACGTCGTTATTACGGATGAAAGACTAAGGGAACTAGTTAAGATACGAGAGTCATGAGGGGATCCGAATGCAATACTGATCATGACCATTTAGTCTCCAAAATCAATTTAAGGCGGGAATGGAGAAAAAAGAAAACAACAAAAACGAAACAAACGCAAATCAAGATTGAAAATTTACAGAAACCGGAAGTGCGTATAGATTTTCAGAATAAGATAAATGAACGCATAGATGAGGGGAATTATTTCCACCCATTTAGTAAACATATCAACGAAAACTAGAATATATTGATTTCTTGACTTTGTCATTGGTAGGGGACCCATCATGTCAGAGGCTACCACTGTCCACGGTTCTTCAATTATTCTTTTTCCCATTAAACCCATATGATTATTTACTTTCGGTTTGAGTCTTTGGCAAATGTCACATTCTTTTACATATTTTAATGTTTCAGAGTACATTCCGGGCCAAAAATAATTTTCGGAAATTTTTGCATAAATTTTTTCCATCCCTAAATGACCTGCTTGTTTATTGTCATGATTCTCAATTAAAACTTGTACTCGTAATTCTTTTGGAATCATTAATTTCCACGGGTTGCTATCTAAATTTAAGCTTGATTTCAAAGGGTCAGATCTATAAAAATATAATTGACTATCACGTATTCTCCAGTTTGGATTTTCGTCTGGTTTATTTTTAACTTGTATCATTTTATTTTTATACCAATTATCTTCAATTTCTTAAAAATCTTTTTCCTCGGTTTCTACTATACCGGCTAAGATACTTGAAAATTTTATTTAATTTTCATTCGACCTTGATAACGCATCTGGGACATCGTTTAAACTTCCCTTTCTGTACATTATTTCATAATCGTACTATAATAATTCTAAAGCCCATCGTGCTAATCTACCTGTTGGGTTTTTTAAGTTGTGAAGCCATTTCAAGGCAATGTGATCTGTGATAACTTTGAACGCATAACCCTCTAGATACGGTCTGAATTTCCTTATTGCCCAGACTACTGCTAAACACTTTTTTTCCGAAGCAGAGTATTTACGTTCTACCCCACTAAGACCTCTACTTGCAAATGCTATTAAAAAATTTTCACCGTTAATATTTTATGTTAATACGGATCCTAAACCTGTATCACTAGCATTGGTTTCGAGTTGAAATGGACTTCTAAAATCAGGGCCGGCAAGAATTGGTGCTGTTGTTAGTAGGTGTTTAATAGTCGTAAATGCCTGTTCCTGTTTTTCAGTCCATTCCCACTTTACTTCCTTTTTTAATAGTTTTTGCAGAGGTTCTATTATTTCTGCAAATTTTGGAATAAATTTCCTATACCATGAAGCCATTCCTATTAATCTTTGAATTTGTTTAACCGTTTTTGGTCTTGGAAAATCTAAAATTGGTTTTATCATATCATATGATATGCTGAACGAAGATCTATTTTAGACATGTACCTTGCTGATCTTAATGTGTCCAATATTTCAGACATTATTGGTATTGGATATAAATCTTTCTTTGTTACTTTATTAACTTTCCTAAAATCCAAACAAAATCTACATTTCCAATTAGGTTTTTTTATCATTACTATAGGATTTGAAAATCGCTATTAGAGGTTTCTATGATTTTCTCCTCTGAAAGTCTATCTACTTCCTCATACATAAATTCTCTTAGTTTTGGTGATACATAATAATATCTTTGTTTAATCGGTTCATGTCCCTGCACATCTATTTTATGACTAGTTAAATGTGTCGGTTTTAGTTCTGTTCCCTGATCTATTATTTTTCTTCTAATCAAGTTTTCTAATTGCACTTGCTGTGCTTCATTTAATTCTACTATTCCTTCAGAAATTTCCTCGCAAAATTCTAAATTTTTCTTCCTTTCTATTTTTACGCGTGTAATATTATTATTTATTATCGCATTATTTCTAAAATTATACCAATTACTTTTTCTAATTGTGAATCATTTTTATATTATCGAATCATTTTTTCCCCTCAGTTTTATCTATAACTGTTTTCAATTTATAATCCTGCTGCATGCCCCCGTACACTCTGTGCCGACTGGGGTGCTGACGGGATCGAGTCTCGTGCATCACCTGTAAGGAGGGCTTGGGGTGGGGTGTATGGCGACACGGGAGAAGAGACTTCGCACACACTTTTCATCAATGAAAACTGTACCATGTTCATTCCACTTTAAACGTTCACGAGCATCAGGCTTAGAAAGACGTTTAAGTAATGTATTTCCTTTCAGAGCAAAACTTCTTGGAACAGTTTAAAGTATCCTATTATTATTTAAAGATTGATCACCATTATGATCATCTTCATCGTTCTTTTCTGTACTACTTGCAGCTTGCCTTTTATTTTTCTTATTTCTGGCCTCATAGACAAAAAATAGAAATTTCTGTGAAGTCTGTTGATACATTTTCCATTTATCATGCTCATCTTTTAAAAAGGGAGAATAAAGTATTTGACTCATTTTAGCATCAACACGTTTCATAACATTCCCAGGAGTTTGAGTGGTTGTTTTGGGGTTTGTGAGTAAAGCTTTGTAAATATCGCCTGAGAATGGTGAGGAATCAGGAAGTGTTGACGGTGATAAGACAGAGGTTTGTCGGCCCAAAACCTGGCCAATTTCCCCAATTTTTTCCCCAAATTTTGGCCAATTTTCTCAAAGTTTTCCTGTGTTTTTTTAACTTTTGTTTTTCATGACTTTTTAGTGGTACATTTCCAGCTAGTACATTAAGAGCACACTCACATAAATAAGTCGACTATAGTATTATTAGATGATTCACGCATAAGATCATCGATAATGACGAGTTTAGCTCGATTGTCACTCGAATAATCAGATGCCTGGGGCATTCCCTCGTGGAATTCAATCAACTGTCCGTATTCTGAATACGCTGATTGCCATTCTGAATAATAAAATACATTCAAAATTAACATCACATATTTTCTTGACATGATGGATACATTTTTTACAAAAAATGTTTTTCCACAACCTGTTGGCCCGCAAATCATCGAGGTAAATGGATGCTTCCATCGTGTGTCCATTATGTATACTAATGAATATTCATTTCATCTACCTGTTTTATAGATATTTATAATTTATGTCTGAAAAAAAGAGTAAAGAATCAGACACTTGAAAATTTTAGTCTCGTATAAAACCTAGACTTTGAAAATCAAACCCCGTGTGCGGAACGTATTAGCTTTTCATGTTCCGCATCCGGTACGCGCAGGCGCCAGGCATAC
Organism: Andricus grossulariae; assembly: GCA_011634705.1. NCBI lineage: Eukaryota > Metazoa > Arthropoda > Insecta > Hymenoptera > Cynipidae > Andricus > Andricus grossulariae. The sequence goes on from JAABKJ010075445.1 coordinate 139,469,360, forward strand.
AAGCTCATCGAGCCTGGTCCAGCGCAGGTACAAGCTGATGAATGCGCCGCGTCCGCTGTTTGCCTCCAATATTAGCTGATCTGGAGGCAACCTCCGCGTTGGCCCACCGCGCGCCTTATCCGGCACATTTTTGACCATTTTCATTTTATTACCTTTTTCCTATGTTTTCACCTGTACTTGGATGCTGTGAGAAACGAAAACACCTGCCAGCCTTCGTATTTGAACAGTGATTGTAGATACTGCACCTGCTTATTTTACTTGTGAGAACAGCAAGAGAAGAAACGAGAGAAAAGGGTCGAGAATGATGAAAGCAAGAGTAAGAGCAATACCTACAGAACGAAAAAGTAAAAATCTAAAGAATAATTACAGGCCAGAACTTGTTTGAACACACTGTATAAGATCTTTACAGCTGTCTTAAACAACAGGATTGTTCAACGAATTGAGCCTGTATGGCGTGAGATGTACGAACAACGTGGCTCGAAGAAAGGTGTAGCAGGCAGTCGAGAGAACCCGCTAATTGACAGGTGTGTCTGTAAAAACGCTGCAGTCCATAAAAGCAACCTATCAATGGCCTGGATTGACTACCGGAGAGCTTTCGATTCAACCTCTCATAGACTTATCATCTGTCTGTTCTAAAGCTTGAAGGTACATCCACACATAGTGAGATGCATAGGGAGACTGATGCCTCTTTGGAAAACTAGATTTACTATTTCATCTGGAAATTATCGTGTGAAAACGAACAACGTCACCTTCCAGAGAGGCGTCTTTCAGGGCGATGCCATGAGCCCTTTGCTTTTTTGCATCACACTTCTAAAAGGTGGATATGAGACAGTATATTTAAGTGAATATATTGTTTGTACATAAATTTAAGTTTAGAATAGTGCAAGTTGTTTTTGGTTGTCAAACATACTAAGAAGTCTCTAAAATGATATCAAGCTCTAGCTGTAACAACAATAACTTCACAACTTGAGTGTAAAGAACCTTTTCTCTTATTCTAAAAATACTATTTCATGATTGATATGTCACGTAAACATGCGGAGGTACTGTAAAGCCGCATCTATCCGCCTAATGTAAATAGTGTTATGTACTACGTCGTATAACAAAAAGAATTTTGTAAAATATTGCAATTGAAAATAAATCTCTAGATTTATCAAAGAATAAAGAAGTTATTTACTTACAGTGAAAGAAATAATAATTGTCATACACCCTGAATAATTGTTTTCATTATCAAATCAATATAATCATTATAGTTTAAATTTAGAAATCCGATGATCTGAACAAAAATTCGTAGGTTTAATTTTAGAAATTCTAATAATTAATTTTGGAAGTTTAAAAATAAATGAACTTATTTATAGCACTACTTCTAAAATTTGATTCCCAACGTTCAAATCTGACCCTTTTCCTGAGACACTTCTAATTTTAATTTTTTTCGGGAATTTTACTTTCGCAGCTTTCTATTGCAAGTGTTACATTCTCAGATTTTCTATGCTAATTTTCGTTCTTGATATATCTAATGTAATTGAATCAAATTTTATCAGATATGATTGATGGAATTATTTCCAAGATTAATTTTCATAATGAATTTGTTTATTTCATTAATTAAATTCTGATGCAAATTCTACTTTGAAAGTTTTGTTCAAAAATATTTTCTTCAAATTGTACCCATTTCATTAATTAAATTCTTATGAAAATTCTACTTTGAAAGTTCTGCTTTCTTTATCATTTTTGAACTGTTGTTTCACCATGTATGAATCATCCAAAAAGATCACCCAAATTATCAAGCCCGCGAAGTACATTTGATCATGACACGTTCTCCCTTAGTACTTAGTACAGATTATTGCCAATCCCAAGAACGAACCGGGCCAATCGCAACACTTACCAAGCTCGCGCTGCTGTTGCCATTAACACGAGCGGCTCGTGTGAATTCGCGAGCAGTTAGTGCGTTGACAACTGTGGCTAGCGCTATGAAAAAAAAATGTATTTTAACACTAACCGCTCGTGCCAAAAGCAGTGGCAGCTCTTGCTTCGGTCGCACCGTGTACTCTGTATTTATGTCATTTAAAACATTTTGGAATATTTCCAATTTCTCAACAATATTCTGTTTGTCTTCATCTGTTTCGCATTTTTGAATTGATACTTTAATATCATTTAAATACTCGCATTTCAAAAATGATTCAAATGAAGAGACTATTCTCTCAACTTGTATTCTCGATACTGCTGGGTCAGCATAGAAAGGTGACATGAGTTCTAAAGCTTTTGCTTTCAATTTAGACTCATCCGAAAATATAACTTGATATATATTGTTATCGACCAAAATTGAGTCTTTTGACTCAGAATCATTTACGTGTCTTGAATTATTACGTTAATTATATTCTGTATTAATAGAATTTGTATCATTTTGATCTACAGCCGGGTTTGAAGCGAAAATCGCATTGACATGTACTGTGCGTAAGTGTTTTTGCATTGACTTTTTATAATAAAAAACCCAATCACACGCGTCTGCTGTGCACTTGTAATTTTCAATTCAAGATATATTATGCATAAATTTCATATGCATTAAAGTTTGTCGCGAAGCGACAAGATTTAAACAAATACTGCACTTGTTAAGCATTTTGTTCAAGATGTATTTCTATTCAAAAGTGCTTTTAAAAATGTTTTTCTCATTCGCAATGCTCCTTCAATATATAAAACTAATACCTTAAATTATATGAACTGACGCATCTTCAATTGTAATAGTTCAATTTTCGATTTAAATAATTATTAACAAAAAAAAATTGATTTTCACTCAAAGAGGCGAATATTCAATTAAAATGATGAATCTTCAAAAAAAAAAATAATAATTTTCTAACAAGGAGAATCAACCTTCAATGATAAAAAATGAAAACTTTCAACCAAAATGAGGAATTTTAGACTAAAATCATGAATCTTCAGTTGAAATAATTCAGTTTATAAATTAAAAAATTAATTTTTCAACAAAATAATTCAACTTTCAACCAAAATGATGAATTTTCAACTAAAATATGAATTTCGAAAATTTAATAATTTACAATTTCATACTTTGAAAATTCAAGAGTTTTCTATTTTTATTCTTTAAAATTTTATGCAAATTTCAAGTTTACCAATAAAAATTCTTTAATATTGATTTACTTTAAAAATGTCTTCAATTTTGAAGGTTTAGAATTGAAAACTCGATTTTTGATGTTCAAAGTCACCCAAATTGATTTATTTTTTATTTGAAAATGTTTGAAATTTAGTTTTCAATGGTTAATTTTGAAAAGTAAACTATTCAAAATAATAAAATAAAAACATTAAAAATTGTATTATTATCAATAATGCCCACTGAAAATTAGAAGATCTTCCATTGAAAATCGGCAAGACGATATTTCAAAAAGATGTTCAAAATTTTATGATTTGAATTATAAACATGCAAAATTAAACAATTTGGCAATTAAACATTTTTTTCTACTTTAAAATAATTGGTCACAATAAATGTTATGCTCTAAGTTTAAAAGTAAGAACATTGATACAATTCAGCCCACAATTTTGCCATGATTTTCAAAACTATTTCCCTATCATTTTTTGTTTGGAGGAATTATTAATTTTTTTATACCCCTTTTTAAAAATAATTAATTTAATTAATTGCATGAAATTAAAACCCTTTTTTCTTGTACAAGTGCAATCAAGAATCTGATTTCAGCTCTGCCTTATTTAACTTCTGCTTGGTCGAAAAAAAGTCAATTCAAGACTAGTAATTAAAATCGAGGCCTTAATTGAATCCAGACAGAAGGGCCAGGTGGGTGGATTGAAACCGGTTTCCATCAACTTTGCAACGAGTATCGACTTTTTCCTTTTTGTAAAAATAGGAAGAAGTGAAAACGCCAAGACTTTTTAATTCAGGCTTAGATCGAGAGTCGACCTTCATTGACCATTTAATGTGACCTAGATTGCAATAGGACCATCCTGCTTGGCAATTGCAACGATTCAGACATTCTCTGTTGGTACGCAAACTAAATGAAATCTTCTCGAAGAATCGACGATTTCTAAACTAAAGGTCAATCAAAACCATTCAATATACGTTTATTCTCTTCTGGCATATTTGGCCAATTTTTGTTTTTCTCTTCCGGCATATTTTGCCTATTTTTCATTTTCTCTTCCGGCATATTTTGCCTATTTCTCATTTTCTCTCCCGGCATATTTGGCTAATTTTCATGTTCTCTTCTGACACATTTTTCATTTTTTTCATTTTCTCTTCCGGCATATTTGGCTGATTTTCATTTTCTCTGCCGGAATGTTTGACCAAAGCCTAATTTTTTTTCGAAGAATCGACGATTTCTAAACTAGAGGTCAATCCAAACCATTCAATATATTTTGTGTATTCTCTTCTGGTATATTTCGCCTGATTTTCATCTTCTCTCTCGACATGTTTTACTAATTTTCATTTTCTCTGCCGCAATGTTTGACAGAAGCCTAATTTTCTTCCCAAATAATCGACGATTTCTAAGCTAAAGGTCAATCCAAATCATTCAATATACGTTTATTCTCTTCTGGCTTATTTTGCCTATTTTTCATTTTCTCTTCCGGCATATTTTGCCTATTTCTCATTTTCTCTCCCGGCATATTTGGCTAATATACAAGAACTATTTGTTACCATTTTCTTCCCAAAACACCACCAATTTTATTTTAAAACAATTACAATACTCAAATCCTGTCTTTTGCATTTAATATTTATTTGAATCACAATAACACAATTAAAATTTAATAATATGAAAAGCCTAACCTGCAAACCTGTTTACAAGTTCAGTTTTTTTACCACTATTAGGTTGCTTCCGGCAACTTAACCACCGTCTGAATTGAGCGAAACTACGTTTTTCTATTTCACACTTGCCCAATTTCGTACCTGAAACATCATTTTCATTTAATTTCACTCGGCCAAAAGGTACAATTGTATACATTTTTACAAAATCACTTTCATACTACGCGGGATGCACATGGCAGCTGCACATGCGCAAATAAACTTCCGATAGTTAGGTAAAATGGTCTATTTTTATATCATGAGCTGCACGGAGTAATAATGAGACCGATCATGCTATACAAAGCGCCTCGAGTTTTGACTGCGGTATCTGTACGATAATTGAAGTAGTGGTGTATGCACACTACGATATGCTATCTCTTTATTCACGGGAGAAAGGTGATAGTAAAGCGCTGTGCGCATATGTTTTCTACGCCTGAGGGAAGGCAATAAGTGTACAGTTTGCACCTTCAAAACGCATATATGGAGATCGGTCTCCTTATTATTACTCCGTGATGAGCTGTTTGCTTTTACCATTTAGTTCTTGGTGGAATAAGTCGAGGTGTCGCAACACTCGAGAAGAGTTTATGAACGTGTCGTGCAAGTAACTAAGGTATGGTCGTGTGAATATGAAAGAAGGCAGAAAGTATATAAGAGTGAAAGGGAGAGTCGATTCTGATCATTCTCTATCTCTTTCAGTTTTGTGAACTTTCTGCAGGCAGGCATATATTGGGCATATATATATACTCCTATCAGAGATGAGGTGGGAGATTGCTAGAGCTTTTAGTCGTATATATTAGATGGGAATATATATAGTAAAATTTTGAAGCAAACAGATGAATTTTCAAGTAAAGCAAAGAATCCTCATAAAAAAATTATTTTTTAACCAAATTGTAAAATTTTCTACAAAGTAGAATATTGTTAAAGAAAAGATATGAATTTATGCTCGATGAAAGAGTTGCCTTCTCAAATAAAAAGGATATTTAAAAAAAAAAGGTTAACTTTTTTAAAGAAAGTAGATTAAGTTTTGACAAAATAGTGACATTTTCAATAGAAAATATTAATTTTGAAAGAATAAGAATTATTTTATATCGAATAATACGGATTTTCAACGAAATAATTCAAGTTTCAACTGGAAATGATTAATTGACAAGTAAATAGTTCAATTTTCTAGCAAAGAGATGAATTTTAAACGGTAGTTGTATTTGTAACCCTGAACAATAATTTTGCACCGTAAAAGACGATTTTTAAAAGAAAATACATGATTTTATAACGGAATATATTTTAATTTTTCAACAAAAAATACGACGTTAAAACAAAATAAATGAATTTTAAACCAAACTGTTCAATTTTTACGCAAGAAGATTGTTTATTTTTTACCATGAAAGACGAATTTTTCACAAAATATATGAATTATAAATTATTTTAATCATCATCACAGATAACAATACGTGCCGGCACGTGATCGGCCCGACGGGCTGGAGACCAATCTGCCTGCTAAATGCACGCGTCAGACCTCAGAGTCCGAATGCGATCGAAGGGCGGAAAATGGTCTGGCAGATTAGACGCCCGCCGGTTGTTCAAACGGCGAGGAACGACGGGCCTGCGACTTGCCCGACCGCTGCAGGCTGACAGCGCGAGTAGATTGAGATCGCAAAAGCGCATGCGTGTTTTGGATCAGCTGTTCTTGCCGTGTGTAATGGCGTTCACTCGTGAATTTTGGCTCGGATCGATGACGTGAGTGAAACGAAAATCCATTCCTGAAGCACTCTGTGGTTGCCACAGTGGACCGCGACGAGTTTTGCTGGTGCGCCTCCACTCAGTATAACTAAAAAATGCGTTCGAAAGTGCGTCGCGTCAGCGTTCGCGTTCGCGTTTGCGTTCGAGCATGCATCAACCTTTAGTGCCGCAATTCTGGGCGCGGGCAGGTATGTTAAGCTGTCACAACACTATTAAGGCATAGAGATGTAACCTATTTCATAATTTAGGGCTCTAGAAATATAATAATCAAAATTAAAAAAAAGTTTGAACAATTTTTGTTTAAACAATCCTACTAAAAATGAGTTAAACATTTATTTTCTTACCCTACGTTGAGGCTCATTTAGGGCTCCCCGAATATGATATTTGTTCAGACGACAAAAACAACAGACAGACACCGACGCAAAAAATACTTTTTCTGACTCAGGGGACCTTACAATGTTGACATTTGAAGAAATCCGCAAAAGTCGTTCTTCACATAAAACTAATACTTTCTCATTGATGAGAATGTAAAAAAAGGACATTTCTGCACTGAATTTGCGAAAACGCCAATTTTTTTGATCCTTTAAAAATACGGTGTAGGTATTTGATTTTTTTTTTCAGATAGCTTGCCGAAAAGAAAACTCGGGATTGGTGTAAAAATTACGCTAAGTGTAAGAAAAGTGTAACCAGTGTAATAAGCTATTAATAATTATTATTTTATATAATTGCTTAACATACATGGGTATTAGAAGTCATTTCTCATTGAAAAATTGGCTAAATGTTCTGGCTGGGTACGAGATTCAACCGATGCTAAGGCAATGGACCAATCAAAACACAACTTTCGCAATCCAAAGCTTTTAGTAACATCGACATCTCAAGCGAAACATCGATGTTTTGATGTTTTTCGATATTGATGTCCCATCACTACATTACTTATTGTCCGGCCGACCTATCGTTCACACGTTCTGACTGAGAAAGTGCAATGTCCTCTTTAACTTGAATAAAGTATATTACATTTGTTCCGAGTTTAAATTTGGTGGTAATTATTTCTTCACCTTCTGCTTAGCAATCATGGTTAGTTCCGTGGCTTCAAACTCTCAGCTTATATAAATAAATCTTTAGGCCATGATTGCGAAAACAATTAGTAGGACGCCATAATTACTACGTATGACAAATACCGACATGGCTAAAATAAGCAGCGCTCTCAGGTAGGGGGGAGCAAAACTAAATCATATTGTGACGTTTTCCTCTGTCATCTCACTCCCCTTGGCGTGAATCACGTTCCCGCTTCAAGGTAGCGTTCAGGTTTCTTACCAAGTGCACTCGGAGGGTGAAACTGGAAATGGGACGTGGTTTACGAAAGTGAACTACGAAGTGTCATGTTCTTTGAACGGGTGTGTGTGAAAGGCTTTGGCGTGAATATAAAAATTGTCAGGGGAGGGACTTCGATGCCTCAACGGACTTCTCTTTCTACCATGTGAGATAGACAACGAGGTGCAATCGAGGTTGAAACGATCGTTTCGAAAACTCTCTTTCTATCGTATGTGGTAGACAGAGAGGGGCGATGATTAGATCGCGCCTCGTTGTCTATCTGACATGGTAGAAAGAGAAGTCCGTTCGACTCATTCGACTTAAGGGCATGTGACACGCATAAATACCTACCTTACCGACCTCACTTTTTAAATTTTCTTAATTTTTTTTTGAATCTAAGAACTTTTTTTCTAAATGAAATATCGGGCTGAAACATTGGAAAATGTATGGGAAGACAATAAATTACGTTTACGTACTTTATTCGAGGAGGAATTTCACAAAAAATTATTTTCGACGAAATGAAAAGTGGGTGCATTTTTTGCAATTTTTTGAACCTAAGAACTTTTTTTATACGTGAAATATCGGCTTCAAACTTTGAGAAATAATGATATAAATTGGAAACAATTAATAATTTTTAATTAATTGAATTCAAATTATAATTTAAAAATATTGAATTAATTGAATCAAAGAAGTCTTTGAGTCGGTCACACTAAAAATTCTTATCGCAATTCTTTACTACTTCTTGCACCGACAAGAAGTACTACGGAATCTGAAAAAAACACTGTTTCTTATGCCCGTCTGCACTTGACACAGAACTGAGCTGGGCCGCGACTTCATTAATAATTATACATTGGCCAGGAATAATATTTTCAAACGTTAGTCCGACCCGATCCCTTATTTTTGATCATGTATCAATGAATGTCGCCCTTCAAACTACACCAATGGGCATGCGTTTCTATCAAATTTAGACGAACCGGGAGGGCACCGAATGATGGCATCATCGGATTTGATTGGAAAAATGTAATTGACTTACAGATACAGATTCATGTACGTTTGCATGACAATTTTGGATATTTAGTATATGGAAGACAGAGTTCGAATATAAGTGACATGACAGCGTACAGACGTGCAGCCATTTGAATTCGAAACTAGGAGAAATCGTGTCCCACCGCCAAGGACGTTCAGATTCTGCGAATCAGCCTAATAAAGCCAGCATAGAAACGGCGAATCGGTCCCAGTGTAGTTGTCAGCCAAGTGCAACGTTCCAGGAAAAAGTGTGGTAATGAGAAATTACATCCTTTCCCGAACACGAGAAATCTAATCCTTGCCCACTCCTTCCTTCCCCCTGGCGAACAAAGTGCGGCAGTAGCTACAAGTTAGGGTAAGTCAAATATGAAATCGCTTGTGTTTCGTTGAATCCTTTGAAATATTACTATCTGTTTTCTATTACATTTTCTTTTAGTTTGAACACATCAGAATCAAAACCAGAGTCAGTGCGTCAGTTATTCAAAATAAAACACTTTTTGATATTGAGATTCAACGGTAACAAGGCAGTAGAAGAAGGAAACATCTTGAATTAATCAGATGGTAATCACGATTCCATAAAATTGAACAAATCAATACAACTAATTTTACTACTTGTAACTCCTGTCCATTATAGAAACAAGAGCTTCTTCAAAGGTTTTCAATTTAAAAACTATAATCTCTTACGTGAAAGTTTGATATTTTGACCCAACTTCAGGCTATAAGGTTTATATTTTGCAATTTTTACATTGAATTAATTACACATAGTCTGCATTGAATCGCAACTTGCAACAACTTTCATAAAAAGGTTTGGGAAAATTGAATAATATCTGCCTACATGGCATTCCTTCATTTCATCTGATGACATAATCTTAACATCACCTCTTATCATATTTATTTCCATCCTCAAATGATTTCTATTTGTCTTATACATTCCAAGAAGAATCCCAGAATACTTCAGTATTGCAAAAACGTCGGCATTGGATGTTGATAACACAATATATTCTCAGTTTGGCGTGATACAAATTTACCATTTCCTAAAAGCAATCGAATTTCTTTATCGGCGCGAAAATAGTATCTTCGGAACTCAAATTTCCGGTTCTGATTTGGCTCGGGCATAAGCCGAATATATCCAAATTGTCCAAGTGCATATCCTGCTACTATATGGGAAGGTGTCCTGCTCGTAGGAGAACTGGAGCTGGCATGAAGAGGAGGCTATTGAGCAGAATTCCGGGCAGTTGCATTTTGTCTGGCACAAGGAGAAGAACCAAGATAGTGTTTGCCATTGGAATTCCATTCTGACTCTAGTGAATTGTAACTTTCAAAAGCTTTAATAAAACTGTTTGGGAAGATTGGGTGATTTTTTCCTATTGGAGAACACCTTACTTCATCGGCAGTCACATTATCAACGGCGCCGCTCATCATATTTATTTTTATTCGCGAATTATTTTCATCTGTCCTATATATTCCATGAAGAGTCCCACTATAGGAAATAACCGTCTACAGCCAACGGGAAATAAAGGTGTCAGGAAATAAAGAGATACAGAAATATGTGAGTTTCTACTATATTTCAAAACTAATTTTGAGTTGTTTAAGCAATTAATAAATGTTTAAGCAAACTTTTTTTCCCCAGCAAAACGTGAAAAGTTATTATTTTTCAGAAAGAATGATACAGTTCATGAATTTTAATAGTTATACTTTTTTAACATATCTTTCAATTGTTTAAACAATTTTTATTTATACGATAACACATTTTATTTATTTATTTCATTTTTATTTGTTATTATTTATTTTATTGTAACGAATATTAAGAGTAATATTTTTCTGTTTAAGACATTTTGCAAGTATGCAAACAATTTTCATTTCTTTAAACAATTTTTTCCCCTTGAAAATCGTGAAAAGTTAGTACTTTCGGGATAAGTGATATAGTTGATTAATGTTAAGAGGAATATTTTTTTTCGTGAAAGACAGTTTTCAACTTATTTAAACAATTAATAATCATTCACTTATGCCTGTTCACAGGAAAGATGGAAAACATTCTAGTTTTTCGAATCTTTTACACTATGTCCCTCATTATTCAGTTTTTTATTATTTTATAACTTATAAACTAATTGTTTACAATATTATTTTTTCTAAACAATATACCATACTCAACGGAATAAAACGAGATGAAAAAGTAACTATCCATAACTTACTGAAAACAAATGTGTAATAGATTTGAAAAAACTAGAATTTGCTCCACCTTTCCTATGAAAAGGACAATGTCCCTGAAAAAAACATATCTTCAACAATAATATGTATTACAAATTTGTGATAACAAACATTTATTGAAAATGCACATTTGGCGGGCCTGTCATCATAGTGGGCAATGCATCGCAACCCATGTATTTATTAATTTTCAAAAACATATATATAAATAAAATTCAAAAATATGTGCAAACTAATATGATTATTGATATAAGCATTATTGCACTTTATACGAAAATTCTTCTTACAACAGAAAAAAATTAGGTAAACAAAAATGTACATTTCTATTCTTGACAAATTGCAGCAATACTTATCTTAAAAATATTACTATTTTTATTGTTAATAAATTACAGAAATATTAATTCCCGCCAAATGTGCATTTCCAAGAAATATTTGTGATCACAAATTTGTTAAACATCTTTTGAAGTGAATCCCATGTGGAAAAGTTAATTGGGGCCAGACTGGGCCCCAAACAGATTGCCAAATTATTGGTTGGGCCCCAACTGGGCAGCCCAATCAATGCCCAATTGGGCTACTATCTGGGTTGTAACGGTCAGCCCAACGAATGCCCAGATTGAGGTAACTAGCTGGGCCTTAGTTGGGCAGCCTACTTAATGTCCAATTAATAAAAAGAAGGGTACAGTTATTGAATTCATAAAGTTGAAAGTAATAAATGATAAATATTTGTTCTTATTTTGTTTAATTAGACGCTTCTTTATGATTTAAGAACTTTTAGCATCCTTTTATTCCTTTTGACAGTAGTCTCTTCCAACAATCATCTCAGTCCTAACAGCATCTGACGTGCTGTTTTCTGGAATAAATTTGGTTCAGTATAAATACTCTACTGAGAATGAGAAACAGCACAAGGGGATGAATTATGTTGTTAATTTTTACTAGATAAAAAACGAAACAACTTTGTAAAAATAACCTGATAATACGGAAGCTTGAACAGACTCGACAACAAGAAAAAATGGCGTACGCGACTGCTTTAGTGCAGACGACAGAGCCCGTCTGCGGCGTTGCGGCTCGCGCAGCCGAACACGTTAACCAATACTTGAAAATTTTACTGTACTCTGCTGATCTCTTCGTCACTTTTAGGAAATTTCGATTTTAATTTAGAGCTTATATCTAATTCGAAAACAGTTTCATACCTGGTATTACATCCTAGCAATCACAGAACTGAAACTAAATTTGAGGTTAAAAATCAGCTGTTCTCTCTAAACACAGCTTAGAACGGCGCGAGTGTGACATGTCGTGCCCCACCTTAGGGTGCCGATTTCTGCCCCACCTCGATACTTTTTTTTATTTTTTAAATAACTATTTAACTAAATGTTTGAGAGATGTGATTAAAACAAAGAAATTAAAGTTCGATTTTCAAACTTTACAATAGACCCAGTTTCAAGGACTATTGATACTTATTTTTCCTTTCCCCGAACGTTCGAAATTCGATGGCGCATCTGATTTTTATGCTCCAAATTTCAATCACTGGAATTTTATTTTATTTTTTACAAAAAAACAAATCAGTTGGTTTCAAATACAACTATGCATTTAATAAATGCCAATAAAAAAGAAATTGAATTTTTTTGACTTGCTTTACCAGTTTTTAGAGGGGTGCCCAGCTTATCCGACCTGACGTCAGTGCCCCGCTTTCCCCTACTGCGACTTCACGTTTACTTCCACCCTTATATTCCGCGGTCTTTAATAGGAAAAAGTTTCTACGATAGAACGGAAATTTACTTTGGACTTTAATATGCGACACAAGAATAACAGCTAAAATATATGCATCTTTGATTGTTAAAATAGATAAGTAGAACAAAAAAGAAAACAACTAACTACCGAACTGGTTGGGAGATTTGAAGAAAGGTACGTGGTGGGAGATGGAAAAAATATTGCCAGCAATATTGTCGCAATTTTATTCCCACATTAACGTAGGTTTAGACAGTTCGTCTCACAATACAAAATATTGTTAAAAGGCCGTTGCTACGTGTACCGAAATTTCAGTACGAATAGCAGCTTTTTCAAAAAACCGACTCAATTGCCACTGCAACATCCGTATGCAACTACAGAATCCACCGGCATCTTAAAGAAAATTTGTTTTTGTTTATGGATTTTGAAAGCAAGGTTACTTACAAGAAGATACATCGCTTAAATTATGCTCACCCTATTGCGGCCTTTACAAAATTTCTGTTTCTTTGCATTGATGCCAGGGAGAGAACGTTAAAATTATAGGTTGTTTCCTTCTCATTATTGCCACGCATGGACGTAGGCATTTTCACTTGATCGCAGCCAAAGTGGGGCGCACACACATTGGCACAGCGCACAATGCATGACGCACAAAGGTTCTCTATCAATTACAGGCCTCCATTTCAATCCATGATCCAACAAGCAAAGAACGCAGTCCCATGGAGGTAGATTAGTAGAATAGTTGCACAGTTTTGACCAATGAAGTGCACAAGCTCCAGCAGTCACCTCATTGATCAAAACTGTTCCACTATTCTTCTAATCTACATCCATGGGACTGCGTCCTAAGGTCCCGCCAATTCCATGCTCAAATAGTCAAATAACGAGCGGATCATGACCGCTACGCTCAAATTGGCTTTCGATCCTTCCACCATGCACGCGCATGAGCGGTAAAATTTGAATTAAATTATTATGCACTTTAAATGGTTACAATCATGTGTTGAAGATTAGGTCAAGATGAGTAAATGTGAGACGAAATTCGAAGTTTAGACTTTCATTAATTGTGTTTCAAATATTTGAAAACCTTTTGCTTCTAATTTATGTACATATTCTTAAAGTCGTAAAAACGTGCATGAAGGAATTTTTTAAATTTAATTCAATTATTATTTAACCTAATTCCAAGTGTCACTCTTCTACATTGAATTCAGAATTAATTGTGTGTGTAACTGTATTTACGAATCTGTTAATTAATAATTATTATTATTTACTTGCATTTTTATTGAACAAACAGGAGAATTTTAGTTTTCTAAGAGCATCTCAGTTTCTTTTAAATTAATTACCAACAAAATATAAAAATTGGTTTACTCTCAATTCCAACTTTTAATGATTGAAGTTTTGTTTTCAGGGTTTTGTAGCCGTTTTCGTCCGTCGTACAAAAGGGCATAAGCGCCAAAATTTGGCACAGCAAAAGGGCATAAGCGCCAAATTTTTTTTCCATGACATTTTTTTACATGGTTTTTTTTCAACAATTTTTTTTCGCAACACATTTTTTTCACCAAATTTTTTCTCCAAAAATTTTTGTTACCAAATTTTTGTTTCAACTATTTTTTTCCACCAAATTTTTTTCCAAAAATTGTTTCCCTAAAATTTCTTCTCAATCATTTTTTTTCACAACCATTTTTTTCAAACACTTTTCTTCAAAAATTTGTTTTTCTGAAATTTTTTTTTCAAAACATTTTTTTCAAAAAAATTTGCCTCAAAGTTTAAAAATCTCCTCTATTAAGATTAGTATTTTCCGTTAACTCCTCCTAACGCAACTTTTTCGGACGGGCGTTGCAAAAAAATAGCGCCCTTGTATCACAAATAACTATCTTTCCCATGTGTGAACTATTGTCTCTGTTGCATCAAATTCTTTGAGGATTATTTCGTTTCTCAATTTTTCCATTAGTGTTTCCCCGCATATCATGCGCAGGAATTGCATGCCAATTGCGTTAATTATACTCCTATCCTTTCCTTGTTAGGTCCATGTCACGCCACCGTATAGCACAGTTGGTACAAATATAGAATTATGTATTGCTATTTTAGCTTTATTTGATATATTTTTACATCTGAGAATGGACCCTGCTCTACCGATAACCTTCTTACCCTCATTTATACGCCTGAATCCCCATCTATCTTTCCGTTACTTATCAATAGGCTACGAAGATATATGTACTTATCAACTTGTTCTAATCTCTCATCATGTAGTACAATGTTGCACATTGTTTTCTCACTTTTTCCTTCAAACACCATGATTTTTGTTTTATTTACGTTAATTTTAAGGCCAATGTTCTTCATGTTTGTATTAAGTTTATTCCACATTCTTTGCAAGTCTTCCTGTTTAACGCCTGGCATAATATCAAACCAGTCACTCGATTTCCCATTAACCCTTACACTCGTTTTGTTACATGCATATATTGTTTTTATTGCTTGTAGGAGCCATCCATTGACGCCGTACTCTTTGAGGACTTCCCAAAGTTTACTTCTATTTGTAATATTGTCATTCTTACGTATAAAGTACCCCTGCTGACAAGGGGTACTAATTTACTAAGGGGAAAAATGTACAACAAAAAATATTCATGAAATATGCCTCCGAATCTCGATTACAAAGGCTAAAAATTTCGCTGAGCCTTTATGTCTATTAGCTAAATTGTTAAAAAGAGAGCAAAACTTATTATACAATTGTGGTCCGGCCTATAACAGAGTTTGAATGTTGCCTCATCAACATAATAAACTGGGGACTCGGTACGATTGAGATATTTTTGAATTTTTATTTCCAAAAGGGAACACTATAATGTCAATTTATTTACTTCAAACAGGATATATCGTCCCCGCATATCTAAAAAAAGTAAAATAACAAAAAGCAGAGAGACAATGATAATGTGTGACCATCCGCGAGAAAAGGGACCTAATGTGGAAAACAGCGTTTTTCACTTTTTTCAACTATAGTTTTTTTTGTCGTTTTTTTTTTATAGTTTTTTATTTGCTCTTTCATAATAAAAATATTATTTCTTTATCTGAAAAATATGAATTATTATTCAACAGCCAGGCTAGGTCGACTATGTGGGGAAAAAATGGTTCAGTTTTTAGCGCCATCTGTGTCGGGCAGGGAAACTAAGTCAGCGTACATGTGTTAGTGTACGTGTACATGTATACATTGCTCTTGCGCGCGCCAGAATTTTCTTATTTTTAGGAAAAGAGAGATAATAAATGCAAAATGAAGCAAATAAATAACGTGAAATCATAACAGACACCGACGTGAAAACAATTTTTTTTTTACTCATGGGGCCTCAAAACGTCGACATTTCATGGAATCCACGAAAGTAATTTTTCACATAAAACCAATACCTTCTCATCATGATGAGAATGTAATTAAAGTAGAAATACTATATTTAACGCAGATTTTAATTGTTAAATATCAATTATTTAAATAAACAATGAAATACAAGATTTTTAACTTTGATTAAAAAAATAATTTTAGGTAAATTTACTGGACAATTTAACCAGACTTTCTCTAGTTCAAGCTAATACGTATTCGAATATAACTATAAAAAAAGAAAATATGGTGTAATATTTCAACGATTATTTTTGGTTTGAAAACATCAGAAAGAGTACGCAGGTATATTTACAAATAGAGGTGAGACAGAGGACACGCGGGATACGAGGAAGGAGACGTGTATAGATTCTTTATATTTAAGAATTTTATGAAGCTTATCTAGAAGTCTCAACATTAAAATAATTAAATAATAATGGAAACAAAACCACTATTATAAGCAATGATTCTTCATTTTTTATTGCATATGAATTAAAAAATATCTTACGTACTCTAAGACAGAGTTCACATAACTGTGGAGCAAACAACGGCTTACCGGCCGGACCGCAGCCTACGCGGGAGATAATCGATCGCGCCGAAAAATTAAAACATCAACAGTTTATTAACTACTATTTCAATTGAGCTAAAAAATTCCAGAAAACTTCTTTGAACCTTCCTGACCAACTTCCTCACTGCCAGTTTTTGCTTGCTCAAAATTGGCTCTATTCCCGAAACGATAAAAGTTGTTTGTGCACGAATTGTGCAATGCCTCGGCCAAAAATTATTAACTTTTTTTTAAATGAACATTTACAACTTTTGCTAACGCCATCGGCCGCAGAAGATGTCAATGCATACTTCTTAAGAATTTCACTAAAAAATATTAAAAAGTTCCGACTTCGCCACAAGTTGAAGTGAAAAAAGGCGAAATATTTTAATCGAATAAAAAAAAAACAGTTTTTTGTAAATAATTCAAAAACTAAAAAAGCGACAACTTTTTCTTTTGTAGGAAAAAGATGCGTAGTTGAATTTTGAATACGAGCACGTTGAAAAAATTAAAATTCAAAACTTTATTCTCAAGTGCCCAGGGTCCTCCCCACTCCTGCAAAATAATTGAGCATCTCCTTTTTGCACCCGGCGCCTCAATTTCTCGGCTTGTAATGATTATTTTACAAATTTTCGAAATGCTCGATCTAGATTGATATTTTATCTGAAAATGTATGTATCTAATTTCAATTTTTCTCTTAAATGAATATGAAAAAGAAGGTGCCAACGAAGTGTCTGCATGGAGTAAATTCAAGATTCGCTTTTTTTCGACAAAATTCTAGTTTTCATGTAAAAATTAAAAGAAAGAATTTTTCCTCGATAGAATCGTTGTAGCAACGTATTCTACTTTTCAGTGAAGCAGGGAGCAGGTAAGGCAGTTTTCGAGTTCGGGTTTTCCTTTGGGCGATCCTAGCGAGAAAAGGAAAAAGTACCATCCGTTATGACTCAAGTCTGCAGGTAATGAAACACCCATTGTGACCAACACTGATTCATTCAGGGGCGAACACACCATATACGGAAACGTTGGGTGGGTGTAGGTGGTTGGGGGTGGATAATATCATTAAATGCAGACTGTGAAATGAAACTGTAAAAATATAATATCTTATAATCAATTTGCCCACGAATTCAAGCTCTCTGTATACAAAGACAGATTATACAAACTTGCAAGATATCAATAATCTGTGTCGCTCAATTTCCTTCGAAAAATAGCAGATTTATTCGCATTGTACACAAACTTTGCATGTTTGCACAACTCAGGGGCTGTCTGCAATAACCGGTTATAGAATTTTGTTGGACCTAAGCAAAGAAATTGAAAATCGGTTGAGAATTGTAGGCTGTAGGTGATTTTGAATAGTAAATTCCCGATCCAGCCCACTGTGCGACGGCACCGCCCTAGTTACGGCTCTGGAAGTGAGGTGATAGGAAGTAGGGGAAGTGATGGGAGGAGAAGTATGGGAATTAAGCAGACAGGAAGTTTGGGAAGTGAAGGGGTAAGCAAGGGAATAAATAGAAGGGGTTAGGAGAAGTTAGTGGTGGAGAATTATGGGAGGGGAGGGAAAGTAGGCAAAAGGAGAAGGAATAGGGGAGGAAAAGTATGGGAGGGCGAAATTTTATCGACTCAACTAACCTCTTAATAGGCTATGAAATCCTTTTTCGGGATTCATAGGCCCGGGAAGAAACCCTCATAGTTTCAGTCGGATGTCCGTCCGTCCATCGTATTTTTACCTGGGAGGGAAAGTAGGGGTATTTAGGGACGTGAGGGGATAGGAAGTAGTCGAAGTGAGGGGGTGGACTAGACGGGGAAGGGAGGGGAACTAATGGGAGGGTCAGTAACGAAGTGGGGAAGTTTGGGGAAGGGGAAGGGAAGAGATGAGGAAGAAGAGGGGAGGGAGGTTAAGTTAAGTGGTAACAAGGGGGGATAGTATAAGAAGATTGGAGAAGTGAGAAGGAATGTATAGGAGGGAGGGGGAGTACGCGAAAGGAGGGGGAATAAGGGAGGAAAAATATGAGAAGGCGAGACTTGAACGACTTGAGTAACGTATTATAGGCTACAAAACCCTGTGACTAATTTGTTTTACCTCCTGCTGGGTTGCCCCTGTAATTAATTTTGTATACTCACTTTCTTCCTCCTCTTTATTAGAGATTTGGTATCGTCCTTCTTCGTTGAACTTCTCCATTTTGCGACCAACTGTGAACGGATCAGATTCTATACTAGGTTCACTTGCTCCATGAATGTTTATTGCTCTAACTCGAAATAGGTACGTTTGTTCCGGTACCAGCCCGGTAACTGTATGACTGAGGGAATGGTAAGTCTCTGCAACAAGGGTCCAACTTTCCTCATCAACTTGTCGCATTTCGATTGAGTATCCTGTGAGAGCGCAGCCTCCGTCGTAGGGTGGTGAACACCAGGCTACATTTACACTTGGACTGAGACTACCAACATTGCAGGAACTCACGATCGGCGTACCAGCTGGTCGCTCTGGTGGACCTAAAAATAGATTTTCATTTTATGCATTCAATGAAATATGAGATACTTTATTTAGGAAAGGTCCATTAATTAAGTGAGGATGGTTTTTGAAATTTTAGACCTACTCCCCCCTATTCTAAGGATTCCAAGGATTCCAAAAATTTGTGTGACCCTCCACCTTCTTCTTACATAAGATTTTATATTCTTACTAAATATATACAATATATCAATTATTTTCACTCTAAATGAGATTTCAAGGGATTACAAAAGTTTCAGGATATTACAAAGGATTCTAAGAGATTTCAAAATATTTAACCCTTGTTTGGCACAGGGGGTCGTATACGACCCCAGACGTTTAAAATTTCAAAATTAGAGTATCTAAACATAAGGGCAGCGGGTTTATATTAACATATATCGATAATTAGGATGTTAAACTAACTTCCAGGGCATAGAGCGTGAGGCTGGGTCGGTTCATCACTATCCAGCAGTCGTTCAAAGTCGCCTGGGGTCGTTCACGACCACGGTGTGCCAAATACGTTTGAAAATCAGAATTTGGAGTGAATTTTTTTGCATATATTTGGATTTTAAATTCAAAAATAAGGTTGGAATATCATATTTTGCAAAGTTATATTTTTTTAACCCATTAACGACCACTAACTACAATTTTTTAACTTGTATTCAAGTCTCATACTTATGACTGAAAAAGAGAAATTTCCAAACGAAAACCATGTTCTCTTATAATATCATGTGAAGTAATCAAAATTGAGTTTTTCTATATCTGCTTTAATCGATTAAGCCCTTTGTGAAAATAAGAATCGTGTTTTCAATACAATTATAAGCATTTTTAATTTCCAATTTGGCTTAAGGTGACGATTACTAGTGCATTTACCTTATGTATTTGAGCAAAATTGATATAAATGTAAGCAAAATTTGTTTGAAGTTAAGACACGATTCGTAAATTCAGATAGTAAGGAGTTATAAATTGATCATTTTAGACCAAAGTTGCTTAAATCCAGACAAACTTGGGAATAACGCAAAGGACTTTTAAGTTTTATAACAACTTTAAACATATTTGTTGTCGTTGCCAGTTAACACTGTTAAAGAAAGAAAAACATGCATAATTTTGTATTGCGCGGATAGTTTTGAATTAAGACAATTGATTATTCACATTGAAACGAAATAAGACATGTACAATAAATTGCCGTGGTAATATTGTGTTTTTTTCCTAGGAAAGTTTTAACGGCTTGAAGATCTGAGTAGAAACTACAGTTAAAGGTTTTTTAATTCAAATATTATTAAGTCGGGATAATTCCATATAGGGGTTGATGCTCTGAAAAAATCTTATACTTTTGTCAGGGACAGCTAAAATTTGTGACAACTTGAATTAGGGCAATTTTTTAAATTAAAATGTGAAGCTACAGGTTTAAGTCCATTATTTATTTATTTAAAAGTAAATCCTTTGAGCCAATTAAATGGTTGAAAACAAGACAATCATTCTTAACACAAAACTTTTTTTCTTTGTACTCAAAAGATTTAGTCGAGTATTGAGCTCCGTCAAATTTTGCCGTATTTAAAGTTTCTAGTCCGCCAAATTTTGCCGTATTTAAATTTTCTAGTCCGGCAAATTTGTTTGCCAATAAGGAACTCTCTGTTCCGATAATATGTTTTGCTACTTTGGAAAAATAGTACAATATTTTACTATTTTATTATAAAATGAGGAATATTAAGTTATAAATACACACAAAGTGTCATATAATCAAGAACATTAAACACTAAAATATTGAATAAAAACATTCCCGATCATTTCAGTTGCAAAATTAAGACCAACAACTCTTTGATAGGTAATTGATATTTGAAAAATATAAAAGTCATTGAAATCTAAAAGGATTATTGAAAAAACGGTTTAAAAGTGCTATATATCGAAGTATTCTCAAAATTTCATATAATGCAAGCAACATTAAAAAACGTTAAACAATTTATATTCATAATATTTTGATTTATTCTAATGGCACTTTAATATAAAATTATAAATTTACATATGTTTGTTAATAACAATAGGTATTTAACATGTGGAAGTATGTGTTTTTTGATGGAATGTTTAATAGCTACCATATATTAAGAATAACATTTATTAATATCAAATATAAATGAATTTTATAATAAATTGGAAGTCAGAACCCTATTGACAAAATAAAAATCCCAAGAGAAAACGAAATATTATAATAAAAAATGTAACAAGAAAAAATTATAATACAAAAACATTATAGAAGCTTTAATGATGAAATTAACAAATGTAATAGTATCTTAATATTTTTTTAGTATAATAAATTAGGAATTAAAAAATTCTAAATTTCAATAATTCAATTTTTAAGAACGAGAAAATTTTTTTTGGCCAAATATAACAAGCCAATTAAAATTTTTATGTAGAAATATTTCTATACTTCAAACACATATTTATTGTATCATATTTTGTTATCAAGGAATAAAATAAACTTTATTTTACAAAATAAACTTTGAAAAAGAGAGAGAGGGGGGATGAATGAATTAAACGAATAAGTACCTAAATATTCGCAAAATCAACAAATTCAGTATATTTTTCTAAAATGCACAACTAAATAACATACAATATTAGTACTATCATACATAATAAGATTAATTTTGAGGAAACTCAGGTGTATATAAAAAGCCTGAAAAAGTTTAAACTATCAGTACATTCCATGTAAAGTTAGAGCGAACAGGGTAACAAAGTTGACTAGCCCTATATATCATTTGTTTTCCGATTCAATTGCTGGAAAATGACAAGGCATAGAAGCGGAAAAAATCTTTTCTTAGTTTTTAATTTACTTGTATATTTTGTGCACTTTTCCATGGTTTTTTGCTCAAGGACTGCAACAGTTGGGAGGCCTAACATCAATTGTGTTAACTGCACAAACTGTACAAATTGTATCAACTGCAGAGATTGTATTAATTGTCATGATTGTAGCAATTGTAAAAAGTGCGTAGATTGTACTAATTGCACAATTTGTGAGGAATGTTCATACTGCCACCAGGGTTGTATGAATTGCAACGATTGTACGCAATGTGAAAACTGTTCAACTTGTACCCATTGTACATCTTGTAACAGATGTATGAATAGTCATCATTGTGTCAACTGTGAGAATTGTACAAACTGTAACAACGTTAAGAATTGTAAAGTTGCAATAAATATGAATAATCACGTTTGCCCGGATGAGGGAACTCAACTTGGTTAATGGAATATATGGTATGTATAATTTTAACAATATCGTGCCCCTTTTTATAATTTACATGTAGAATTGACTAAGAAAACGATTCTTTCAATCTAATTAAAAATCGCTAAATAGAACAAAATTGCTTGATGGAAATGATTTTTTTTTTTTAATTTTGTTTTTAGTATTATCATGTTTTCATAATTGTCATAACATTTTTTTCGATTCAAACAAACTTTTTCAAATTCAAGTGAAAAAGTTTAACAAGGTACATTATTCAAACAAATGCTTTTGTCTGCATCATGAAAATATTTTTCTAAATGTTGTTATGTTCAAATGTACCATTTCTGGCGTTGGTAAACACTTTTTGTTAAAATTGTGATTGTTTCCTTCAAATTTCGATTTTTTTTTACCTTTGAAGCATTTTCTTATTTGCTGTTTTAATTTTCAAACTAAAGAAGATATCCATAAAATTAATTTGTCATTAAAATTGATATTCAATTTTCATTTCAGGCTCGGCTACACTGAAATTACGACCAGGAAATAAAAAACACAGAGTTTCCCGACTTGTCAAAGAACTACATATACCGTATTCGTATATTGATATAATATAACTGAATATTCCAAAACGCTCTATTTGGTGGTGGTGATAGATTTTATGTTTACTAGTAAGGTGTTGGCAAGAAGTTTAATATCAATCAACATTTTAAGTCAGTTATTGTTAATATTACCATTGTAAAAGGAATGTGCTTTACATTTGAGAATTTTTTCAAATTCACATGTTGTTTGTGGATGAAAATGCAATATGTATATTACACTTACTGTTAATTTTAATGTTGCTCAAGACTTACATGAATAAATCTACAAACTTTATTTAATTAATTCTTAGTTTATTTTAATTCATACACAGTCCCTAACTGATAAGCTAGGCTTTACAGACGATAACTTTGTTATCATTATTTGAGTTTATATTTATAAAGAAATAATGGGCTGAATTTTGTTGACCGTATTTTAATGGCGAAGCCAACAAGCAAAATCAGGTTTTGCACTTTTATTTATAATAGTAATCATATTTTCTCAATTTATGTTAAAGGTAATTAAAGATATAAAACAAAAAAAGCCAAGTACGAATAGTAGGAGATTTAAAATCAGAGTGTTTTTTAATAAAATGAACTACTAGTTCAATGAATTAGTTGACAAAATAATTTTTTTATATACTATGAATAAATATATATATATATATTTCGGTTTTATGTTTCGGTTTCTATTCCTTTCGAATAGAACTGAAGGGCCTATGACAAAGCCACCGAACGCGTCCTCGGGTTGCGCTTTCAAAAAGCTATAACGATAAAGGGGACTTTAAAATATCATTGTATGATTCCAGTTTCTCTTCAAGAATTGGAAGCAAAGCAATTTTCCTTGTATGAATAGAAAAATATTGTAAAAATTTATAAATAAGAAATGTTAAAATTTGAAGAATGTAAATACTGTATAACATCAAACAGAAAGAGGTACTTATTCACAAAGCCAACTTACCGAAATCTTAATAAAGTAATAATTACATTTTCAATACTGATGTTTTTCTTCTACTTCTTATTATTTATTTATTTCTTGAATTTTTAATAAAGTTATCTTGTCTAAGAAATAAGATTAAAATATAGAATAATCATTCAGATTTAAGATAAAAACGATATAAGAGAAGAAAATCAGCCGTGCAAAGTGATCCGCGCCCGGTGTGAGGTACCGTGCTCGGCAGCGCTAGATACATTAAATTTTTTCCGATAGTAATAATAATTTCACCATTTTGAAATAAATCGTATTCGATTGAAAATTTGACGTAGAATACGATGAAAATACTAATAACTTAATTCATGGGGGTCAAACTCGTTAAAAATCGATAAAAAGATTGTAATTGCTTATAACAATTTTGATTTGTTATTAATATTTTTGGAATGATTTTTTAAATTAAATCTTGTTCTTTTACCTTTCGAATAAAAAAATAGGGTTTCTAGCCTAAATAAAACAGGAGTTATGCATTTATGAAAAAATAGTCTTCACTCAAATTCTGAATGTTTCAACCCTTCCTATTTCCCAAAAAATTGCGAAAAAAAATCCTTAAATACGTATCTTCTCTTTCGATAATGAACCCGTAAAAAAAGTATTAGCTCAATCAAAAATGGGTCGGTCAATTCTCTGTTCGATTTGTAAAAGAATACGCCATATGTGAAACAACGAATTTTACGAGTTTCTGACGCTAATTATGACTTTAGGCGGTTTACAAAAATGTCAATTGTTTGTAATACATGAAATACTACTTTATATTGATAATTAGATACTTACATACAGTGTTTGAACAATTTATTATTGTTTATAGCAATTTACTCTTAGATTAGAGTTAGAAAGTCGCGGTTAAAAAAAAAAATTTCACTTTTTGTCTAATTTTCAATCAGAGTGATGTAATACTTAAATAGTGTTTTATAAAAATCGTTGAAACATTTATTATTGTTAACAATATTCTCTTCAAATAATGCTAGAAAATTGCATTTTTTTCAAAAACTTTCCACTTTTAGTCCAATTTTCAATCAGAGTGAAGTAAATCATTAATTAAAGTTATCACAATTAATTGTGTATTACTATTATTATTAGTTATTCTTTTTAATAATATACATTTTGAATGATGCCAGAAAGTTACGGTTTATTCCGAAATTTTCAAATATTTATCTACTTTTCACTTGAAGGAAGTTGATAATTAATACAATCAAGCAAGAATAATTATTTAAAGAAATTATTATTGTTTATAACTACCTTTTTCTTTATTAATGCTAGATAGTTGCGGCTTCTTCTGAAATTTTAAACTTTTTACCCACTTTTCACCTAATAAAGTGAATTATAATCCAAGTTAAGAAACATAGTTGTTTGATCAATTTATTATTGTTTATAACTATTTTCTTTTAGATAAGTGCTAAAAAGTTGCAGTTTTTTGTGAACTCTCAAACTTTTTGTTCACTGTTCACTTATAGTGAGGTAATATTTAATACAAGTCAACAAACATGCTTGTTTAAACCATTGATAATTTTATCATCGATTTTTTATGAATATAATTTTATTTATTATGAAGCATAAATTTATTTATTTATTCTTACTACAGAGAGATGTTATAATCAATTGTTTGTTTGAGGTATTTTTAAACTTTATACATCTACATATATATATGTATATATATATATATATATATAACGTGTTTCAAACTTCCATATGAATTTCCATGTTCTTAGACGAATTCACGTGGATTTCTCTGTA
Source organism: Andricus grossulariae (assembly GCA_011634705.1). Classification (NCBI taxonomy): domain Eukaryota; kingdom Metazoa; phylum Arthropoda; class Insecta; order Hymenoptera; family Cynipidae; genus Andricus; species Andricus grossulariae. The sequence continues at coordinate 139,495,039 of JAABKJ010075445.1, forward strand.
AATTTCAACGTGACTGTCCACGCGAATATTTTCACCTGGGTCAGAATGCATAAAACTTTCAGTTTGAACGGTTTCCCTTTAAGTACAATATTTTCAAGAAGAATATGTCTGATAAGATATAACGGTACATATAAGATAAAAAATAATTTTCTATTACATCTCTACGGAAAAAGTAGGGGAAGCGTAAAAAGACTAGAAATTCATAAAGGTGGAAGTCTTCCTAACCTTCAATTCACTGCTCCGAAATTAGCTAAAGTAAATTCAAGTTGGCTGCAGGGACTAAGAGTAAACGTTTTTGATCAGATGAGGTTTTAAACGCTGAACCGACGAGAAACGAATCCTAAGGTTTAGCTCCCCCCAATATCAGAAAACATTTACTGCAGATTGGCAGTGTTCCTATCCCGAATGGACGGTGCCTGCTTTTCTATCAATCACAAATGGATGAGATGTAGCATCCACTTGTTTAGCGTGTAAGTACGGAGGAGATCAGCTACGGAGGATCGGTCCTTTAGTTTGTCTACTGACCAAAAAAGGTGTTCGGGATTGAATCCTTTGAGGATCGAGACAAAAAGACTGCCGGAAGGTTTCGCTCCTGATGAGAACTGAAACCAGCTGAACATGTATGTCTAGGAACCTCAGAGGATCCTGGACATGTTTTCGGCCACGAACTGCACATATACTTGTACAGGTAATCTTGACGGTTTCTTTGCAGGAATTTGGGGACGGGAACTGTACAAGATCCTTCCAAGGAAGATTTATGCAAGCTCACCTTTGAATGATCCTCTACAGCTTCTTTCACTAGGCTAGTGGTTCGGCTCTGTCAATTGTGAGTTTGATCATCATCAAAGGAATAAAAGGAAAACAACTTTATAGTTGTAAGCGATATGAGTTTTCGCGTTGGCTTTCTGTAAATGACCCCATACGTGTTTTTGTAAAAGAATCCGCGTCTCAAATTACTTCGCAAAGAAACATGTACTGGAACAAATACTGGATCATTCAAACGTTCTATTGTCGGTGCAGTTTCGTGTCCAGCAATACGTGCAGGATCCCTTGATGTTCCTGCAAAGGAAGTTCCAGCTGGGAACTGAAGATACTTTCAAACGAACCCGAGTAGAGTGGACACAGTTCCTGCAATATAGTTCTAAACTCTGAGTCTCTGAGTTTGAAATCTGAATAAAAGCTACTTTCTAGAAATTCAGTAATTTGTCACTAATGCCAAATTATATTCTACGCCTGTTTAAAACATAAATAAACATGAGTATTTAATAATAGGACAATAATACAGTGATTTATTTATTACTTATTATATATAATATATTACTGAATTGGTAAATTTATACAAGTGATTATTAATATTATTACAACTGGTTACGATTTATAATTTTTAAGGTGGATTATTATCCATTTCCAAGTAATTCAAATTCATGAATAATGAATATGCATTCACAATTACAATTGATTATACATTTCTTCATATTAACATAAATATTAAATTACGTACATCTCTTTTTTCAGTTTTAACCTTTAGTTTATGTATCAAGAAGTATACGCAGTAGAAGGTTAATAAAAAATTAAGAAACTTGATTTTAAGAATGGCAACGTTTCGGACCCGGTGTGGTCCCTTTTCAAGCCTGAAACATTAGCTGAAGTGATAAGTGGAAGTAAAGTTGATTTTCGTGTGAAGAATTGGAGAGTAGGAAATATGTAAGGTCGACCAACTTATGAACAATGTTTGTCATTATGTATTTTTTTTAGATTTATAATGACAGTATTCGTAGTTTTAAACTTTTAATATAATGTTAGCTTATGTCAACATTAAAATACCAAATTTATGTGCGAATTTATATATATATATATATATATATATGAAGAGTTTTTAAGCATTATTTTCTTTACGTCTCCCCTTACCTTCTTGAATATAATCATTTTTTACAACTACTCTATAAATTAGGAATTACGTATGTAATAGTTATTAGTTCACAAAGATTTTATAAAAAAGAAAACGTTTCCTAAGTCGTTTCTGACGTCGGAAACTATTAAGATCCGACTTAGGATCCTACGTGGGTTTTGACATCAACTACGTCGTAGGAAGCTATTAGGATCCGACTTAGTATCTGACGTCGGGTTTTACAGTCAGGCGGAATGTTTTTGGCACGCGGGTATGTCTTTGAGGTTAGGAACCAGTGCTATCTTTGCATCTCCGAGAGCACCGATCACAAGGTCAATCATTTTAACCGAATATTCTGGGTACAGTCGCCGCAGCTCCCTTCTGAGATCTCGAAACTTCTTCTCCTTTTCCTTCTCCTTGACTGTCATGTTGCAGTCGTTCGGAGCCGGGAATTTGATTACGAATATAGTTCGTTCCTCGAAGTCCTGGAGAAAGATGTCAGGCCTCGAGTTTACAATGGAGACTGCTGTCCGAAACTTGTAGTTCCAGAAAATTCGGCACTTCTCGTTCTGGACAAGTGACTCCATCTCCCTTAGAGCATTCGGTAGGGCAGGGTCGCGGCCAGCACCGTAAGATCGACTTGAACGACCCTACATAGGAAACTATGGACCTTTATAGGAATCTTAAGGTGATATTTTGTAGCCTCGGTGGTGAAATTAGATAACACGAATTTAACCCAAATAGCAGGATAACCAAATAAATATTTCAGAAAAATATTTTCCAAACTCTATTTCAAGCAATAAATTAGGAACATGAGATCAAATAACTTACTGATCTGATTGACGACGTCGAAGGCAGAATAATTTTTTTTGTTTTGTCCCACTTTAAATGTCACTTCTCTATCTCCAACTCTTATATCTCTCAGGTCTCCATTATTCAGGCCTAATAGTTTTTCTGTCTGCAATACATAAAAATGATGTCTGAATTTTTTTACATCATCCACTAAACATTCAAAATAATATAAGATTTGAGCTGCCGGATCGAATAAGGGCACATACATTTTTTCGGCTCGAGCGGGATTATTTCTTGTTGTTTTCAAAATTTAATTAGAACATTAATTTTTGGAAATTCAATTGAGGGTGTTAGTTAAATCCGACTTGGTTTTTTTTATAGGTACGGCACTGACTCAATATATAATTTTTCTCAAGTATTTAAGAACGAAAGAAAGAAAATCTGTCAAATATCCGGGGTTTTGCGTGATCTTCGGATCGATAAAATGTAGAGAAATGAAGCCTTTCGCTGGGGCGATTATTATTTTTACGGAAATTATAAATTTTTCGAAAGGGAGCAGTTTGCAGATATCACAAAACAGCAGTTGAACGGCGAGAACCATTCGCAAATTTATTTTTTTACTCTTATTGCTGGTCCGAAACACACATTGCCACTCGCGAAATCGGGACGCCCTTCCTTATCGACCACGAGTCCAGGCTTTGAGTCTCGGCGGCAGTTTTGAATTGATAAAGAAAAATGTAAAATGTGAATAAAATTGACTACAAAATATTGAAATAGTTTTTGCAGGCAGCATCTGCAAATGCACCAATTTTATGGATGATCCAATTTATGATCGTATGTAAATTTGTAAATTTATCCAGTTTCAAATTATAATATGAAAATATTGAAATTATAATTTTTAAATTATGAACTATAAATTTATCAAGTCACCCAGCAATAAATTTCAAAAACATCAATTTCGAATTCTGAAATTTTCAAATTAGACCCTCTGCAAATTTATTTATAAAGAAAAGTGGACACTTGCCAGTTTTGTAATGTTGGAATTATGAATGTGGAAAATTTTGTAATATCGTTTTTGGTAAAAATATACAAGAAAAATCGCTGTTTTCGTCGATTTTACGTCTATTTTTGCGTTTTTTGGAAAAATACTAGATAACTTGGGTATTTGGACCCCGGATTCGGATTCAGCGACCCCAAAAACATATAGACATGCTGGTTAAGTCCACCGGGCAGACCACTTTTTCTGTGTGCCGGTGTAATTATTGAATTAATTAATCATTAATTATGCCGAACAAGTTATTTGGCCTGTATGAAACTTACAAGATTTCTTCCTCGTACGCGTACCAATTCAACAAAATAATTGTAGCAAAAAGATTTAGGATTTTTCATAAAATCGACTTTTTATATTTTTAGAAAAACCGCCACTATTTTCATAATCTAAAACCTCTTGTCAATTTTCCTACGAATTACAAAAGATGAAAATTCACCTAATCAACAAATTATATGTGTGTCTCGGGGCTCACGGTAGAAGTGAAACTTCGAAAGAATGTTTAAGTGAATTTTTCACAATTTGAAGGAATTTAATGAATTCCTTTAATTCCGTGAATTCCTTTAAAAATATAATTGCCTTGAATTCTACGATATTTTTTAATTCTATGAATATCGTAAATTCCATAAATTCCGTAAATATCACAAATTCTATAAATTCCATTAAATTCCTTAAATTTCGTTATTAGGAATTCCGTAAATACGTTGAATTCCTTCAAATCCATGAATTTCGTAAATTCCATGAATTCCTTGAATTCTATGACTTTCATGAATTCCATGAATTCCATGAATTTCGTGAATTCCATAAATTTCGTGAATTTCGTGAATTCCATGAATTTCATGAATTTCTAGAATTCCATAAATTCCATAAGTTCCTTGAATTTCATGCATTCCGAGAATTACTTCAATTCCATGAATTGATTGATGAGAACGTTGTTTATAATTTATTTATAGTCAATCTTGAAAATTGTTCCACTCATTATTTGCCTGTTTTATTTTCTCAACATTTATTTCGGCACTCACTTCTGTCTTATGTTCTATAAACAGGACCCCCCTCCCCCCCTTATTCCCGTACTGAATGAGCGCACTGTTTACTTAACTGTAACTTCGGCAATTTCCGACGCGTCGCCGTCGCGCCGGACCGCCGCGGAGATTGCCAAATGTGACATTACATCTGATATCAAAGCATCAATATCCATTTCGCTCTCCATTGAATGATGGAATTAAAATGAAATCAAATGCAATCAACAGAAAACATCTAAGCAAAGAAAAACTCCAAATTTTTAAGAAACAGAAAAAAGGAGACAGGGACAAACAAAAAGACAGAAACGAGAAAACCTTGAATTTTAATGTTCAAAAATAAAACGGATCATGTTGATTGATTTTACATTTTTTTTTCACTAGAATTCGATTAGTTTGATCATTTTCACTTCGCCATACTCCTTGGAAAATCTTGTTCAAACAAAATATAACATTATCTAAAAGCTTCCAATGCTTTTTTATTGCCGGTATTGGCCCTACAGACATATATTTCATTTATTGCTTAGGTACGATATTGGTTGTTGTCTTAGTCTGAGACAACTTAATTAATTCTAATAGTGAACTTACTCTACAAACTCTGTTTACTCTGCTTTCTTTTATTAGGGTGGCCACTATTTTTTTAATTTTCGTCTCCCGGCTTTTTTCCGGATCTCCCGGTAAATATTCGTGATTTCTCCCTGTTTACAGAAAAAATACTTTATTTGAATCATATACACAATTTGAAAATGCATTATTAAACCAATTTGTAAATATTTGTGTAAACCTTTGTGAAAAAAAAATTAATAATTTAAATTGGAAGCGCCTGAAATGAAAAAAAATAACATATATATAATTAAAAACTAAAGGTTAACAACCACCGCAGGGTCCCACTGGGAGCAACTGTCATCTAAAATAGGGCTTCCGTCAGGCGAAATCCATCCTGTGTTATACCTATAGGATGCGCAGAGTCAGGGAAATCCTGGGTTCACCTAAGAAAAATATAAGGACAGTGGTACGAATCCTAATTGGGCACAATCACTTGAACTATCATATGCACAAAATGGAGTATAATCCCACGACAGAGAGCAGGAAATGCGGCAGACATGACGAAACGTCCCTGCATGTATTATGTCAGTGTCCGGCATTAGCTAGGCAGAGGAAACAGACCCACGGAGCTCATTCTATGGGACAAGAGGAAATCACAACCCGATCAGTAGTCGACATGTTAGGCTTCGTCAAGAGGTCTGGGGTCGACTGCTGCGAGTGGATAGGTAAGGGTGTGGCACAATAGGCCTCATAGCTTGAGCGCCAGGGGAGCTCCCCATAGTCTCCCTGCCCGTTTTGAATTTAACTAACTGTACACAAAATCGATTATTAAGTTGCTTTTTATGTTTTTCAGGAACAATTTCGAGGTATGTCTTTCATGCACATAACATTCATTTGAAGAGAAAAGATTTCAATGAAGGATACGATTTGAAAGATTTTTAGCTAAAAACTGCTGATAGAAAAAGCATAGGATTTCACAATGGACAAAATCTGATAGATATTTTCGAGATATCAAAATATAGTATTTCGTGGAGTTCGAAAGAGAAAATGTTGATTCGGAAGCATATACGGGCATTTCCACGAAAGGTGTCATATTTCTGTCACCGTCAGTATTGCGCATGCAAGAGTAGGCTAAATCAAGCTTCGCATACGTCGTATCAAAAACTAGGGGCACCATTGTGAGCACATTTTCATCACATTTGGCGCGCTTGCATTCGCTTACCAACCTTCATCGCGGCTGTATATTTTTATTCAAATCACTTTATTTTAAAATGAAGAAGAAAACTAATTGACTGAAGGTTCTATCGGTCTTATGGTATCCTGCGTTATTTGAATAAAAATTTGAAATTTTAAATCATCCAAATTATTTAATTTTTATGGAAAATGGCTACCTCACGAACTTGACCTTTATTTGAGGACACTAAAAGATAACAAACCTCCAGAGAATCTTAATTAATTTCACCCGTGAAGACAACATTTGACTTTGATATATAATATAAAAATATATAAATACAATATATGTAAACACGTTATTAATCCAAACTTGAACATCAACACAGCCAAGTCGTAGAACGAGTATGAAGAAAAAGTAAAACTCGCATTTTAGCAAAACGGTTCTTCATTACGTCAATGTGATCATCTGTCATTTTTGGACATATTCTTTCTTCAGCCGGTTGCAATTTGTCAATTTCGTGTAAAGTTTCTAGGTGTTCCCACAATACAAGGCATTTGTTAGAGTGAATCTGAAATTAGAATTAAAGAAATTAGAGAGATTATGAGTAATGGCTATATTTAAATATTAAATTTGAATTTCAAGAATTTAAAGAATTTCCTATTTCCACAATAAATTCAGCTGCGATTTTCCAGAACTCGCTAAGCGATTTCTGATAGTTTTCATTAAATAAGGCGCATCGGAGAACAAATAAACTTCGCAACCTCCATCCATAGGGTGCACAAAACAAATTTTGAAAGGCTTCGTCCATTTTTGCACTGCAACCCATTTCTACCCATAATTGCCGATTTGGTTTTCCTCCATCAGCGACGATTTTATGAATTTTGGCACCTGCTTTCTCCAGAAATATGATAGCTTGGACCATCAGCTTAGCTGATTTTGATTGGTGCAAAGACTTATATTGGTTAAGAGTAGTTTTCATAAAGTGGTTGGAACATAATGAAAAGTCCGTAATCAGCCATATCAGTATTAGCCTATTTTGACATCTCTTATTTTCGCTAACATTTTTCTGCTGACTCAAAATTTCATTCACAGACGTCGCATACATTTTTAGCAGCATTTAAAAAAACATTTTGACTTGAAATAATTTCAAGAAATTGAAAACAAAGTGTAGATGTTTGAAGTTTCGAAAAAAAGGAACTTTTTAAGAGTTTCGAAAAGTTTCGAGAAAATAAAAAAGTTTTTCTTTAAAGGTTCCTGCGCAAATTCAATTAAGCGTTAATTTCAATTTTCAATAATTATTATAAATGTCAATAAAAATAAAATTTAATCGAAATGTACTATTTTCACAGTCTACAATATTTACACATGTCAGTTGAAATTTCAAAGAAGAAAAATGAATTTTCAACCAACAACATTTCTACCAAAAAAGATAAATTTCTAATCCAAATTTTCGAACAAAAAAGATGATTTTATTGCCAGAAGCTGAATTTTCAACCTTAAAAGACGAATTTTTAAATAAAAAAGGAATTAACGTCAACCACAAGTGAGGAAAGGGAGAAGTAAAGGTTTCTTCATCAGGACAACAGAGTTCTGGTTAGCACAATTAGATTTCTTCAGACTTTGGTGTAAAATTGCAATCGCAAAAGTAAAAACAAACTCTTTTTGCTTCAATTCAAGCCAGAAAATTTAAAATACTTTTTCCCTTCTTTTTTATTTCATCACACTACAGGTAGAAATCCCTCTGAAAAGGGACCAGAAAAGAAATAAGCTCAGGACCTGGTCAGTATACTCGGAGGACTTGTATCATTGTGAAATATTGTTGGAAACAGAATAACGTACGAGACTTTTGGGTCAGCTACAATCCTGGAAGTTTATGTGACTATAAATATTCAATTAATGAAAATAAATAAATAAACTTTCCTGAAAACCCTATTTGTTGATAAAATATTTTCATAGTGTGGGTCGGCTTTTCTATGGCTTTATATAGAGCTTATTCCTCAGACTGAATCACATTCTATTTGGAGATATGATTATGAACTAAGCTAGGAAAGAAAGCAAAACAAAATGTAGTAAATAATTAAATAAGATTTTCAAAAAATGTAGCTGGATAGGTATATGGATAGCTGAATGATAGGTAAATTATAGATTTCAGGAGATTATAGATTTCAATTATATAATACGGTAGGTCGATCCAACAAAATAGTGGAAATTAGAACTGCATTAGAAAGTAGTATTGGGACCTTAAAAAGTATCAATAATTTGGTTAATTTGACTAATGAATTTTCGCTAAAAAAATATTTTTGAAAGTTTTAAACGTCTCTAAAAATTTTTACAGCTTTTTGGTTAACGTTTTCTAGACGATACCTTATGTTGGATAAATCACTGTTTTCAAAATACAATTTTAAAATCTCCCCACAGGAAAAATTGATGAGTCTATGTACCAAAAAACAAAAAGATAGCCTGTTTTTCAAAAAGTTGTTTTGGTATTTTTGCCAAGGATTTTTTTCTCCAGATTTTGTTTAAACGTCCCCTTTTTATAATTTCAATTTAATTCAATTAATTAATTCCATTTGATTCTTTCAATTCTTAACTAATTCTGTTCAGAAAAAAGATCTTCTCCTTTCACTCCATTGGGATTCGAACACCAGGTCAACCGATTTCTGGTCAGGTGCTCTAACCACTAAGCTACTGGAGAGGTCAGAGGAAGAATTATTTTTTCTGAAGTATGCTTTATTTAGCAAGATGTTATATATAAATTTTTATTACAAATCTGTATTATCATGGGAGAAGGTAACAGATCGAGAAGAGAAATCCACACATAACATGGAAATATACAATATCAACCAAAGTTATATTCTCTTATACAGAAAATATTTTAACGTCATTTCAGACCAGATGGAAAATAAACATTTTTAATCAAATTTTATTCAGGAAAAAGATCTTCTCCTTTCACTCCGCTGGGATTCGAACACCAGGTCAACTCATTTCCGGTCAGGTGCTCTAACCACTAAATTTAACTATTTGTTTGGAAATTCGACTACTTAGTTAAAAGTTGAACTCCCTTGTTGAAAATTCATTTTCTGATTGAAAATTTTACTATTTTGTCGAAAATTCGTTATTTTCTGGTTAAAAATTAGGGTTTTAAACTAACAATTAGACTATTTCAGTTCTAGATGAAAATGGAGCCTTTTGTGTTGAAAATTCAACTTTTTAGTTGAAAATTGGAATACCATATCGAGCGCGAAGCGCGAGATCTAACAGGTGCGCGCCCCAGGCGCGCGATGAGAATGTGCCGGCGAAGCGGGCAGATTTTTTTTTTACATTCATAATTTTAACAGAAAATTCATTTTCTTTGGTTAAAAATTTAACTATTTAGGTTGAAATTGTTTTGTTGTCTTAAAACTTAATTAACTGGTTAAAAGTTAATCTCCTTGATTGAGAACTCACTTTTTTTAACGTTGAACTATTTTGTTAAAAATTCGTTTTTTCTCTTTGGAAATTCATTTTTCTAACTGAAAATTAAATTGTTCCATTTTTGGTTACAAATTTATTTTCTTTTAGTTGAAAATTTAACTATTTGTTTGGAAATTCGACTACTTAGTTCAAAGTTGAACTCTCTTATTTCAAATTCATTTTTTGGTTACAAATTGGACTATTTTGTCGAAATTTCATTTTTTTTTAAATTAAGTTTTTAAACTAAAAATTACATTATTTTAAAACTATTTTGTGAAAGAGCTCGCCTTTTCGGCTTTAAAATTCAATATTTTATTTAACAATTTTTTTCTCTCTCGACTGAAGAATCTTTCTGGGTTAAAAATGTAACTGCTTTATTGAAAAGTTGTCTGTTTTGGTTGAAAATTTATCTACTTGTTTGAAAGTTGTACTCCTTTGTAAAAAATTTATTTCTTTTGGTTGAAGATTCATCATTCTAGTTGAAATTTAAGTTTTACAACTGAAAATTAAACTATTCCATGTGAAGGTTCATAACATTACATTAAAATTCATATCATCGGTTGAAAATGTAACTATTTTGTTGAAAATTCGTTTCCTCTCGGCTGAAGATTAATTTTTTTAACTGACATTTTAACTATTCTAGTTGAAGATTCATAATTTTTTTGAAAATTCATTTCTTTGGTAAAAACTGATTTTTTTTAGAATGCAACTGTTTATTGAAAATGTAACATCTCCTTAAACCTTTTCTGCTGGTCCTAGCAGGTTCTAAATTTTTTAGACGTGAGAGTCGGAACTAGGTAAATCTAAAGAAACACTTTGAGAAAAAAAAAATTAATTTCCAGAGACATAAAGCTGAATATAGAAAAATTGGCCGTTGGTCAAAAAGATACGTCTTTAAGGGTAAAACACCCTTCTGAAGGTAATCATCGATGTGAATGATATCGCCGTGCATCCCAAAAAACTGTGGCCATGACCTTGTTGGTCGACAGACCCACCTTGGCCTTCTTTGGTGCACGTTCACCCGGAGAAACCCACTTTTTTTATTGTTTCTTGGTCTCTGGTGTGTTGCGTTGGATCCATGTTTTGTCCACGGTTAGGAGACGACGCAAAAACTCGTTCGGATTGCGGTTGAACATCGCCAAACACTCCTTTGAAGTGGGCAGACGGTTGCGCTTATGGTCGAATGTGAGCAATCGCGGCACCCATCTTGCGTATAGCTTTTTCGTGCCTAAATATTTATGTAAAATGTGATGTACCCGCTCAGTTGAGATGCCTACAGCCTCAGCCAACTCACGCAATTTCATTCTCCTATCGTCCAATATCATTCTATGGATTTTATCGACGATTTCTGGCGCAATTACCTCTTTTGGGCGACCTGAACGTTTGGCGTCACTTGTGCTGGTACGACCACAACGGAACGCAGTAAACCACTTCTTAACCATTCAAATTGATGGTACAGAGTTCCAAAAAATCAAACTTTAGTATTTTAAATTTTGATTGTTTCTCAAATTCCGGGAGACACGACTTTCCTCTACAAAGGCGTTTAATAAGTAAAAAAAGTTTATTTATAGATAGAAGTATAGTGCGAGTATATAGTACGAGTACAGAGGGTAACTATATATGTAGCTTGTTGTGTAAACATGTTGTGTAAACATCAGACCGTGATATGGAGGGTAAAGCCTGCATCAGATTGTTGAAGACCTTGGATCATATAAAAGTGAACAGTTTCTATTTAAAGACAAAATTATAGTATGAGTAAAGAGAGACAAGAATGTCACTACAGATTGTTGTTTAAAAATCTCAGACCACGATATGGAGGGTGAATCAGACTATATCAGAGTATGATGACCTTGGGTCATATAAAAGTGTCTATTAATTGCGTCTATTATTATTATATTAATTGCGTCAAAAGCGTCTATTAATAGACATAAGTATAGTACGACTAGAAAGGGTAACTAAAGCTGGTTGTCTAAACCTCCTACATATGGAGGGTAAATCCTGCATCAGAGTGTTAATAACCTTGGCTCATATAAAAGTGAAAATAGTCTGTTAATAGACATAAGTATAGTACGACTAGAGAGAGGCAAGTGTGTGACTAGGGCTTGTTGTGTCAACATCTTAGAACGCGATATGGAGAGTAAAGCCTGTATCAGAGTGTTAAAGAAATACCCCTGATTTCTTCTTAACCAATTCTTCATTTTCCCTGCCCATTAATATTCAAAAACCAGTATTTTAATCTTTTAGCATTTTTGACATAGAACCTTTTATAAACGGATTTAAACAATTCCAAAATGAAAGTTTTGAATTAAAATTTTTTTAAATTTATTTCAACCAAAGAAAATGACTTCTCTACTTTAAAAGATTAATTTTTAATCCAAAAGACAGTTGCATTTTCAAACAAATAATTGAATATTTAAGAAAACAGTTGAATTAAAAAAAAAAGATTGCTTTTTAACAAAATACTTACATTATTAACCAAATACTGAAATTTCCTGTCTGAAAGATGAATTTTCAACAAAAAAAAAAAAAAAAAAAAAAGAATTCTGAACGAAAAATATAAAAGTTGATATTTCAAACAAAAATTAAGACGAATTTTCAACAAAATAGTTGCATTTTTAACCAGAGTTGAATTATCAACAAAATAATTAAATTTTCAACAAAATAGTTAAAATTTTAGCCAAATTGTGGAATCTTCTACCAAATAGATGAATTTTCAACTGAAAAACATAAATTTTCAATTAAAAAATGAACAACCTGAGGGAAAAACAACCTTAGCCCACCAAAACTCTTTGAGAAAATCGAAATTTTAATTTTGATCACTCAAAACATATTGAAAAAATGACTAATAAATTATGACGAAAATCAACCGTTCTTATTGTCTATTTCAGACTAGTATTTCATGGAAAAAATATTTCAATACCAAATTAAATGTACAGTTAAATGTACAGTGAAAAAAAATTAATTAAAAAAAAAAAAGAATGTTCAACAAAACAAGTCAAATTTTCAACCAAAGAGATGAATTTTTAACTAAACTGATGAATCTGCAACAGAAAAATGACATTTTAACAAATTGGTTCAACTTTTAACTATATAAGACAAAATTTCACCTAAAAAGACGAATTTTCCACAAAAAAGGTGAATTTTCAAACTGAAAATATTATTATTTTATCAGAGACCATTTTTCAACAATATAGTTTAATTTTTCAAAGAAACATAACTTTCAATGTACCTGAAGTTTTTAACGTTCGAATGAACGAAATATGTTTTCCCAATTCTATTTTATCCATAAATATTTTTCCAACTACAATTTAAAATATGCATTATAATTTTGTTTGAGAAAATATATTATTTCCAATATAATTGAACAAACATCATCAACTGTAATTATAAGTTAATTAATGATTATCAAAATTGAACTGTAGTTTGAATCGTGAAAATTAGGCAATAATAAATTAAACAAGTCCATTCTTAATTTGTTCAAAATCAAACAATTTAATGATTTCAACCTCGAACATTGAACTGTTTCTGTTCGAAAGCCTCAGTATTAAAAAATTGTATATAAACGTACGATTGCAACTTTATCAACTATTTTCAATCTTTAACCATATTTAAATTAATTAATTTATAATTCGAATAACAATAAATTTTAAATATAGATTTTGAACAATATATTAAGTACTGTACACTTTGAAACTGAATTGTTTGAAACAGCGTTGAATAGTTAGCATTTTAGAGTCTCGATTCAGGTTTTGAACGTTACAATTTCAATTGTTTAATTTTCAAGTTTTTTTTTCAAGTTGAAGTGTTCAATTTTTATGTGTGAATAAAAACTGGAAGGTTATTCATGTAGAGCGACTTGTAATAACAATAATTTCATTTTCATTTAACAAGTGTTTATTTCGAGCAAAAATTTATATTCTTTCAATTTTTAATTTTTTGAATTATAACATAAATTTATACGTTTCAACCAGAAATTTCATAATGTTGAATTTATAAAGTATGAAATTTTTATACTTTGTTTAACCGAATTTGACCTAAATTTGTTTAATCAAAGAATAATTCAAACTTCTATTCTATACGTGTAAATTATTAGGCTTTTGAATGAAAAATTATTAAATTGAAAAGTTGAAAATTCAAATGACGATTTTATATTAATTCAATAAATGTTTCATTCTTACTAAAAATGTCAAATATCCATGAGCTCTTTTGAATCATCTGAGCAATTTTTTTCATGAACGAAAATAGTTTTATTTTTAAGACGGAAATTACTATTTTTTTCAAAAGTTTTGAAAATTTTTAGACTCTGTAAATTTCAGTATATTTTTAAGATTTCTGAGGTGCTCAAAATTTCTAAAACTATAAAAATTTCTGAAATGTTTTAAACGTATAAATTTGTAAAAAATTCCTAAAATTATAAAAACGTCTCAAATACTCGAAATGTATAAAATTATAATAACGTTCCAAGTTTTTTTAAATTTATTGAGGACTATTATTGAAAATATATGAAATATTCAAAATTTCAAAAATTAAATTTTTAAAAATTCAAAAATTTTCAGAATTTCACAAATTTTTTTGCAAGTCTCAAATTTTTAAAATTTCGGATGTCTTAAAAATGTTTTGCTACTTATATTTACTATAGATTTTCAATATATGGAAACTTTTTAAAATTTCCAAAATTCGTACAAAATATGAAGTCACTTTTTACTCCTGAAAAACAGAATTTTAGCCGCGCTGCATATGAATCAAAAGATACTGTCTGCCAAAAATTTGATATTTCAAAAAAATTTCTTTCCAGGATTTCTGACTCATCAGATTATATTCAAGTACACGGCTGACCAAAGAAATCCACTACCACTTGAGAAGGTATCGCTCGTAAGTATCGTGCTAATGAGTATTTTATTCAATAACTCACCCAATTAACCTAGGGTTAAGAAAAAATCAGATATCACTTTTGGCCACAGCAGATTGGTTGAGAGGTTTTAATATTTTATAAATTAAAAACATTCTTAAATTTTCCAAAATTTCCAGAAATGGCATTTATTGGTAATTTTTTGAGCTCGAGAAATTATCATTTCAAATGAAAATATATCTAGAAATACTCATAATTTATTTGAGAAACAAAATTTATCAATCATATTATAATTTTAATATCAATTACAGCACTTGTTGGATTTTTAACCTGAAAATATGAATTTTCAACAACAAAATTAAATTATCAACCTATACAGAATAATTTTCAAACAAGCAGTAACATTTTCAACAAAAAATGATGAATTTTCACATTAACTTTCTTCAATGAATAATTAAATCGACTAAATCGAGAGTTAAATGTACAATACTAATGCGACAAATGTAAATTGGCGAATTTATGTTTCTATGTAAATGATAAAAAAGCTATCTATCTTGAAGTGATTATTCAATTTAACGTGAATTTTTTTTATGAATTAATACTTTGCTTCAGAGAGAAATAATTAGAAAATTTTCTAATAATCCGGGTGCTAAGATATACTTGTAAAATTGTCAGACAAGGAAAATGGTGAGGAAAATCCTCAAAAAAGGAAAAGTAGGAAGATCAAATTATCAAAATCCACTTTGGAAATTAGCGAAGGAATATCGCTCAATGAATCAACTGATAAATCTAATTTCAATGATTCACAAATTAATAATGAGCATGGTTCCAACCAAGATCTAACCGAAAATCCTGGTGGATCGAACGCCAACCTCAGTGATAATCCGACTGATCCGCTAAATCCGTAAATCATAGGAATTAGCGCACAAAATAGGGAATTTGATCCCAATGGTGAAGAAGTACAAAATATTTTAAATGATATAGAAACACTCCGAGAAGACGTTTATGAGACATTCACTAAAAATAATGATATCCTTGCTTCCATGCAAAAAAAACTAAGCAAAAAGTCAGAAAGCCCATACAGAATCAGACAAAAGGGTAGATTCTTTTGCGATAACGCTGTCAAGAAAAATAAATGGCCGTGTCGAGAACCAAAAAGAAGGATGCGAAGCGCAAGCAAAATATTGAGAGGAGAATATTATCGATATTAAGAAAAAAGTTGATGTATTGAAAAGAGCTACGGAAGTATACATGTAGATCAAGCGGATTTTGTAGTAGCTAATATGCAAAATAGAAAGCGTCTAGAGGACTGGGAAAAACAACAGTACACATTAGAAAAGCGTGTTAATCGGAATGTAGGATCGACGAATATAAAAACTCCGTGACTAAAAAATTATCCTATTTCAAAATGCTCTGGGACGGATCGCGAGCGTCCTATGATGTTTTTAAATGACTTTGAAAAATACGCAAGAGCCATGGATGTTAGGGCGTACGATTTCAACTATGTCATAAAATCATGATGGAAAGGTATGGCGCGAGAGTGGTGGAATATGGTACGTGATCATATGAGTGATGATCTAATATCAATAAAACAAAATTTATAAAAAGGTTTTGGAACGATGATATTAGATTTAAAATCGGGAAGGACCTGCAACATGGTTATTATAACCAAACAAAACTTACGAGAACCGAATATGCAATGAAAATGATTAATAATGCAAGGGACTTAATTTCATCACCCTCTGAATGTGAAATAGTAAGATTTCTATCGAGACACTTTACAGAGGACGTTAGGGCTGCATTCATGATTCGAAATATAAAAACATGCGAAGAATTCATATAATTTTTGGAATCATGAGACCAAGCCGGGCCACTTATTTATGTTGTAGCCGCGAGAACCAGGAAAACTTGTAAGCCTCGGGTCTGAAAAAGATTTATTAATTACAAAAGATGGGGCACCAGGCTCGACGCATTTAGAAAACAGAACAATAATTAACACTAAAGTTCAAAATGAGACAAAAGCAGAGAAAAAGAAAGAGATCATGGAAATATTGATAATACAATAGAAAGAAGCCCTCATGTGGAATCTTGTTATTAAGAATAAAATATGAAAAAAACGGGTGACACCCTCAGTCAAAATGATAACACTTCTTATTTATCTTCTCAACATTAGAGAAAAACAATGAGGATGCGAGCTTCGTTCCTCAGCTCAGAGAAGTGAATATGAAAGAAATAAATCAATGTGCTATTCTAGATGAAACGACAATGCGTACTTTTCGAAGAAACACAAATGGAATAGATGGCTCTAGGAAGCATATTTCCAAAAATTTTAAAGATAATTTTGGTTACGTTAGCGTTTTACACAAAAAATTGGTATTTTAAAACAAAAATCATTATAGTTTCAAAAAGATTTTCAACAACAATTTCAACAATAATTTCAGTTTCAATAAGCTTTTCAAATTTTTAACATTTTCAGTTTATATTACAGTCTTTCACAGGAAATCTTTTTTTTCTTTTTAATAAAAACATTACATTTCAAAGATTCGCAATTTTGTAAAACAATTTTTGGTTACGTTAGCATTTTACACCAAAAACTGGTATCTTCAAACAAACATCATCATAATCAAGAAGATTTGCCATTTTAAAACAGTTTCAGTTTATATTGACGTCTTTCAAAAGAAATAAATTTTTTGTTGCAAAAAAATTAGATTTCAAAGACTCGTAATATTTTAAAACAATTTTTGATTACGTTAGCGTTTTACACAAAAAACTGGTATTTAAAAACAACAATAATTTTAGTTTCAATAAGATTTTCAATTTTTAAAGTTTCAGTTTATATTAATGTCTTTCAAAGTAAATCGTTTTTTTTTTACATAAAAAACATTAGATTTCCAAGATTCGTAATATTTTAAAACAATTTTTGGTTACGTTAGCGTTTTACACAGAAAATTGGTATTTTAAAACAAAAATCATTATAGTTTCAAAAAGATTTTCAATTTTTGAACAGCTTCAGTTTATATTAACGTCTATCATAAGAAATCATTTTTTTAAACAAAAAAAACTTTAGATTTAAAAGATTCATAATTTGTTTAATAATTTTAGGTTATGTTAGCGTTTTACACAAAAAAATTGGCATTTCAAAGTAAATATCATAATAGTTTCAAGAATATTTTCAATTTTTAAACAGTTTCAGTTTATATTACAGTCCTTCACAGAAATTTTTTTTTTAAAATAAAAACATTACATTTCAAAGATTCGTAATTTTTAAAAACAATTTTTGGTTACGTTAGCCTTTTACACCAAAAACTGGTATTTAAAATCAACAATAATTTTAGTTTCAATAAGATTTTCAATTTTTAAACAGTTGCAGTTTATATTACAGTCTTTCACAGAAAATCGTTTGTTTTTTTACATAAAAAGCATTAGATTTCAAAGATTCGTAATATTTTAAAACAATTTTTGGTTACGTTAGCGTTTTACACACAAAATTGGTATTTTAAAACAAAAATCATTATAGTTTCAAAAAGATTTTCAATTTTTGAACAGCTTCAGTCTATCATAAGAAATCATTTTTTTAAACAAAAAAAGCTTTAGATTTCAAAGATTCATAATGTTTAATAATTTTAGGTTATGTTAGCGTTTTACACAAAAAATTGGTATTTTAAAGTAAAAATCATAATAGTTTCAAGAATATTTTTAACTTTTAAACAGTTTCAGTTTATATTACAGTCTTTCACAGAAAATCTTTTTTTTTTTAATAAAAACATTATATTTCAAATATTCATAATTTTTTAAAACAATTTTTGGTTACGTTAGCGTTTTACACAAAAAATTGGTATTTTAAAAGAAAAATCATTATAGTTTCAAAAAGATTTTCAATTTTTGAACAGCTTCAGTTTATATTAACGTCTATCATAAAAAATCATTTTTTTTAACAAAAAAAAAAAACTTTAAATTTCAAAGATTCATAATTTGTTGAATAATTTAAGGTTATGTTAGCATTTTAAACAAAAAAAAACGGCATTTAAAAACAACAATAATCTTATTTTCAATCAGATTTTCAATTTTTAAACAGTTTCAGTTTATATTAATGTCTTTCACAGAAAATCGTTTATTTTTTTTTTACATAAAAAAATTAGATTTCAAAGATTCATAATTTTTTTAAACAAATTTTGGTTACGTTAGCGTTTTACACAAAAAATTGGTATTTTAAAACAAAAATCATTATAGTTTCAAAAAGATTTTCAAGTTGGAAATTCGTTCTTTTGGTTTAAAATTCAACTATTCCAGTTTGAAGATTTATCATTTTAGTTGAAAATTCATCCTTTTGGTTGAAAATGCAACAGTTACAGTAAAAGATTAATTAATTTAGTGGAAAATTTATCTTTTTGATTTGAAAATCAACCATTAGAGTTAAAGATTTATCATTTTACTTGAAAATTGATCATTTTGGTTAAAAATTTAACTATTTGGTTGAATCTTCGTTTTTTTTTTGCGAAAATTTATTTTCTTGTTTGATTATTCATCTTTTTGGTTGAAAACTCAATTGTAATAGTAAAATATTCATCATTTTAATTGAAAATTAATCCTTTTGGTTTGAAAATCAACTATTCCAGTTAAAGATTGATAATTCTAGTTGAAAATTGGTCATTTTGGTTAAAAATTCTTTTTTTTTTGTGAAAAGTAATTTTCTTCGTTGAAAATTCATCTTCTTGGTTTAAAATTCAATTATTCCAGTTAAATATTCATAATTTTAGTTGGAAATTCGTTCTTTTGGTTTAAAATTCAACTATTCCAGTTTGAAGATTTATCATTTTAGTTGAAAATTCATCTTTTTTGTTGGAAATTCAACTGTTACAGTAAAAGATTAATAATTTTAGTTGAAAATTCGTACTTTTGGTTTAAAATTAAACTATTCCAGTTTAAATATTTATTATTTTAGTTGAAAATTCATCAATTTCAATCAAGTCTAAAGTTCCACTATTCCACTCAAAGATTGATAATTTTAGTTGAAAATTGAACTATTTTGTTGAAATTTATTTATTTGTTCACTTCAAAGGTAATCGTCTTGGTTGATTATTCATCTTTTTGTTGAAAATTCAATTTTTACAGTAAAAGATTCATCATTCTAATTGAAAATTAATCCTTTTGGTTTGAAAATCAACTATTCCAGTCAAAGATTGATAATTTTAGTTGAAAATTGGCCACTTTGGTTGACAATTTAACTATTTGGTTGAAAATTCGTTTTTTTGTTGTTGAATATTAATCTTCTTGGTTGAAAATTCAATTATTCCAGTTAAATATTCATAATTTTAGTTGAAAATTCGTTCTTTTTGTTTAAAATTCAACTATTCCAGTTTGAAGATTTATCATTTTAGTTGAAAATTCATCTTTTTGGTTGAAAATGCAACTGTTCCAGTTGAAGATTGATATTTTTAGTTGAAAATTGGCCACTTTGGTTGACAATTTAACTATTTGGATGAAAATTCGTTTTTTTGTTGTTGAAAATTAATTTTCTTGGTTGAAAATTTAATTATTCCAGTTAAATATTCATAATTTTAGTTGAAAATTCCTTCTTTTGGTTTAAAATTCAACTATTCCAGTTTGAAGATTTATCATTTTAGTTGAAATTTCATCTTTTTGGTTGAAAATTCAACTGTTACAGTGAAAGATTAATTAAATTAGTGGAAAATTTATATTTTCGGTTTAAAAATCAACTATTCCAGTTAAAGATTTATCATTTTAGTTTAAAATTGATCATTTTTGTTAAAAAGTTAACTATTTAGTTAAAAATTCGTTTTTTTTTGCGAAAAGTAGTTTTCTTGGTTGAAAATTCATCTTCTTGGTTTAAAATTGAACTGTTACAGTAACAGATTCATCATTTTAGTGGAAAATGAATCTTTTTCGTTTAAAATTCAACTATTCCAGTTAAAGATTGATAATTTTAGTTGAAAATTGGTCACTTTGGTTGACAATTTAACTATTTGGTTGAAAATTCGTTTTTTTGTTCAAAATTAATCTTCTTGGTTGAAAATTCAATCATTCCAGTTAAATATTCATAATTTTAGTTGAAAATTTGTTCTTTTGGTTTAAAATTCAACTATTCCAGTTTGAAGATTTATCATTTTAGTTGAAAATTCATCTTTTTGGTTGAAGAGGCAAAATCCTCAAGGACGGTAAGCTTGACTTTCTTCATGCTGAATACACTAGAAAATATAGTCGACCCTTACTTAAAGGAGAGTCTCGTTTGGTACACAGGCGACTCAAAAGACTCCTCGAGAACAGGTGCTGGAATCTCTAGGAAGAAGCCCAGGGATGAGATATCAACAGCACTGAGCAGATTCTCTACAGTTTTCCAGGCCGAAATAATAGCTAATAAAGCTTGTTTGGAGGAAATTTGTAAGTGGGCTTATAAAGGCCAACACATTTACATTCATTCTGCCAGTCAATCAGCACTCAAGGCTCTTACATCTGAAGAGTTTACTTCAAGACTAGTCTGGAGCTGCCTTCATGATCTTCTTAAAGTTGCCTGTAAATACTGGGTCGATCTAATCAGGGTTACCGGCCATGAAGATACTGCAGGTAATGAGTACCCTTTCTTCCATAGCATAGGCACAAAATGAGCTATTAAAAAAAAACTTGTATAGCTGAAATTAGAAAAAAGTTTGATTTTTGAAGAGACATAACTCTTGACCTTTGAAAGCTAGAAGATTACTCCTTTTAGATTTAGCACAAACGGAGTATTTTGAAAAACCTGAAAGTCAGTATTTTTCCTTGGAAAATAGGTCAAAAGTGGTCAAATTTGGGAGGTCATAACTTATGACCTATTGGGGCTAGGTTATTGTTTTTTTTAGAATTACTCGAAATTGAGTCTACTTTTATTAATATTTAAGAATTTTTTTTCAAAGTCGAAGAGGTTCCCAAGTACGGATACAAACTTCGGAATTGGGGTTTCAGTGCCTTTTTTTTTTGAAAAAAATCGGGGTTCTTTGGAGAATCATGACTCGGGACCTTTTAGAGATAAAAGGTTCCTTCCTGTTTTTATCGGTCTACGCAAGCACGATTTTTGTAACTTTTTTTGAAAATATTTTCGGGACGCGCGTAGTCATTTCTAGGAAATTTGAAATTTTCATTAAAAACACTCAATAAATCGTTTTAGCAAAAAAAAAACGCGCTTTACCTACATTGCTAGAAATTTCCGTAAGAATTTTCAGAGATGCACCTAGTGTCATAAGTGTAATTTCTGAAAGCACAAGATTTTGAGTCTGAATAATTTGAAATCGAAAGATTTAAAATCATCATATTGTAGACTAGAAGTAATTTAAAAACTAAAATTGATTTCTTAATGTTTCCGAACACTATTGATAGAAAAGAAAATTTCAATTTCAAACGACCTATTAAAATTGGAAAATAATTCCGTTCCTAAAATTTTGCTACCATACCAGTAGAGGTCACCAAAAAATAACATTTTACTGACAATAAGATTTTTAAAATCATGCTACATGATTTAGGTTATATTTTAAAAGATTAACCTCAAGTTTTGAAGATTTCAAAATATGTCGAAAAAAATCTGAAAATAATTCAAATATAAGCGTGAGAGGCAAGGAGACTCACGATAATAAAGCACCCCAAGGGAACAGAATTTACTACGTCCACTTCGTTGTTCCTGGGTAACACTAAAAGTAAATAGAACTTATTTAGAAAAAATCCCACTAATGCATTGCAAGGGAACTAACGCAACTTAAACACCCCGAAACGTGAAAGGCAAAGGAAATCTACAGTAAACAACAATCATATAGATATGTTGATTTAGTCCACTAGACGTAATTTTTTTCCATCTGAAAAATAAAGAAAAATCAGCATTTTTGGTATTTTTCCGGCTAATTTAGAGTTTTAAAGACAAACTACGATCCAATTGGGTTATTTTTACAGCGAAATTAGATCGAGCGACCTGAAAAATTATGAAGGTATGGTAATTAAGTTCACTAGACATAAAAAGTTCCATTTTTACCCAAGAAATACAGCAAAAATTGCTGTTTTTGTCATTTTTACGTCCACTTTTGAAATTCAGTGCGTGTTTTTTACAATAATGGGCAAGCTGAAGTTGCAGCAAAAGCCCTGGATCGTATGAATTGGTGGTACCGATGTTTCCCTATTTATTCAAATCCGCTAAGTGACTGTTGTCACGATTTTTTCAGTTCAAACAACAAAAAAGCGCATTTTAAGCAATTTGTTTCTTTCCTATATTTCTTAGAGAGGTAAACATTTTTATTGAATAATACATTTGATCAAAAATATGCATAGAACTTCCACGCAGCAGCTTAAAAAATGATTACCAAATGCACGTTTTCTGTAGAGATTAGGTATTTTGTAAAAAAAATTCGAGTTTTTTATATTTTCCATACTTGGTTCGTCAAAACTGTTCAATAGCTTTGGAAAAGATTAGGTAATAACATCACGTTCACATACATTTTCTAAAAAAAACAGAAAATCGCACGACATTCGTAGAGACCATGATCTTTTTTAACGATTTTATTTTATTTTTTATATTCTATAAAGACGACTGGGACTTTTCGAAAAACAAGTTCAGAAATATTTTATATTACGGATACTCGTAAATATTGTTAGTAATGTGAACTAAATAAAATTTTACTGAAAATTGTAAATAACGCTGCGAGAAAATAGGCAATACTTTTTAATTCGTATGTATTTTTTGGAAATAAACAATTATGAAGATAAATTTCCAACGCAAAACCTCATGATTAACGTTTCCAGAAAATAAGTATTTAAATTTAAAATCAATCAAAAAAGATTTCTCAGTCAAAAGAAAAATTCGCTAGAAATAAATTTTTGGATTTTCAACCCCCCCCCCCAAAAAAAACAATTTTTAATGAAACTGTTGAATGTTCATTTGGAAAAGATGAATTTTTGATTCAAGAATTTATTTTCAATTAAATCATTAAATTTTTTACAAAATAGTTTTTGAAAATACAAAATATTTATGAACTTGTTTTTTAAAGATTTGCAGCTGTACCGCAATCGCGTGATTGATAGTTTTTCAATTTGCTGTTTTTTTTCGATAAAATTTAGTTTCCAATAAAACTATGCAAAAACCTCGAAAAAATGTATGCGAAGAATGAAGAATAAAAAAAATAAAATGTCGAATTTCTATTCATTTGTTAAAAGCCTTTGAAAACTTAGATTTGAGCTGTAATTAGATTCCAAAATCTGATAACAAGGAATTAAGTATTATTGTCAGATACTTTTTGAAATTAATTAAATCTTAATTTCCTAAGTTACTTGAAAAAGTTCAAAAAGTTCTTTGGAAATTTCAGATATGTTGGAAAAAATATAAAAATTTTGAACAAAACTTTATTATGTTACAGCATTTTGTAGAATATATGGAAACATTTATATCAGTTGAGAATCTATTTAAGACTTTTAGATTTTTTCAAGAAATCTAAATATATTTTGTACATTTACCGCAATCTTTTTAAGTTTGGAAATATTTTCAATCTCTTGAAAGCAGAATATGCTTAAAGACACACTTAAATTATTTTTACGATATGAAAAATCTTTAAATGTATAAAAAACGTATGAACTTGTTCTTAAAAAATTCCTAATCTCACCCGAAATTGTGAAATTTATAATTTTTCAAATTGCTGAACACGAGTCTTGTATAAACTACGAAGAATATAAAGATGGTTAAAGCAAATTTCGTTATTTTACAGGATTTTACATGATGCTATAAAAAATTCCAACATCCATCTTCTGGGTTGAAAATTCCATTGACAGTTAAAATATTTGGTTAGAAATTTTTATATATATATATCAATTTATTGTTTTTTTGTACAAAATTAACCTTTTCGGTTGAAATTTTATTTCTTTAATTGAATTTTAGTATTTTCTTGAAGAAAATTAATTTTTTAAACTTAAAAATTAACTATTGTATTTTTCATAACATTTTTCTTTATAATTTTGAAAATTAGATTATTTAAAATTCAAAGGAACTAAAATTATGTTATTTAGAATTAAAAACGTTCAAAATTGAATAATTTCAAATTAAAAACTTGTGAATTCAAATAATTTTGCATTTTTTCAAAATTCAATAATTTGACATTTAAAATTCTTTTTTTGTAAGTTCTCAAAATTATCGAATTTCAGGCTAAAATTTTGCAAATGGGACAATTTCATTAGAAAAGAGTTGAAATTCTGTCATTTTTACTTCAAAGAGTTTAATATTTTATTTTTAATTAAAGAATCTCGAAGCTGAAGGAATTCAGATTAAAATTTCGAAAATACAATTTCAAAACGATGAAATAGAATATTTTTAGATTTAAATTTTGAAAATTGGATTATTTAAAATTCAAAAGAACTAAAATTGTATTATTTATAATTAAAAGCTTACAAAATTAAATAATTAGGAATAAAAAAATTGTGAATTCAAATAATTTTGAATTTGTTTGAAATTCAATCATTTGAAATAGAACATTTTGGTATCAAAAGCTTTCAAAATTATAAAATTTCAGACTAAAATTTGGCAAATTGGACAATTTCATAAAAAAGGAGTTAAAATTCTGTCATTTCTAATTCAACGAGTTCAAAATTTTATTTTGAATTGAAGAACCTGGAAACTGAATGAATTCAGATTAAAATTTCGAAAATACGACAATTTAAAAACGTTAAAAATAGAATATTTTTAGATTATCATTTTGAAAATTGGATTATTTATAACTCAAAGGAACTAAAATTATATGATTTATGATTAAAGGCGTTCAAAATTAAATAATTAAAAATTAAAAACTTATAAATTCAAATAATTTGAAATTTGCCTAAAATTCAATCATTTGAAACTGAAATTTTTTAAATCAGAAGCTCTCAAAATTATAAAATTTCACATTAAAATTTTTTAAATTGGACAATTTCATTATAAGGATTTAAAATTCTGTAATTTATAATTCAAAGAGTTCAAAATTTTATTTTGAATTGAAGAATCTCGAAACAGAATGAATGCAGATTAAAATTTCGAAAATACGTCAATTTCAAAACGTTGAAAATAGAATATTTTCAGAGTATAATTTTGAAAATTGGATGATTTAAAATTCAAAGGAACTAAAATTGTATTATTTATAATTAAAATCGTTCAAAATTAAATAATTTTAAATTAAAAACTTGTGAATTCAAATAATTTTGCATTTTTTCAAAATTCAATAATTTGAGATTTTAAAATTTTTTATCGTAAGCTCTCAAAATTATGAAATTTTAGACTAAAATTTTGCAAATGGGACAATTTCATTAGAAAAGAGTTAATATTCTGTAATTTCTAATTCAAAGAGTTCAAAATTGAAACAATTTATTTTGAATTGAAGAATCTCGAAACTGAATGAATTCAGATTAAAATTTCGAAAATGTTGAAGATAAAATAATTTTCGATTATAATTTTGAAAATGGGATTATTTAAAATTCAAAGAAACTCAAATTATATGATTTATGATTAAAAGCGTTCAAAATGAAATAATTAAAGATTAAAAACTTGTGAATTTGAATAATTTTAAATTTGTTTAAAATTCAATAACTAGAAATTGAAAATTTTTCAATCAAAAGCTCTCAAATTTATAACATTTCACATTAAAATTTTGCAAATTGGACAATTTTATAAGAAAGGATTTAAAATTCTGTAATTTATAATTCAAAGAGTTCAAATTTTATTTTGAATTGAAGAATGTCGAAACTGAATGAATTCAGATTAAAATTTCGAAAATACGACAATGTTAAAACGTTAAAAATAGAATATTTTCAGATTATAATTTTGAAAATTAGATTATTTAAAATTCAAAGGAACTAAAATTATGTTATTTAGAATTAAAAACGTTCAAAATGGTCGGAAGAAGAAAAATTGTGATGTCAATGTTGTGAACTGAGCCAGAACGACATTTTGATAAACACATTTAGTACAGAGAAGGTCATATTTGGTTATATGATTAGATATTGAGTAATTATATGTATGATTGTGTAGTACATAATTTTGTGATTCAAAAAAGTTATAAATAGAATTTTCGTGTATAGATCTTAGTAAACGATGTTTCAGAAACAATATGTAATTTTTTTAATTGTTAATATTCCTAATCAGATTTTTTATTTCACAATTTAAAATTTGTTTATTTGAAAGGTTAAAATTCAAGACTTCTGTCTGGAATTTTGGAATTATAATTTTTACGGTCCGTTATGTACTGGAACGATGGGATACTCTGCATACATACTCCAGCGATATGGAATGCAAGCAAGATCGGATATAGATGAGTGGACCTCGTCCACTAGGAAACTGGTCGACATAAAAGAGCAACACACCTTACTCATCAGATTCAAGAGAGAATCTATTGTGCCTGCACATATTGAAAATTAAACTAACAATTTTGATTTGAATTAATCACATTTCGATGTTATTAATAAACTAGATAGAGCTGAAGCTTTATATCATAAACAAATTTTATATTGTGAAATCAAAAATCTGATTAGGAATATTAACAATATAGCAAATTACACATTGTTTCTGAAACATCGTTTACTAAGATCTATACACGAAAATTCTATATATAACTTTTTTGAATTACAGAATTACGTACTACACAAGCTTAAATTTAATTACTGAATATCTAATCATATAATCAAATATGACCTTCTCTGTACTGAATGTGCTTATCAAAATATCGTCCCGGCTCACTTCACAACATTGACTTTACAATTTTTCTTTCTCCGACAATAATGACTTAAAAACATTTTCCACGAGTAGTCGCTCCTTTCTGTTTCAAAGAGGATGCCTACATAAGTTTTAAAAAAAATGTAAAATAAAAATTTCAACAGTTTTGATTGATAACCGTTTTGTTTGTGCTTTCAATGTCATCGAACGATTTGTTTCAGGTAACGATTTTAATGCATATATGTAATTTATTTAGTGTGAATTTATTATTAGATGTACGAATTGAATTTTATCAAAAATGTACGTTTTTGTAGACACTTTTTTAATAGTGTTATTATCTTGAGGAAGACCCAAAGACGGATCGAAACGTCGAGTTACTTAATATGTAATAAAATAAACATATATATATTGAACGTATGACCAAAATAAGTTCTCAATCTCGATAAAGAAGAATTATCCATATTAACAAGTCGTTCAAAGAAAGGTTAAAATTCAAGACTTCAGTCTGGAAATTTTGAAATTATAAGTTGAAGCTCTTGTTGTAGCCTCCTATGAAGATGATGCAAACAGTCATATTTTACCAGAAATCAAAGATTTTATTTCAGTGAAGAAAGAAGATGGCTCTCGTGAACACGTTCAGATAATATTACTGTTAGGTAACATTTATGAACTGTATGAACATTTTATCGAGGTACACCCTGGAGTAAAAATCGCATTATCTCAATTTATATTTGTTGGACCAAAATATTGTATATTTTCTTGTTTCTGTGGCACTGACAATGTTTGCGTTTGCGTGCAACACCAAAACGTGAAACTGAGGGTTATGATGTAGTCAATATCCATAAAGCAACGAAAGAAACTGATATACATATTCACAAATATTATGATTATTTAGACAAAATTATGTGTTTTTCCATTATATATGGAGGTTTCACAATTAAAAAATTATTTGTTAATAACATTTATCTTATCTGACCTATTTCAAACTGGTATAAATATCATTCGTTTTTCTGATTTCAAGATTGGTAATCTTTTTTAATATTTCATTCTTTATTTTCTAGGTCATAATTTTTCCCCCGGCTTACAAGATATACGCAACGCTTGCACAGTTGAAAAAGTCGCGGTCCGTTAACATCACTGTCACGCAGGTTTGTGCAATGATGTTAACGGACCGCGACTTTGTCAACTGCTCAATCGTTGCGGATGGAAGGGGAAAGCCTCCTTATTGGCTGAACTTCATTGAAGGATATCTCTGCGATGGAAAATGATATCTTAAATTTTAAAAAAGATTTTCAAAGTTTGAGAGTTGTAATTTCAGATAGCATGACCCGATTTTAGGAACAAAATTTTCTCACGATGTAACATAAGCTCAAATATATAAAAAAAAACCGCATTTTTCGCATTTTTAGGTTGGGATATCTCAAAAAGCTGATGTGCTGGGAAAATTCTGACCTCGGATTTGGATTCTACGTAGAAATTTACATCAGAAATGACCCTCAGTTGGCCCACAACAATCGCAATATATTTTTTGCAGATCTGTGATTATTTAAAATTGAACCTTTACTGAATAATTTTTATCAGAATTTGACTAATTCAATTAGTACTAGTTCAGTTTTCATTAGTTTATTTCGTTACTATTTGTTTAACAAATTAATTAGTAAAAAATTAAACCTCTACTAATTGAATTTGAGTAGAATTTAACTAATTCTACCAGTAGTAGTTTAGTTTCTACTAATTTCTTCAGTAATAATTTGGTTACCAAATGTTTTTTTTGTAGAAATGCAACCTCTTTCAATTGAATTTTAGTTTAATTAAGCTGATTTAATTAGAAGAAGTTCTATTTTGACATATTTCTTTACTTACTATTTGATCACCCACAGAATTAATAGAAATTGAACCTCTACTAATTAAATTTCAGTAGTATTATATTAAATTAATTAGTACGAGTTTAATGTCTGCTAATTCTTTTAGTTATCATTTAGTTACAAAATGAATTACTTAAAATTGAACCTCTACTAATTGAATCTCATCAGGTGTTGACTAATTTGATTAGTACTAGTTCAATTTCTACTAATTAAATTAGTTACCACTTAGTTACCAAATGATTAAGTAGTAATTGTTCCTCTACTAATTGAATTTGAATAGAATTTTACCAATACAATCAGGAGTAGTTGACTTTTTATTCATTACTATAATTACCATTTGGTTACTAAATGAATCAGCAGAAATTGAACCTCTTCTAATTGAATTTGAATAGTTGAAACAACTTCGCAATATTTCTACTAATTCCTTTACTTACCATTTGTTTAACAGATTAATTAGTAAAAAATTAAACCTCTAATAATTGAATTTGAGTTGAATTCAACTAATTCGACTAGCGGTTCAGTTTCTACTAATTCCTGCAGTAATAATTTGGTTACCAAATGAATTTGTAGAAATTCAACCTCTTTTTATTGAATTTTAGTTTAATTAAGCTAATTTAATTAGAAGAAATTCTATTTTCACAAATTTCTTTGCTTACCATTCGGTCACCAACAGAATTAGTAGCAATTGAACCTCTACTAATTAAATTTCAGTAGTATTCGACTGAATTAACTATTATTAGTTCAATTTTTGCTAATTCTTTCAGTTAAAATTTAGTTACTAAATGAATTACTTAAAATTGAACCTCTAATAATTGAATTTCATCAGAATTTGACTGATTTAATTAGTAGTACTTTCATTTCCACGAATTAATTCAGTTACTATTTGGTTACCAAATGATTGAGTAGAAATTGAACCTCTGCTAATCAAATTTGCCTAGTTTGAACAACTTCGCACTATTTTAATTAGTAATTTTCTACTAATTCAGATGCAGAGACTTGTCTCTGACGAAATAACATTCGGAATGACCTATGATCAATGACCATTGACCATTGATAAATTTCTACTAATTCCTTCAGTTATCATTAGGTTACCAAATGAATTAGTTGAAATTGAACATCCAATAATTTAATTTTTGGAGGGTCGACTGAGTCCCCACACATGGAATACGACTTGGAATCAAGCTGTGAGGATCTTCTACGGGATTTGGAAGCATCGGAGGAGCTTCCGAGCCGTGCAAGGAGTCAAAAAAATGAGCAACAGCAGGCCTCGGGATCTGGTTTTTGGCGTATCCTCTGGAGTCAGTTGAAAATTAAATTTATAATTTTCTTCTATTTTCTACATTCTCCCGTTTTCAATAATTGTTGGGAAATAAATTCTTTCCGACGAAAAACACGAACATAATCTAAAATTGTTCAAATATTCTAAATGTTGTTCTAATTATGAGGATTTCTGTTTTAAAATACTAATTTAACTTAAAATTTTATTTAAAAATAATAATTTAACCTAAAACTGTTAAAAAAATATGAATCTTCTCTAAAAACTACTAATTTGGTAATAAAAATGTCTATTTCCGATAAAAAAACTTTAACAGAATCGGAAATTGTTCAAGCTTGTAAATTTTATTATTTTGAATAAAAATAATTGGATTTAAATCCAAATTATTTTTGTTCAAAAACACCAATCTCAGGTGAAACACACCAACATAACCTAAATTTGTTGAAAAATTGTAAAAATTTGAAATCTGATAATTTTTTATTAAAAGTACTGATAATTCACAAAAAAAAATAACATAAAATAGTTTAGAATTGGAAATCTTCTTCAAAATGTTACAAATTCTCTAATTTATCAAGTTCCATGGAAATTATTCTTTAAATGTTTTCTATTGAAAATTGTCCTCGATTATTAAGGTTTTTGATTCTAAATTGTTTAATTTTGAACAATTTATAGAAAGTCTCTAATTATTTATCTATAAACGATTTTAAATTATACGATTTTCAACAATTAAAATATGAAAGTTCACGTACGTTTAGTTTTGGATGTGCTTGAAGTTCTGAACGTTCAAATGAACAAAATTATTTACTGATGACTTTGTTAACCAGAAAAAGTGCTCAAATGTGTTTATTTATATTGGAAATAATTTATTATTGTAACAGAACTATAGTGCATATTTTAAATTGCTTTTGGAACAATATACCCAATATTATTCGTGCTTTTGGAACAATATTGGGTGAAATAGAAATAGGGAAAAAAATTTCGTTCATTTGAACTTTCGGAACTTCAGGTACATACGTTTTGGGAATTTAGTTCAGGCTAGCGTAAGTATAACACTAGTCTAAAGAAAATGTTTGTTTTTTCATGTAATAACCTCGTAAATGTCGTTCCTAAGAGTAAATTATCCATATAATAAAAAAATGGAACTTTTTTATAAAAAAGGTTCTCATCTATATTTATTGCGATCAATTAATCTTTTTCTTTTAAAATTGAACTCTTTTCTTGAAAATTCTTCTTTTTTAAAGAAAATTAATAGTTTGCAATTAAAATTGCACTATTCCATTTTTGGCTGAATCTTTTTAAGTAGAAAATTCAAGTATTTGGTTGAGACTATGGGTATTTTGTCGAAAATTCATCTTTTTTAGTAGAAGATTAATCTTCTTGGTTCAAAATTCATGTTTTGCGTTAAAAAGTCATCTATTTGGTTGAAATTGCAATATTTTTACTGAGTAAAATTTTGACACTGACTATTTGAACTGAGTTCAGCTGTTTGGCTGATAATTCATTTTTCTTGGTTGAAAATTAAGTTTTTATTGCACATTTATCTTTCCGAGATTAAAAGTAAAATTTTGTCTAAAATATTTGACTTTTTAACTTAAAAATTCAACTTTTTGGATGCAAATTTAATTGTATTTAATAACACAGAAACACACAAAAGAAGTGTCCGGAGCCAAAAAAGCGACCTATATATCATTGTGGTATAGGTCTAGCATAGTAAAAATCTGCATTGATTAGAATTGTCTGCTTACCAGTTCTTTTTTCATTTGAGAACTTTTCTACATTATGTTCAACACTATCATATCTAACGTATATTATATTTATTTCTGTACCTCGATCTGGTACTGTTTATTCCGATATAGAAAAATAATGTACAATTTTTATTTTTCTTGATGACTTTAATATTTTATCCTTACTTTGCACTAATTTTTATTCTCAGCTGCCATGAAAATGCGTCCAGTTTAAACGCGCAAATCAAAAAATGTGATTCAAGCCCCTCATAAACTACAATCATAATGTGAAAATTTTGATAGACATTTTTTCATCTATCAGAAAAATATTTTTTTTCTCTATTTTTTGAAAATTTTCAAAACGTTGAAAAGCATATAACTTTTTGAATTTTTGTCGAACTGAAAAATTTTATGAGGATAATTTTCAAGACACTCTCCCATCTAAAAGAAACTTGGACGAAAATTTCTGAAACTTGAACAAAAAATTTTTCTTCAAATTTTGGAAATGCTCTAAAATTTTTAATTTTGGTCGGAAATATCTGGTTAACAAACTTAACCTTCATTCTGGGACCCTTAAGCAGTTTATCAAAGGCTGACTGGATTCGAAAAATCCTTCAAAAGTTAGCGTGGCTACAACATTCAGGTAACCATACATACAGACAGACATACAGACCGACATACAGACAGACATACAGACAAACATACAGACAGACAGACAAACAGGCAGACATGCAGGCAGACATACAGGCAGACAGACAGACAGACATACAGGCAGACATTCAGACAGAAAAATATACACACAGACATACAGACATACACACAGACAGGCATACAAACAGAGATGCAGGCAGACATAAGACAGACATAAAACAGACATAAGACAGACATACAGGCAGACATACATGCAGACAGACATACAGAAATGCAGACAGACAGACATACAGACAGACACCGACAAAATGTTATGATTTTCCGAATCTGTGAGTGCCAAAACGTAAAGATCCGTTAAAAACCAGAGATCGCAAATTTGGACGATTACATTACACTCTCATGAATGAGAATGTAAAAATAATTTTCGACTACTCTTGAAAGATATTAAACACAAACAAGGCTTTTGGAATCAAGCTTCAACCTAAGGATTTAATTACATCATTTTACTCAATCAATAATTGCATTAAATATTTTGTGAATACAAAGCAGCACTCAATTTTTAATTAATAGTGCATATAAAATGGGAAAAACTGTTTACTTTATTAATTTTTTCGTAAAATAAAAATTTGTAATGTTCAGGGTATTTGAGATTACCATTTGAAAATGTTTCTTTACGCAAGAATGATTAAATTATACAGTTTTTCCCTCTGCATACATACTTCTATTTGAAAAAGGAAGAATACACTTAACTTTCCCAATGTATTTTTCAGATGAAATTGTAACATATTATTGATTTAAAAAAATTCTTCCAAGTTGCTACCCATTTTTGAAGTGCTCTGACTTTTTGGTACCAAATTCAGTCTTTCAAAGTATCTAAAAATTACACTTAGCCTTCAATTTGGGCTTAACAGATGCAGAATTTGTTTAGCTTTCGGGCTATATTATGGAGGGAAAATGTCCATTTAATATTGTACAGATTAAGAACCTAGCTTGTCGGTTTGCTATTTATTAAGTTGATTTTAAATATACAGGCAAATTCGCATGGCCAGGTTGGCGAACTTAAAACAATTAGACATAAACTTCCTCACTCAACTTCAACATCAACAACAATTGGCACTTGAAAAGCAGGAAGTTTACAATGACAATCATGAGATCATCTATATAGTGTATTTTCACGCCAACAACCTCTATGGTTAGGCAAGGACACATGCGCTTCCACTTGGTGGTTTCGAGTGGGTATCAAATGTTGACAATAGCTTCAACTTTAATGTTCCCGATGATGCCCCTGTTGGCTACGATCAGAGGAATGAAAGTGGATAGTGAATCAGGAAGAGAAGAAGTGGAAAAGTTGATGGGGGAAATTGGGGCAAAAGGGCACGTGGAAGAGGTAAATGGAGTGGGAAGGAAGAATATAGGTGAATCGCGTATGTATATAGTGAAAGTGAGAAGTGAGGAAGAAAAAGTTGATATCTTGAGAAAAAAGAAAGCTTTGAAGGGGAGGGAAGAGAGGATAGAGGATGATATGACGTGGAATGAAAGAAGAAGAAAGTGGATGATGAAGCAGAGAGCATGGAGTGGAAGAGTGAAAGGGAACACGGTATGGATAGGGAAAGACAGGATGTTACAGAAACAGTAGTGGGTGAAAGAAAAGGAGGAGGCGGAGCGACGGGGCTTCCAAAAAATTAGGGAGGGGACGTAAAGACGAGAGAAGCGAGAAAGGAAGGATGAAAGAAGTGAGAGTAGCGTCTTGGAACGTATCGAGGCTAATGAATAAAGATGAAGTATTCTGGAAAGAGCTGAAGAAATGGGACGTAGTGATGCTGAATGAAACCTGGGTAGATGAGAAGGATTGGAGGAGAGTGAAGAGGAAGTTACCCAAGGGTTATATGTGGTAGATGCAAGAGGCAAAGAAAGAGAAGATAAAGGGAAGAAACAAAGGGGGTATGGCGTCAGGAGTATGGAATGAATTGGCGGGAGAAAAGATCATAGAAATGGGATTTGAGGAAACAAATAGAGTAATGACGAGAATGGTGAAGATAGGAAGAAGAAAGGTGAGAATAGTTTGCATTTACAGGAGACGAGGAGAAGAAGAATGTTGGAGTCTGATTAGGAAAAATGGTGGCGAAAAAGGATGATGAATTGGTGTTGATAGGAGGTGATCTGAATGCGTGGACAGGGAAACAGGGAGGGAAAATATGGGATGAAGAGAGTGAGACTTTTAGGAGAAAATCGAAACACAAACAGGTGGACCAGAAAGGTAGGGCTCTGTTGGAAGTCCTGGGAGAAACAGGATGGTTCATTTGTAGTGGGAACTCGGAAGGGGATGAGTAAGGCGAGATTACGTTTGCATGAAAAGGCGAAACAGTAATAGACTACATTCTGGCCGAGGAAAGGATAACGAGGCTGTTGGAAAGAATGGAAGTAGGGAACGAAATAGGGTCAGAACACTTCCCGGTCATTGCAACGTTAAAATACGGGAATTGGAGGAGAGAGAGAAGGAAGAAGGAGGGAGCTATATGAAAAAAAGAAACGATGGGCAAATGGGGAGTTGATAAACTAAGAGAATATACGGAAAGAATGGATGAGGAGAATGTTTTGATTGAAGATGGGGAATGCGTGGATGAGATGTTGTGTAAGATGAGGGGAAGAGTAGAGAAGATAGTGGAAGAAATTAGGCCAAGTGATGAAGAAAGAAGAGAGGATGGTGGGATGTGAAATGTGTAGAGAGTAAAGAGCGTATGAAGTTATCGTTGAAGAGTTGGAGAAGAGGGGAGATAGGCAGAACGGAGTATAATAAAAGAAAAAGGGAACACGAGAAATTACTGGATGTAAAACTACAGGAGGAGAAGGTGAGGTACATGGAGGAGGTAGAGAAAGCAATAAAAGAAGGAAGAGAATAGGAGGTGATCAATAGAGAAAGGAGTAAATGGAAAGGAATCAATGAAGAGATAAGTATGGATAAATGGACAGTACATTTCAAGAAATTGCTAGGAGGGCTGGATTGAAAGGTGAGGGGGGAAGGTAGAAAGATGAAGGAGGAATGGAAGGTGGGAATGAGGTGACCAGAGTGGAGCTGATACAAGCAATTGAGAAGTTAAAAAGAAACAAGGCGACAGGAGAGGATGAGATGGAGAATGAAGCGTTGAAATTTGGCGGACGAAGGGTTAGAGAAGAGATTTGGGAAGTATGTAATAGAGTATGGATAAATATCAAGAGTCTCGGAAATGAAAATATCTCAATTGAAGCTTTCAAAATCATTAACGTATTGCTGCGCAGAAAAAAGTAGGGTTTCTATTAGAACCAATTTTCGGTTCCAAGGAAGCTGCAACAAAAGGACCCAGAATGAAAAATGGTTTCTAAATAAACCCAAAGTATGGATTGAAACGGTTCCAGTAGAGCCCTTTTTTGTCACATGAAATATGACATTTTTGAAGGTTATGTTGAAAATCGGATGTTTATAACTGCGCATACACCCAAAAAGAGCGGTACTATTTAAAATTATATAATATACACTTGTAATATTACGTTAGTATTACGTTTTGTAGAAAGTGAGGTATTCATGTCATTCAATTTCTTTTGTGTTTCAAAAGAATAGAAAATGTTTGTTAATATTTATCTGTATGATTATTCATAGTATTTATTGATTTCAAATAGGCCTGCGCTTTTCGGCACATGCGCAGTTGAAAATCAAAATAGCCATCTATTTGATATCAACGAACTAACAACCTGTATAGATTCTATGATATCATTCTTACTGTAGAAAATTTGTTTGAACTGAGAAATAATTTTTGGGATTTAGAATAAATATGAAAATTTAATCTCTTCTTCAATTATTGGTAGACTTGTCAGTAGAATTTAGTATTTCTGAGGGAAAATTTTTGGTATCGTGAGAATAACCAGTTACTACATTTTTTGCAGAAGCATATAAAATACCGCCAGTCACATATATATCTGGGGATAGATTGATGCAAGGCGAAAAACAGATTGGAGCAGGAGACAACGGGAATATGTGGGAAATAAGATTATACAGGAGAGGTAATTTAAAAATTAAAATATAATTTTCAAAAAATTAGAGAATTCTGCCTAGAAAGACTGGTTTTATTCTAAGTATGGAGTGTTTTATGCACTTGTAACACATATAACTACTTTACACGTAGTGAAGTGCCTAGTAGTTCGAAAATAGTAATTTTTTACATCCTTGAACTCAATTAATGACTATAATTTACAAACACAATCTGGGATACACATAAAAGTTATTTCTCAAGATGGTAATGTATTCGAGCGTCTTGAGGGGCCATACCACCCTAGTTCAAGTGGGACACATGTGCTTTTTGCAAAACGTTGGAGAGATATGTGGTTCGTGCGGGCTCTGCTCCCGCAAAATCGTGCAGGTAATGTATAAACTAAAATACAATCTGAAACCAAGATATTAGATATCCGTGCCCAAAGTGCCCACATTATTTAAATAAGGATTATTTTGGGACGCTAAAGAGTAGTTTTCATCCTAGGTTATTGAATATGAAAACCTGTAAAGGCTCAAAATAATAAACTTTT
The DNA here is from genome assembly GCA_011634705.1 of Andricus grossulariae. Classification (NCBI taxonomy): domain Eukaryota; kingdom Metazoa; phylum Arthropoda; class Insecta; order Hymenoptera; family Cynipidae; genus Andricus; species Andricus grossulariae. Next base: position 139,532,575 of record JAABKJ010075445.1, read on the forward strand.
ATACTTCTTCTTACAGAGCAGATAGAGGCTGACAGACTCGATGAGATTTGGAAGCAGAGATGGCTTCGGCATGATATTTATAAAAATTAATATCAATTATATAGTATGCTTCAGACATAAATTTCTGGTGCGGACCAAGGCTGTCGTGATTCAAATAGTTTATAAGAGATTTGGCTCCTCCTGAGGATTTTTTCCACAAGTGGCTATTTCCGGTCGGGATGCACTGAAGCACAATCGTATGGAAGTGCAGGCAAATGCGGGAGCTTGTACAAATAAGGCCTTTAAATAAATGTTTGTTCTGGTATTCCAAGTTGACTCATTTTGGAACCCTTCACCTACTTTGGCTCCAAGTCTGCCCATCCGCCGATGTAATAGTAGATTCCACGTTGAGGGGCGAAACTGTGGAAATGCAAAATGACGCGTGTTTGCATTTCCACGTTTCGAATCATAGCGCGTATACACAATAAACACACAACAATGAACACGTAACCTCACTTTTCATCGGTCAAATGCGACCGACGAAGGATGGCAGTAATGTGATGGCAGTCATTCATGCGATATTACTTATGTCGTTCATTATATACAGTTATTTATCATTGCATTTTATTTACACAAGCTTCTTGATAATGTTGTACTTGAAGTGATAAAAATTTCAAGAATCCTGCTTCCAAGTAAGAAGAAGATTTTGTATTAGAGTTTATAAATGTTAACTGTTGCAATTGTTAACAATATTTAACAATTTCTAAATTACAAGGGTTGTAAATTCTCGTGAAAAGCTTCAAAACTCTCTCTAATCACAAGACGCGGAATGTACCAGAAGTCGTGGAATCCACCACAGCATATAGGAAATTGTCGTGGAAACAACTCCTGGACATATTCTATTTACTAAAAGAACATTATTTTCAATTGATGTGTTTGACGTGATATTACTTATGTCGTTCATTATATACAGTTATTTATCATTGATTTTTATTTTGACATGCTTCTTGATAATGTTGTACTTGAAGAGATAAAAATGTCAAGAATCCTGCTTCCAAGTAAGAAGAAGATTTTGTATTAGAGTTTATGAATGTTAACGGTTGCAATTGTTAACAATATTTAACAATTTGTAAATTACAAGGGTTGGAAATTCTCGTGAATAGCGTTTAAACTCTCGCTAGTCAAAAGTCGTGGAAAGTACCAGAAGTCGTGGAATCCACGACGCATATAGGAAATTGTCGTGGAAACAACCCCTGGACATATTTTATTCACTGAAAGAACATTATTATTAATTGATGTGTGTGATGTGACTTTATTTATGTCGTTCATTTCATACAGTTATTTATCATTGCATTTTATTTACACAAGCTTCTTGATAATGTTGTACTTGAATTGATAAAAATTTCAAGAATCCTGCTTCCAAGTACGAAGAAGATCTTGTATTAGAGTTTATGAATGTTAACCGTTGCAATCGTTAACAATATTTAACAATTTCTAAATTACAACGGTTGGAAATTCAAGTGAAAGGCCTTAAAACTCTCTCTAATCACAAGTCGCGGAAAGTACCAGAAGTCGTGGAATCCACCACAGCATATAGGAAATTTTCGTGGAAACAACCCCTGGACATATTCTATTTACAAAAAGAACATTATTTTCAATTGATGTGTGTGATGTGATATTACTTATGCCGTTCATTATATACAGTTATTTATCATTTCATTTTATTTAAACAAGCTTCTTGATAATATTGTACTTGAATAGTTAAAAAATTCAAGAATCCTGCTTCCAAGTAAGAAGAAGATTTTGTATTACAGTTGATGAATGTCAACTGTTGCAATTGTTGACAATATTGAACATATTCTGAATTACAAGGGTTGAAAATTCTCGTGAAAAGCTTTAAAACTCTCTGCAATCACAAGTAGTGGAAAGTACCAGAATTCGTGAAATCCACCGCAGCATATAGGTAATTGTCGTGGAAACAACCCCCTGGACATATTCTGTTTACTAAAGGAACATTCTTTTTAATTGATTTGTGTGATGTGATATTACTCATGTCGTTTAGTATATACAGTTATTTATCATTGCTGTTGATTTACACAAGCTTCTTGATAATGTTGTACTTGAAGAGATAAAAATTTCATGAATCCTGCTTCCAAGTAAGAAGAAGATTTTGTATTACAGTTGATGAATGTTAACTGTTGCAATTGTTAACAATATTTAACATATTCTGAATTACAAGGGTTGAAAATTCTTGTGAAAAGCTTTAAAACTCTCTGCAATCACAAGTAGTGGAAAGTACCAGAAGTCGTGGAATCCACCACAGCATATAGGAAATTGCCGTGGAAACAACCCCAGGACATATTCTATTTACTGAAAGAACATTACTTTTAATTGATGTGTGTGATGTGATATTACTTATGTCGTTCATTATATACAGTTATTTATCATTGCATTTTATTTACACAAGCTTCTTGATAATGTTGTATTTCATGTGCACTATCTTCCTTTCAAGAATGACTAATATCTATAATTTTAGTTTCTTCATTAAATTTTTCCCAGTGGAATATTATTTAATGCGAATTACAAAGCTGAATGTACACCATAAACTTGTAAAATTTTTGTAGTGAGTCAAGGCTGAAGTGAAAAAAGGGCACCATTGGATCCGTTGCAATCCATACTTTGGGTTCATTTAGAAACCATTTATCATTTTGGGTTCCTTTTCAGCAATAGAGGTTCTTTTTTGTTGCAGCTTCTTTGGAACCAAAAATTGGTTCTAATAGAAACCCTAGTTTTTTCTGTCCATAGACGTGCCCCTCTAACCATAAACGATCTTTGGAGTTTACATGTTCTATGCTTTGGTATTTTTAAAGATAAGTTCCTTTCACGGAATCTGGCATGATTGGAATGAATCTTATCAACAAAAGGAAAATATTCACTTAAATACTGAGCAGCTTCATTTCTAGATATTAAAAAGATAAAATTGCACATAAGAAATTGTCTTCTTTAGCCACGGACAAGAAAACCCAGCTCTCTCGAATCTCGAATCTTGAAAAACAATAGAAACAGTACGAACCCTCAAAGGAGGGAAGGTAGCGAGTGCATCCAAGGAAGGAGAAGCCGAAGGCCCAATAATAATAGCGTTAGTTTCAGGTGGATTTAAAGCAAAGCCATTATTCTCAGTCACCTTAAAAAATATATCTTAGAAAAAAGTTTTTTCTCGAAAACGGCTTAACCAAATTTAATGAACGAAATATATGTTGTGAAGACCAATGGGGAGATTTTTCAGGAAGAATAAGAAACATTTCCAGAAAAATCAGCCTAAAAATTGTTTGTAAAATATTCAATAATGTTGTGAGCTATCCGAGAATGTTTTAACAAAGAAAATTTGAGTTGTTGCTGTAAAATATAACATCAACCATTTTTTTTTTGTAAATAAAAAATATTTTTTCACTCACATCTTTTTTTTCAAGATCAGATCCATTTAAAATCAGGCAGGTTCTACACTATTTAAGTGGTAGATTCTCTTAGCGACGAAATATGTTGTTTTTTTCAGAGGAAATCAGGCAATAAAAAACACCAATTTTTGATGAACTTATACAATTTTTGATTTATGCAAATTCATATATTCTTTCTGTAATGGTTTCTTTCCGGATTCTGGTGGGCTTTACCGTCCTCTTCCGAAATCTGGTATAATAATAATGACAATATTAATAATAATAGTATAATAATAATAAAAAACTCCGTTATCGTTAGCGAAGAAAGGGCCCTTAATCCCGGGAGATGTATTTTCTGTTGAGGTCCAATATACGACCTCTATAGAGGGCCTCACTTTCCAGTTTAACAACAATTCGAATTTTGCAGATAAAAGAATAATTTTCTTTTATTTTGAAAGAGCAACTGAAAAACTATCGATTAGTGTAAAACACTAAAAATCGATTTTTTGAGAGTTAGATCCCCTTCTTCGTGGACGGCCAAATATGATTGATTGATTTAATGGTTAAATATGAGTAAATTCGCTAACTTGTTGAAACTATATCATTTCGCAGCCATCTTGCCGTTACGATAATATTTACGTCATCCATGACAAAGCGATTTTTTTCCGCATGAACGAAACGACATTGAGTGGGCGTCTAAAGTTACGTCACGCTATTGAGAACGAGCTCGCATAGTATGCAAGGCGACCGGAAAGGAACGGCAAGTGGGCCACTCTTGAGGCGGATGAGCAGGTGAGCTGGTGTAAATCAGGGTGAACATAGCTCGAGAATCGGAAGGGGATTACAACGCCGTACTGCCTAGGCCTAGCAGAGAGGAAGCATGTGGCCGATTCCCGACTCGCACCCGTTGACCTGGGAAGTATACCCCCACCATTGCATTTAGCTCGCTACCCCTTGTAATAACATCAATAGGGACAATGGATATAATACCAATCCGATTTGGCTTTCCGTCCTCCCGGGTTTTTTTTTAAAAAAGACTTGATTGGCGAATCAAGTTCGAGCAGTCCCCACCATGGGGCACTCTGGCCAATCATAGGCATCGTAGAGAATCTATATAAGAACAACATGACCTGAAACTTCAGTTTCAGATCAGACCTGAAGAAGTGAACTGCATTGTTCACGCAACGTCGGTAAGATTCGTAGTTTTTCACACGATTGAAGCCGGAAAAAGCTTTAAATTTTGGCCTTGTTTTCATTTATGCGTTTCGCTTGTTTTGTGAACCTTATGACTTGAGTTCATATGTTCCTATTTTGCTGTTCAGAGGCTCAACTCTCTTCCGAATTATGAATTCGAATACGAAAGAGATTTATAACAATTTTCTTCGTATATCGCCTTGACCATGCATTATTTCAATAACTTTTTTGAACAAGAAATACTCATTTTAATGAGCCGCAACCTTTATATTCTTTATAATTTTGCGTTATGGTCTGCCGTTTTCGAGAAAAATTGACTTTTCTGTGGAAAACAGATAAATACACGATGAGCGACCTCTAAATAATATCCGATTTATTTCTCCTTCCAGGATATTCATTTTTAACCCAAAAGGAACAAAAAATTCGAATATGCAAGTTGTGATTCGGATTTCTTTTCTTTTTGAACACACCTACCGGACAATACTGGACAAATTTCGGAATCCGGAATTTGTCCGGAATTTCTCGCAGCGTAGTCTTCTTCTTCTTCTGCTCTATAAGATCAGCCAAAGGAGTAACCACTCTTTTCTGAGTGCGCAAGCGCGACGTGTCCTCTTCACACATACGGAAAAGTGCGAGTGAGAGACCTTTTGAAAATAGAGTATGTTAGAGAGGTTAAGTTAGTTTGTTGATCATCATACGAATGATACAAAATAAATATATAAACAATATTTTCAGTATTTACCATTGAATTTAGAATATTGTACGGCTTGCGATTTTATGGAACTAACTCGACGATATTGTTCATTATAGAGACAATGTATCACAAAAAAAATTCTGAATACAGATGTTTGCCAACAAGAAATTTTTGCCAAAATTTGCCAATTTTGCCAAAAAAAATTAGGCCCACTACAATTCCAATTGCAAGATTGTATGTTCATACAATTAGATACAATTTCATGAAATTCCATACTTACCACTTTCATAATGCACTCCTTTGATTAACACAATCTTATATAACTCTAGTTTCACTGAAATAAAAATACTAATTATACTTTACACCTTTTACAAACTAATTTTTCTGGATAACTCGAAAAACTTTGCCTGCTGCAAAAAAAAACTTGCATAACTTGATCAAAATTGTTTATTTTTAAAAGCTCTCTCACTCGCACTTTGCCGTGTGTGTGTGAAGAGGACACGTCACGCCTGCGCACTCAGAAAAGAGTGATTACTACTTTCAGTCCCAGCACATAGGGTGCCGTTACTCCTGTCAGACTTGAAAAAGTTTCCCATGACAGTTTGGTCTTATTATTCCTTCGTGAGCTCCCAAAAGTTTTTATTGCATGAGGAAATGTATTGTATGAATACCAAGCAATTATATAACATTTAATCAAAATATTAATTTTGCTCAAACAAAGATCAAATAGGGTTGTTTCGCAATAGGGTGATCCACTATTTTTTTTTTATTTTTGCATTTTAAAGTATATACTCTAAAATTACTATTGATACAAGCATAGTGCAAAAAACTTTTTTCCGAATTTATATTTGAAAAAGAAAAATTTGTACATATTTAAAATTCCTATTTCTCTCGCGCTTATTCCGCCATCTTGATGTGACGTAGCACGCCGCCAAATGCTTGTAAATAAGCCGGGCGATTCACGTTTTTTCATAAATCAATGACTTCAACTGAAGAACGAAAAATCGTGACACGTTCCATCACTTTCTAACGCACTGATGCCTCGTGTCACACGCATATAGCAGGCGAAAATGATTAATCTTGGCATGTTCCATTGCTTTCTAACCCACTGATGTCTCGTGTCAAACGCATAGCAGGCGAAAACGATATAATCGTGACTATCGAAATCGACAATATCGTTTAGATATTTTATATTAAGGATTTGTATATATACGAAAAATTTCTAGAATTATCTGCTTCCTCTTTTAAGGAATAGCAAAAATTGAACTGTACCTTTCCCTGTCATAAAAGCTGTCATTATTTGATTTTATTAAATAGCTTTAATTATGCCAGAAGTTAAACTACGTTAAAACACTTTATCCTCTCAATTTGGCTGAAGATTCAAAAACTGAAATTGGAAAATCTGACTTTTATCTCAGAATGCTTTTTGCTTCTTGTTCACTAAAATAACTCTTAAAAGAGTTTTTGGCTCCATACCTAGAATTTGGCCGGGAATTTAGCAGATGGGAACTTATGAAATCTTATCTAATACAAAGCTGCTGAAGACTGGTGACCTTCTCAGCATAAAACATCAACCAATTGCGAATATCGGTTTCCTTCCACCCCCCCCCCTCCCAGTAACAGAAGTTTTGTTGAGAATGACGTTACAACAAGATTATACCTTACTCCTATATACCTATCTACTCTATACCTATATACCCATCCACACATTACAACTATCCAACCGAGCAATTCACGCCTACCCCGAAAGGGAAACGGCTTAATGATATAATAATAATAAAAAGATGGCGCTGTTGTCAATGTCAAAGCCAGACTCATTCGATCGCACGAGATAATCTGCAGTGGGACTCCGGGGCCGTTACGAAGTTGAAACTCGAACGGACCTCTTTTTCTAACGTGTGGAGATAAAAATGAGGTCCATTCGATTTTCGACTTCATAACGGCCCCGGAGTCCCACTGCTGATTAGGCCCATCGACTTCAGTTGGCTTTAGACATCAAAGCCCCACTGTTGGTCGACGTGAGCTCGCCATCGTGCTTATTCGCTATACATGCGTTCGTGTTTTGTCACGCCTTCATGCACCCCGCGCAGCTCCCCACAACCCTACCCGCGGCGCGGCGTCAATTCTCGGAAGGCGTATATCCAGTGGCGTTATAGCCGAGTTCGAAGGTATTACGATGCTTTTAATTCATGCATTTATAATTTTTATTCACCGTTTAACTTTCAGGATGAAACCGCTGAATCGAAAAGCTTCTTTTAAGCTAGAGTTCAGCTTAAAATCTCTATCCAGAGCCGAGATAATTATTTTTAACCTTTTTTGCTCTACTAATTAAAATAATCATTAAATTGAAATAAAACAAATTGTCATTTGTTAAGTGCATATTACAGAATACTCATGAATTTTTTCAAATTTCGGGTACCAATTTTTGAACGTGTGGAGGACTTCAAAGTCGACGTAGTGAAAATTGAGGGTCATTTCTCCTATTTTTTCACCCATTTTTTGTCACAGGAAAGGCAAAAAATTGTTGACGAAAATCAAACTGATATTGATCTAGAAGTATAATGTTGAAGAATGTTTCCGTCTGTGACTCAACATTCTGCGCTTTTTTCTCGTCGAGTAATAAGGCTTCAAAGCCAGGTGTCAGGAATTAAAATGTTTGTAATCTTTATACGTTGAGTTTATGTTAAAGATAAATATCCACATGTATGTATGGTTACCTGAATATGAAATATATATCGAAACTATTCTCATAAAATTGTTTGATTTCATCAAAATTAAAAAAATAAGACCATTTTCTAATTTGGATACAAAATGTTCCGTTTCATTTTGTTTACATGGTTTTATTTTTCAAAAGCAATCGTCTGTATAATCTAGCTGTTGAGCAAGATCTACTGGAATTTCTCATTCTCCACCACTCAACGTATCAGTGCTACGAATCCTGATATTGTCCTCCAAGATCTGAAGACCAAGATCATTTACGTGATTGAATTCTCGGCACCATCCGATGATAATATCACGGCAAAGGGGGAAGCAAAACGGGCGAAATATCAAGCACTTCTTTTCGAGCTGAGCAGGATGTACCAAGGCGTCCATGTTGTAGTTCTCATAATCGGCTGTCTTGGAGGTATAAAAGCTTCATTTCTTAGCCAACTCAACAACATTCCGGCTTGCTAGCGTCAGGCGTATTCCATCGCGAACCAAATGCAAAAGGCTGTTCTGGGATCGCTTCATCTGGTCCATCAACACTGTACCTCATAACATTCTGAAAAGATTGATAGCTCTAAAAAAGTATCCAGAGGTGAAACCTTCATCTCCATCTGTCCCGTCTGCCGCGTAAGGTCATTCGCGGCTAGAAACCTGACTCCAAGGAACAGTGTTGAACGATGTTGTCTCGCGTAAATTTCCCGCTCTTGCTTATCTTCTAGGACAGAAGGAGCAGAAGTGGATGACGTACTCGTTCCAGTTGCGTCGAGATTGGTTGCTTTAAGAAACCGTGATCGTAGCTTCCAGAGCCTACAAATTCTCACATAATGACACCTACGAAATACCGTGGGACAGCATCAAGTGGGATACCACAATGAATGAGGAATTGTTGCGTCTCTATTATGAAAGTGCGAAATTTGAAACCCCAGGCGAAGAAGGATACAATTTTAGAACGAAATTTTCTACAAAGTATCCTTAAATAGAGAAAGTCGCACTAAGAGATCTTTTCGCTAAGGTACAGGACATCAGGACTAATCTACACATCTCAGAAGATCGAGCAATGGAGATTAAACGAACCAGCAGCGGCAATTGATGTTCTTCCTCAGCCTGGTGATGATCCTGCACCACCACATCCTCCAGAGGTAGATGGCCTCATACAACCATAGCCAGAAGCAAAGATTAAACAACCAAGAAAGCGATTAAAATGGACATATAATATGAACAGAGATGTGATGCGCTTTTATTTTTTGGCAAAGAAAAGTGGGCAAAATGACTCTTCTTGCTTAAGTACCCAGAACTAGCCACAATAATAAAAGAGCAGAATGTAGCAGATCAAAAACGCTCAATATCTGTAAACAGTTTGCTTTCGGCTGTTGAAATAGCTGCCATCGAAATGGAATTGGAACAGCAGCTTCGTATTGATCAACTTCCCTTGGAAGATGTGGACAACGAAGACCTGATTGAAGCTGAAGGGATAGATGCGAGGGATAATGAACATCAAGTATTGGGATCCGCTAGAACCACATCCGGACATTAATAACGATGATCTGAACAGCGAAATCCCAGAAAAATTACAGCACCTTGAAAGGAAATTTGGTCATGTTTTACTAGAGTTCAGACATGAAAAACCAACACAAAGGCATTCTCTGCCCAAGATGAACATCACAAATGATCTACGCGCACTAATAGAACACCTAAACAGCAAGGTTATCCTTATGCATTTGATCGCAACACAAACTACGTTGGAGGTGCAAACTCTTCTATACTGTGCAGCTGTGGCAACCGTTAGAACGTTGGGCCGCCGAACTAGACCTACAAATGCAGTCTTTGCTCCAGGAAGGGAGTGAGATCCACCGTGGAGGATCAAGTTGGATATGGATGTCAGCAAAGTAAGGTGCAAATTGGGTCGACTGACTCAATATAAAAAAGGTACATCCTATGTACATCCCTCGGTACATCGAGACATTTACACCAGCATTATTGGATGAGATTATAGACACCTAACGGAAAAGACTTGATGTTCTTACTGCTAGACTGCGTCGGTACAAGAAAAGTAGTGCAAGAAGGCAACAAAATCGAACCTTTCAGGGAACCTCGGATATCACAGACATAAGATAGGGCTTGCGGAAAGTCCCCTCTGTCGTCTGTGCGGAAAGGATAATGAGACAGCATCAGTGAGTCAGAGATGTCAGTTGAGATCGTGGCTGCGGTCCCCTCCCTATGGAGAGAGCTTTGGGGTCACGATTAGGCTCACGAGGGGACGCAACGGGATTACTCAAGCGTCAGGGGCTGTTACAGTCTCAACCCAGAACTAATAATAATAATAAAAGATAGTCTACTTGCGTGCTTAGGTTTATGCGTTCGAATCCACCCCGTTGCGTGCGAAATTTCAATTGTATTATAGGCGTTGTGACTTAGAAATACCGATTAAATATAAGTATATCCGAAAATATATCTATGAATCAACCGTGTGTTTATTCATTAATTATGGTTTACCAATATTTTTTCACAATTTATAGTGGCATCTAAACTGTAGTCTATACCGTGAACATAAGTTAGGTCTGTTTATATTATCCGTTAAAGTGACATTAGAATTCGTAATTGCAGCATCGAGAAACAGTGCAGAATAGCGACTGGATCGGTAAAATCTACTGATCCGCAGGTCGCCACCACTTGAGAATTGGCACTGTTAACCTTCAATGATAGTCATATTCAGTTGCCTATAATTGTAACATTTACTGAACTGCCGTGTTGTCCACATACGTACTTGGAAGATCAGTAGATTTAACTTGGTTTTCTAAGAAATGCAAGCTTCTTTTTTCTGCGTGTACGCTTTTTTAAAATAAAATACATCACAACTCGCGTACATTAGTTTTTGTTTTAATGTAATCATGTTTGGGTAATAACATCGCAATAAATATTCAGATCGAAAACGTTATCTTTTCAATCCAGTAGAGTAACGCATGAATGACTGTAACTAAGAAGAAAAAAAACGAAGATCGCAACGTTAGATGCTTAACAAGAATTTAAAAAAAAAATCACAGAAAAAGCTGGGGATTCACTGAAGTTGCGGCTTGAATAAAAGTTGATATCTTTTAGAACTGGAGCTTCAATAGAAAACTGTAGACACCCAAAAGGGTTCCTTTTGAGACCTTGGACAGAACAAAATGAAGGCGCATTTACAAAAAGCTGCTTGCAAAGTGGGCTTGGTAAGTTGGGGATCGATTCACAGTTATCGACCGATGACTTAAGACCAAAAGTTTCTTGCATATGAATACGCCTTCATGTTTACGAGTTTACTACATGACCTGCAAATGATATTTATCAAGTCATTATGCGATATAATTTGTACTTCAATTCTCTTAATTAAATTATGACCATCAGAGTTTGATTACACGTGTACTTCAAGGTAAAAGTTGTGTTATTAATTGGATGAAATGACGAAGTAGACAAAGCGAAAAACAGGTTCTTTGGAAATAGGCTCTATTAAAATTGAGTTACTTTACAGGACCAAGTAAGGTCTCTTTTGGAACTAATTCATCGTTTTGAATTCCTTTTGTCGCAGCTCATGTGTTCTGGATTACGGTATATCTTTACAACACTTCAATTATAATAAAGCACCCCGATTCATAAAATGCGAGGGAACTTAAAATAATAAAGCACCGTCGAGAAAGGAATTTAAACTCGTACTGCAACCCCCTTGTGGTCAACTTTGGAAATTATAATTTGGATAGGCTAACTGCTTACTGCAGACGTTTAAGAAGGGAATATTATGTATGATGTATTGAATTACATCAGTTACATCAATTGTAAAGCTATCTTCAATTTCAAAAGCTTTTCTGGTCATGAAAAAGTGCAATGGTCTCCTAAAGTATGCGGCCGAGAGCGGTGCACTGTAACGGTGCGCAGTGTTGCATGCGCGATTTTTATGTTTTTTTTCACATTGTTCCACCACTTCTCAAAAAAAAGAATATATATATATATATATATATATTGGAAAATCCGACCCCTTTGACGTCAGAGGGGCCCTCCAATCGACATCGTAATAGAAAATTCATATTTCAACATTAAGTTAAAAATAGTAAACAATACGTAAAAAATATTTTATGGGCGTTTTTAAAATTATAATTTTATAAACTATAAGATCCATTCATTGGAAACGTGATATCTGACTTTGGAAACTAGGCTGATGGCAAGACACATGATTAGTGGGTCCTGCGGCAAACCTTGCGGAAAGGAAATTTTTTATTTGGGTCCAAACTATTCAGAGAAAAACTGTCTGAATCTGGAGTCCACTTCCATATTGTGGAAAAAAATCAGGAATTAGAAACTCAACTCTCTGCGCTGAAAACAGGAAAATTATTCAGAGTGAGTAACAGTGCGTGTTTCTTAGGGCAGTGAATATAAAATAAATCAGTTTTAATTTATATACATGATATAAAATTAATAAGACGCGTGAAGAATACGATCATAATGATTAAGCAACAATATAATGCAATGTAAAATCACAAATTCGTCCACTTTATCAGCTTTTACATTTTTCATCGTTGTTCTCGGTCGTTGCTTCGCAGATTGTGATTTTTTTGTATGAGGGTGCGGCAGATTTTGCACTAAAGAAAGAAGAACGATGATAAGCGTCTCCCCGAGGCGGGTCGACCTGTAACCTCGAGCCTTATATGAATAGCCTTTCGGGACAAGGTATATGTGATTCATAATATTATATTCGTCTGGTCCAGTAATGTAAACGCTCTCTGCCGCTTCAAAGGAACATGCTCACAGGCGTCAGGGTCGCCACTACACACCTATGTCAGTCCCTTAAATTTCCATACCTGACACCCTCTTCTAAATTCCCAGGACCCTTTAACCCGGACGCCAAACTTTTGGATATAGAATTACATATATGATTATATATGCATATATCTTGAATTGGCTTGCGTTAAATACTACTACACGATTTAGGGTATCTGCGTGCGAAAAGCACATGTTATACTAACACCTATAACAGTGTGGCCTATAATGATGCGAATGTAATTAAGACTCGAATTTCCTCAAAATACAGGACTCAGCATTTCAAATTTTTCGAATACCATTTTTCGCCGTATATAATTCAGAAAAATGCCCTTGTCCTTCGTCCTTGTTTTCATTAATCATATTCGCTCAGTTTCCTAAATACTGTGAGGAGGTTGCGTAGCACCGCCTAGATAATCTCTTTTGTTTCCAATTCACAAACATAGACCACATTCTTATATAAGTTTTCTCAGCCCGGGAGAACTAGTAAAGCTTTAGTTAATAGCTCATTCTAAAATTTTGGGCGAAAAGACTTTGAAAAAATGAAATACGGTAAATATATTATGAAGCACCAAAGAAAAACTCTTGTGATTCTCATTGAAGAACATAGATCACATTTCCGTATAAGTATTATTAGTCCCACAGACAGCTGAGAACACTTTCCTAAAGTGCTCAATCTATAACATTGAGCGGAAGAACATGAAAAAAATTAAGTATTGCGTGGAGCTTACATAGCACCATAGAAAAGTTCATTTTTTGACATAGTTCGAAATAATTCGACGTCAGGAGTAAAAAATGAGGGTTTTAAAAAATTTCCGCGTGTGTGTATGTGTGCATGTTTGCGCGCGTGTGTCAATATTACTCTTTTTTATGATAACTCAAAAACAAGTAGAGCTAGGGTCATGAAATTTTGAGGTATTGTAGTGCTAAATAATGTCCATTATTATTTAAGTTTAGAACTGAAGCGTTACTGTTCTCTCGCCACGAGATTGTATGCATTCTTCATGCGTGCAAGCGGGAGCACATATTGAGTCACGGCGACCATTCAGTATTGTGATACTGGATTTTAAACCCAATCTCTAATGAGATATTAGAAATCACTAATTGTCATCAACATTACTACTATCCAACCGAGCAATTCACGCCTACCCCGAAAGGGAAACGGCTTAATGATATAATAATAATAATTAACGGTTTAATAGGCTGCAAATCCCTTTTTTGCAGGAACAATGCACATGGCGCCTACTTTGACTAATTTTTGTTCGAAAGTTCAAAGGTGACTTTTATAGCGCCGATTCTCCTTCGAAAAGACTAAGCATTGCTAATTCTGAAGGATTTAAAGTATTTAATTGTTATGCAGAAAGTTGGTGGTCAGATGGAATACGCGAATTTGTTTACGATCAATTCAATATAGCACTTGACAAATCGATCCACCGCGATCGGTCAGGGGAATCTGCTGTGGATTTGCCTAAGTAGGCCATGGTTCTCCGCACCAGGCCAAGTCGTGTGGATCATAAAAAGGACATTCGCGACGCCGTTAATTACGCAATGTTACCTGCGAAATTCGATTCCTAATTCAGTCCCATATTTCAGTATTTCACCAAAATTATGGAAACTCATAAAATATTTGTTATTTGCCTTTCGCAACACCTCTATTCTAAAAATCTATACGCCTCGATTAAATTAGGGAGATTCTTTCAGAATTTGGGGAATTACAGAAAACCATAATAATTTGCAAAATTAATTCATTAAAAAAAAGTCAGTTAGTGTTATTGGTCCATTCAGATCCAAACTTTTACTTTATATCGGGAGGAAAATTGATAATACAAAAAATGTATTTTTTTTAGTAACAAAAAAAAATATTTAATGGGAGATGAGGGTATAGTTGTGCATTATAATGTGGTCAAGTCTTGTGATATTATTCAATGAACAAAGTGAATCGCTATTTATTGAAATCCCGCATATAATAATAAAAGTACATATTTGATGTATTTTCTTATAGAGTATGTATCAACGAACATTTCTGAAACAAGAAATTAATCATTCAGGTTTTTTAACGAGTCCTTGAAATCCTATTTTTTATTATTTAACCATTCCTATAATCTGCAATACAATTTTTCAACTGATTATGACTCAGGCATCAATTTAGTTCAATCATCAAAACATTTCACGAAAATCTCGAAAGCATTGTTGTCGCTTTTCCTCAATGCCGATTGGGTAATTTGAAAATTTCGAAGGAAGAAATCTTGCCAATTTCACACACATAATTAAGAATTGAGTTTCATTTGAACGGCAGTGACAAAGAATTTCACATTAGCGCGCATAATAGAACTGACAAAAATTTAAGATTGATTAATGTAAAATTTTATTCTAACATTTTTAATTAATATAATTAATTTTAAACGAAGAACAAGGGAATTTTCAACAAAATAATTAAACTTCCAATAAATACAATATTTTAACAAAAGAGTTGAATTGTTAACCAAGATTGTTCGAGCAACGAAGAAAAAAATTCTCATCCAAAATGTTGAGTTTCAAGTCATAAAGACGAATTTTTGAAAAAAAAAAAGTTGAATTGAAACAAAAATGTGCATTTTCTATGAAAATAATTGAATTTTTGACTAAAAAAGACGATTTTTCAACAATATAAGTGAATTTTCAACTAAAAAAGATCAATTTTATAAAAAAAATGGAAGAGCTATTATACATTTTTAGTAAAAAAAAAAATAATTTTCAACAAAAAAATGTTCAATAAAATTTGTTAAATTTTTACCCAAAAAAAAACTTTTAACTAAAATGATGCACTCATAATAAAAAATATAAATTTGTAATAAAATAGTAATTAAATGGCCGAGTGAAACACCGCCATTTAAATTGATCTGACGCTTTCTTCTCTAGGGTAGTAAATTCGATTGTCGACCCGCTCCACAGGCAGGCATCTCAAGGTTGCTATACAATCGAACTAAATATCGATTCAACTAAATGCCATTTCAACTAAAACTCTATAGTGTGTGCACCGCAAGAGGGCGCTTTTAGCAGCCCGATTTTGACGGAGTCTCTTATTCCATTGCATGAGCAATCTCCCACCTCATCTCTGGTTATACTATCTCGGGACTCACTATACTGGTTCGTGTTACTAGCGCCACGCGTAGCTGGTTCCCAAACTAAGCCCAACTAAGCCTTCCCCTGCCGTCTCGCGCCCCTTAGCATGCTTCAAGCTGCCCGCTGCATTGTCGCCTCTATCCCTATCTTCCCTCTACGGTTACAGCCATGAGCCAGTGCAGAGAAGACTCACAACTCAAGAACAACCTCGCACAATATTGCGGCTTGGTCAATTATATTTCGTGAAGTCCGTGAAGCGAACTAAATAAAAAGTGAAACAAGAGATTTGTTTTTAAAAAATGGCTCTTTGGAGGAATATATCGTCAAAAATATCAGAAGCATCGAACGTTATTTACAGCGCAGCTTCGCGAGCTTCGTATCACGCGAATGTGAGTTTCTACTAATTTAACCTCTCCTAACCTTGAGTATATTTTTTCAAAATATGTTTATAACTCTAAATGACGCATCAAAAAACGATATCTATAATTTCCAAAGGGTATTTTGGTTTTGATTATAAAAAATATTTTATTTGATTATGTCACTGTGGCATATTTTTGTTTCCTTTTTTCACGTCGCAATTTAATTTGTAAGGTACATAACCTCAAATTTGAAATTCTCGAAATCAAGATGATATTTATGAGTTTCTACAAATAACATTAAAAAGCATTAATTAATTGTTTATTTTCAGTCTTTCATAACTCTTGATAGTTTATGTTCGTATTTTCAAAAGGATGCAAAATTGAATTTCTCATATTTTAACCATTTTATACATTGTAAAAAAAATGGTGTATGTAGATTCGGTGTGCTTTTACACGATTATACAAAAATTGTGTAAGATCGCTATAATTATCATAGTAAATTTACCAAATTTTGGTAAAATTACTATGATAATCTATGTTTACGTCCATCTGAAGAGGGACCAGATTGTCATATTTATTTGAGATATTATCGTTTTTGTGAGTCAAGGTCGAAATTGTCAATTTTGAATTTTTGATGGGAATTGGTACTTCAATTTAGCCTCTCTCTAGTAAGATTATACTTATGTTCCGGAAGTGGGACATTAGTGGTTTTTACCCAAAAAAATTTAATTTATTACAATATTCTTAGTAATTTTAATGCTTTCGTAAAATTACATGGTAAAACGTAGGTAATGGTGATAACATTTTTTTTACATTGTAGCCAATGTAGCCTATAAATATTATGCAACACGGTGTAATACTTGAAATTCTGAACGTTAAAATGGAAATGAACAACAATTATTGTACATACTTTAAGCTCACAATAATCGATCCGATTATTTAGGAAGATTCCGAAATGATTTCAAATATTCCTAACGTTCTTTTTTGTACTATGTAATATAAAAAATTCATTAGGTTAAACAATATTTCCTAAAAATATTAAATTTAATAAACTTGCAATTGATTATGAATATTACATTTTTAAGCAACAATTCAAATACTGTTCGGATAATTAGTGTAATCCCACATATTATACATATATTATTATGTATAAGTAAAATCAGAGAGAAATATAAATAATATACACTAGCTGTGAATTAAATCTCAAGTGTTTTCACTTTTGTTTGCATTTATATTTTTATGGTGGTCATTTGATGGGCGCTTTGCTTTCTCATTATAATTAATTAGCAAATGGAGGAAGCATTAATTATTTATTTATTTTGAATATTTAATAATTCACTAATCTACAATAACACAGGCCTGCTCAAAATTGCTCCTGTACGTCAGGTCTTCAAGATATCCTAACCTAAAAGTGCAAAAAACGCGTTTTTAGCTGTTTTTGAGGTTATGTAACCGAACAAGAAAAACCTCATCGCAAAAGAGTTCAAACATAGTATCAAATTATTTTATAACATCCTCATCTCATGAGGCATTTGACTCAGTCCGTGGCTGGCGATGAAATATCGGGTTCAACCGAGAACAAGTTTGAAAAAAAAAAATAACCCCAAGGGATGACGTTAAAGTGTAAAGAGAAGAAGAAATATAAATTCAGCTATAATTGGTCTTTTTAAAATTAATGCCTAATTTTTGTACAAAAGAATAACGACGTTGGTAAAACATTGTGCTCTAAATGCCTTATGCAGTGCAGGGATATTACGGTATGTTTTATTTGTATGAATTGTTTAATGGTAATCCTCACGAAGCAGCCGCGGAATATGCTCGTCGGTTTCCTGATCGACAGAATCAACAGCGTCATCGCACGTTTGTAAGATTAAGTAATCGATTGATTCAAACAAGATAGATAGCTAAGCCGATACGAGACGGAATTGGTGCACATCCCAATGGGCGAAACGCAAATCGCGACGAAAGAATTCTGCAAGAAATTTCAAGTGACAGGATTTCTAGTTGCAGGTTGATCAGTAGAAATTTAAATATCTCAAAAAGCAACGTTCACAGGACACTTAAAGCAGATAATCTGTATCAATTTCATCTCACAAAGGTTCAGTATCTTGAACTTGAAGACAATGGGTCCAGAGTTCAATTTTGCTAGTGGATCTTGCAGAATGAGGAAGCAGTCCCTTTAATTTTGTGGGAGACGAATCATTATATACAAGGAAAGGAATGTGTAACATACACAATCAACACGTCTGGGAACAGGGAAATCCTAATGTTATAAGAGAACGTGGTTTTCAAAGAAAATTTTCGATAAACGTCTGGTCAGGAATCATTAGAAACAAAATCATTGGTCCATACATTCTGAATGACACTCTAACGGTAAGTTCATAACACTATAACATTTTAAAAGTTTTGGAAAGTAATAAAAGCAAATAGTGCAATGAAACAATTTTTCTTTGTTTAAAAAAAGTATTATCTTATAATATCGCGAATTGTTGGAATTTTCTGAATACTAAGGACTAATTAAGAAATCTAAACACCTATTTCTGAACATATTCGTTATTTTTTATTGTTCTTATGTATGTGAAAATTTGCTTTTTAAATAATACCCAGATACCACGATTACTTTGGAAGCAAATCTTTGCATACATCATAACAATTAAAAATAACAAATTTGTTCAAAAATCGGTGTTTACATTTCTCAATTAGGCCATAGTATTCAGAAAATACCACCAATTTGCGATATTATAAGATAATACTTTTTTTAAACAAAGAAAAATGGTTTCAGTGCACTATTGGCTTTAATTACTTTCTAAACCTTTTAAAATTTTATAGTGTTATGAACTTACCGTTGGAGTGTCATTCAGAATGTATGGACCAATGATTTTGTTTCTAATGATTCCTGACCAGACGTTTATTGAAAATTTTCTTTGAAAACCACGTTCTCCGATAACATTAGGATTTCCCTGTTCCCAGACGTGTTGATTGTGTATGTTACACATTCCTTATCTTGTAAATAATGATTCGTCTCCCACAAAATTAAAGGGACTACTTCCTCATTCTGCAAGATCTACTAGCAAAACTGAACTCTGGACGCATTGTCTCCAGGTTCAAGATACTGAACCTTCGTGAGATGAAATTGATACAGATTATCTGCTTTAAGTGTCCTGTGAACGTTGCTTTTTGAGATATTTAAATTTCTAATGATTAAAAAACGTGCGATGACGCTGTTGATTCTGTCGATCAGGAAACCGATGAGCATATTCCGCGGCTGCCTCGTGAGGATTACCATAAAAAAATTCATACAAATAAAACATACTGTAATATCCCTGCACTGTATAAGGCATTGATACTATGTTTGAACTCTTTTGCGATGATACGTTGTGATTTCGTCGTGTCCTGTGACCACCCATCTCACGGTTGTGAGACGTGGCCATGAATGGGATTTACCGCGGTAAATTCAATTTAATTATATATATATAATGTGTTTTAATCTTGGACGAATGACTAAAAAAAAATTTTGCAACCAAGTAAATGCATTTACTTGAATCTTGTTTCTGAGCATCAAAAAATATTCTTTCGAAAAGTAGTAATTTTTATTTGAACTAGATATATATTATTTGTAGATCTAAATAAATGAACTCTTTGACTGTTTTTTCTAAATTATAATAAATATTTCCTAATTTAAAAAAAATGATTCACTTGACTCAAAAGGTCTAGATTCGTTGAAATCTGATTCGTCCTTCAAAGAAATAATTATTTATTTGATTTAATCGAATTCTAACTCATTAGAGTTCGATTCTTTGAATTGCTAAGGACACATTTGAATTAATTAATTGGTCCATACTTCAAGCAAGTCTTTAGGTTTATTGAAATCGAAGGAATAATTATTTATTTCAAAAAAATATGAATTAAGTTAAAATACATTTATTTGATACAAATACTTGATGGATTTATACCAAATTTAGCATTTATTTAGAAGAATAAAATATTTTGTTTACATACATATTTATTTCTTTAGTTAAAGGAAATGATTATTTCTATTCATAGAATTAAGTTATTCATAACAAGTCAACATTTCTTTCAACGAAATAATGATTTTGTTAAATTAAATATTTATTAATTTGGTTGGAAGCAATGTTTCCTTCAATTTAGAATACAAAGGAGACTATCCAAAGCAATTTCATGGTCGAGCGTGAAATACAGCTTTCGACAGTTTCCATATTGCGGCAGCGTCGTGGTCATCGCTGTAGACGTTACACTCAACGTTCATTTCCTTCTGGAGGTGGATTTTTCATCGATTTTGTTTTGTTTTAGGTTCATCAAGATTTTAAATTATGTGCATTGTTTAAATTAATATGCTTGATAATAACAATGTCTATTATAATTTAAGTTGAAGGAATCCAGTTTATATTTTTATTTAATTTTGTAATTTCCAATTGTATTTATTAAAACAAAAAACGAAAATTTAGTGTTCTTTTATGTTGCCATTGCTGATCTTCAGTTTTTTGCATGCCGAGACATATGGTAAAAGTAAGTAAGGGATTTGTAGGAGAAGGGATACATTTTAGATCAATCTATAATTTCCGTGTAATCAACCATATTCATTTGATTGACCCCCCCTTGATTACCTAATCATCTTTATGACTTAGGGGCCATCCATATATTACGTAATCAATTTTTCACCCATTTTTTACCCTCACCCACCGGTGTAATCAACCATAATCATTTGATTGACCCCCCCCCCCTTGATTACGTAAACATCTTTAAGACTTATTAGGATACCTGATTTTGTAAACATTACACAGCTCCTGAAACAAATCGTTCCTTGAATACATTTTTTCGTAACGTCAATGTGGAACAGATTTTGAAAACGCACAAAACGATGTATTTACAAGAAAAGCACCTCTAGAGGCATTTTTTAATACTCATACTTTTACGCACTCTATCAGCGTTATAGGAAAACAATTTTCCATGCGCGCGGAATATTTAAAAAAGATTAAAGAAAGAAGAGATTTATGAAAATAGGAATTAAAACATGTAATTACGTAATCAGTCAAACAATACTCCCGCCCCCCATGTAATTGCTCGTAATCATATACATGACCCCCCTCCCTCCTATGATGATTACGTAATATATGGACGGCCCCTAAGATCCTTTACTTTAGATATAAGGTGAAAATTCGGGCAAGATGCTGGTGGGTTGAAAGAAACTTCTTCCACCAGTAGGTCTTGATACCATCTGGTCCCGGAGCGGAATAGTTCTTCATGCCTCTTAATACGTTTGATAGTGCACATGAAATATGACAGTTTTTAAGGTTATGTTGGAAATCCGACATTTTCATCTGCGCATGTACCAAAAAAGGGCGGTGCTATTTAAAATTATATAATATACACTTGCAATAATACGTTAGTATTACATTTTTGAAAGAAGTTAGGTATTTTTATTATTCAATTTAATTTGCTTAAAAAAAGAATAAAAAATGTTTGTTAATATTTATCTGTATGATTATTCATAGTCTGTATTGATTTCAAATAGGCTCGCGCTTTTCGGCACATGCGCAGTTGAAAATATGAATACCCATCTATCGGATATCAAACGAACTAAAAAGGAACCCTCAAAAAGAGTTCCATTGGAGCTTCAGTTCGAAATGATACTAACATTTACTTGAGCCGCAACTTTACTGAACCCTAATTTTTTTCTGTGAAATTTAGTCAATCAAAATATTCATATGTTCATATGTGGGTTCACATTTAAGGAGTCCTTCTTCCCCTTTTTGAATACCTTAATATTTTACATGTTTTCTAAATCCATTTTATAACTTGACGATCCTCAAACATTTTAAAACACTCTACATTTGTTTTTCACAAAACGGAGACTTCTATGGGAGAAGAAACTATATTAAATACAATTTGTTTAGTCGCCCTGCATTCTTCTTCACAGCCTGAAAAGGTGATTTTGATTGGTTTAATGCCTTGATACTCGCGCGGGCGTATATCATTCGCTTCGCGACTTTTAATGTGGGAGAAAAATACGACGAACACGAAGATAAATGATGTTTTAAACGACCTGTAAAAGACGGCGGATTGCACTACGAGAGGACCGAGGGGACGAACACGCATCGAGACGATTTGCCACGGAGGACGAGTCAAGTGCATCGGTAATTGTCCAGACTGACGTCATTCTCTGCTCCAGTCGACGCATAGCGCTATTAAATGCGCAGCAGATGAACAGATTGGGATTTATGATTGTTCGGATTCACGATTTGGTGAACTATTTTAAACCATAATTACATTTGTTTCTAATTACTATTAAGCTGATTGATAAACAACGTTTTTCTCGTACAAATTTTCGTCAATAAAGGATTTCTGAAACAGACACTTGCGATCGTAATACGTTAAGTCTTGTTCAACCTCTACTGTAATTATATCTGCGGACCAAAGGTAAATACACTGAAGGTCTCGAAGACTGAACGGGTTCTATTTGGCGATCGAGCTGTATGCAAATAAGATAATTGAAATTTCAAAGTGAAATTGCAGGCAGGGTCAGTTTTTAATCGGACACTTGGTCGAGCAAATATTTTAATAAAGAAAAAATACAAAAGGCCACATTTAAACATATATGGATACCTTATCGTGATGTGAAAACGGTTGGTTTCCTCTTCCAGGCTGGTTGTGTTCACCTGACCACCAAATCCGTCCCCATCCAACCCAACCAAACCTGGTACGCAATTAAAAAAAAAAAACTGCACATAAATTATTTATGACCAAAAAGTTCTGAACGTTAAAATGAACTATAAAAAAAAATTTACGAATTTTTTTTTGCTGTACTTGTTTTTTGTACTTGTTAATACAATCTTAGGTATTTAAACTCGTGAAAAATTGTCCTTTTTGCTCCCCCGAATAATGCTGGTGGAAAAAAACGCTCGAATATCGAAACCCCACCCATAATTAAGAAGTACCAAAAACTTGAGAAAATGTCTAATTCAGTTCGAAGTTAATACATTTATGGTTATTTTATAGCCTGGAAAATTCCTAAAAATTATCCCCCGACTCATGGCAGTGGCCAAACATCTCGCTTGTATCCCAAAAACCCACCCCTCGTGAAACCCGATCTTTCAAACTCGGAAAATCGACAAAAACAGCCAGAAGTTAATACAATCTTAGGTATTTAACATCGTGAAAAATTGTCCTCACACGGTACATCACGACACTACTGTTGAAAGTCACAAACACAGTCTCGGAAAATTGAGGAAATTTTATTTAGATACATATTTAAAATGAATAATTTACTATCAAAATTACGTAGTGAAGGCAATTTTAATGTGACAGTGCAGAAATATCGAAGAATTCAGGGGCGAAGCAGAGTATGTATATGTAGTTTAGATTCTCTATTTGGGAAACTGCCTGTCAATAAACAAACAACCTGCGGAAACATTGATGACAGACTGACAACTCGAGACTGAATCCCAGGGAATAGTTGCAAGCAGAAATGCAAATAAAGTGCAGCAAAGCAAAACAGCTGTCCACGGTGGCAGGTGCAGCAAAACGAGATAGAAATAATCTTTTGCATTTTATAACCTCTTACTTAGATTTGAACTTCGTCCCTCCAACCTACTTCAACTTTCACAAAAAACCCTTTAGGAATTTTTGAAACGCGAATCCGTGTAAGATCATTTAGAAAACTCGCTGTATCATGGAAAAATATTGATGAAATTCTAATTCCTTTCGCTGGCTGTTCAGCGAGCGGACTAAAAAGTGCGGTTTTTTTTAGCTTACCGTTTCGATTAACTGGAACACTGGTAGCACAAAACTAGCCGATTTCACACATTATCACACTACTTGCTGCCAAGAATACTTTGAGTTTAAACACTTTTTCGACAGGCTCGCACCAGGTTCAGAAAAACTAGGCAAAAAACGACTTTGTCACATCAAACAACGGAACGAAGGTCTTGTGTAGACTCATTTAGACTGAACCATGATCCAACCTATGAGAACTGACGCGAGGGCGCGTGGGAGTGCGACAGAGCAACATAAGCAGAGTCATGACCAGGATACATGGTATAGCCATGCGCAAGTAAAAAAACTGAGCGAATCAGAACCCACCGCTTAATTTCTCCATCTTGGATAAATAAGGCGGCAAACGTAAGTGATTTTAAAATGTAATATTTTATAATTAAAATTTCTTGTAATTTTGAGGTATACAAATGCTTTAATTCTAATGAAATGTATTGTAATGTTGAAAATGGGTACAGGAAATTACGGATTGACAACAATTTTAGGTTATGTGTTTCATAACCTCTTCCTGGTTACATATATGTGTATAAAATAAAATTCAAATCAATTGGGAAAGTATTGAATAAATAAAATTATATAATGGAGTAACCGCGACATATAAAATGATTGTTATTTTTTTTTTCATTCAAAAATATTTTTCCTCAATCTTGTAGGAAAATTTGATCGAAAGATACTAAATTTTTATTCTTAATTATCAATACTCTTGTTCACTCCTTTTTTTACAATTGTTATTGTTATTGTTATTGTTTATATGTAATATGAAATCACATTTTATCACAGTAGAAATCTCTCTTATTCTTATCAGACTTTTTTAAGTAATGATAAATGTTGTTGGCGAAACCTCATAAAATATTGCACAGATATACATTTATATGTAAAAGGAATGTCGAAATTGTACAAAATGAAACAGTAGGTTGAATCACGCGCTTTCGGAAAATAAAACACTAACTGCACAGTTAGTTAACCGGAAAGACAGTAAGATGACAATCGATAGCAGCCATAAATCCTCCGAGCTATCATCTTCGCCATCTAAGAGCGACCTAAACCCCAAATCAATCGTCACTGTTAAAAATCCCTCAGTGACGAAACCCAAAAAATCGCGGATTCCCCCTATAAATGTTATAGTAGATAAAATTAATCATCCATTCATTATGCTGCACAGAATCGTCAAAAAATCCTGCCATTACAGTCCGATTATTCACAGTTCCATATCTGGAGTGCATTCTGTTATTATTATTATTATTATTATATCATTAAGCCGTTTCCCTTTCGGGGTAGGCGTGAATTGCTCGGTTGTAAAGTATGGTTAGTTAATCATAGGTTAAAAATTCATGGTGGAACGTTTCGCAAGTTAATCATGA
Organism: Andricus grossulariae; assembly: GCA_011634705.1. Lineage (NCBI taxonomy): Eukaryota > Metazoa > Arthropoda > Insecta > Hymenoptera > Cynipidae > Andricus > Andricus grossulariae. Next base: position 139,557,980 of record JAABKJ010075445.1, read on the forward strand.
TTAAACCGATGATTAAAAGTTAATCATGATTAGTTAACCATGGATTTAATCAGAGATGGTGGAATCGGCCCTTAATGATTTGACAACGTAACAACAACAAAAAACTCCAAATACACATAATATTTTCATTCACTGCAGTTTCTAAAATTTGGCATTTGTGTTATTTATTTATGTGAGCCATGAACTTCAACAGTTACAAAAATTAATTAACTTCAAATGTTAGGAAATGTATCTTATAGTTTCGTTATAAAATAATTTCCATATTGTATTTATCATTTATCGTCATAAAAAAGCATACAATAAAAATGTATTTAAGTTTATTTTTTTGCGACTATTTCATTTCGTATAAATAAAATAATAATTTCATTCAATACTATTTTTAATGAAACAGAACAACTAAATATTTTAAAAGATAATTTACCTTTATTATAATTTATTATTATAATGACCATCAGAAGGATCAGCAGAATCGATTCTATAGTTGTTTGTAGTATTGCATTTCAGACAAAAAGTTATATACGCTCGAAGAAAACGCTTCCCATTAAAAATCCAAAAACTGTCTTATTTTAGAAAATATTTGCCGAGACAATGTTTTTTGTATGAAGTATCATCCAATAGGTCATTCGAATCAGCCCAACTTTGAGCCCAATTGGACACATTTGTTTTCAGGGGTAGGTGCACCTGAGAATATGCCCCATATGAGGGTTATGTACGTTCGTCTATGAAAAAGTTGTTGACTTGTGCTTGCCGCTGCTTACCTGAGTTTTTTATGTTATTTATGTAAAAAAATGATATAAGGGATATTCCTCAGAGCCACATTTAAAAATTGCGTGATTAATTGTGTTTCCCTCTCCTCATCAACATTAAAGAAACACTGAAAATTTCGATTTGCTTTAAAATAATTATATAATGATAAACAATAGATATTAAGAAGAGTATTTATACAGTAAAATTTATAAAATAAAATACATCGTAATCTAATTTTTAAAAGTATATTTGCAACTCTATTGAAATAAGTAAAACCCAGTCACATCAAGCTCATTGAAATTCATGAATGATGAAAGAGATAAATTCAAACAAAAAGCTGATTAAGGTAGGTCTACATCACATCAAAAATTGCTTCAACCGCTCTCCCTATCACCCGGACGAGAAACTATGACATTTGAATTAATATAATCACCAAGTTTATCCTTTACCCACCTATTCATGTTATTCCTTTTCTCCTCCTTTTGTCAGTTAAAATTTGATATTTTTCACGAGTCAAGAGTTATATCAATGAGTCCATCCTTTAAAAGCAAGAAATCTATTCACGAAATAAAAGGAGGGCATACGTGCTTCAGCCGCATGGGCTTTGTCATCCGAAAGCATGAGTCCAAGCTTCAAACCCATGAACTCAACCGTTTTAGACTGTGAATCTAGTGCGTTGCCCTGGATGCCTGGACACTTAAGGCAAGAGTTTCAGTTTAGAACCGTGAAAGTGTTGCTTTTGGACGATGAGCTGTTTCATGCTCCTGTCCTGTGCAACTCATGTCTCTAAAGGATGAGGTTCTTGCTAAAAAAGCATGAACGCCTTGCGTTTCAAGCATGGACACTTTGCATTCTTCAGAAGCATGATTCCCCCCTTTAAAAGGATGTATATTTTAAGCTTTTGAAGCATGGGATGTTTCCATCGATTCAAAGCTTGATTTTTCTCTCACAAGGGGGGTTAGGTTGGTGTCCGATGCCCATTTTTTTGTAACTTTGCAGATGAAAAGAGGATCCCAGACTATAAAAAAAAAATTAATTTTTTGGGCAATCGTTCATATTTAGGGATGGAAATCACCCCTTCTATATTTTTGATACTTTTACTAAACCGACGATGGATCAAAAGACCAAAAGACGCTTGCATCAACTGAACAAGAAGATTGGATGGACAAGACAGAATGCATCCCGCGTTCAACGTGTGATTGACTACATAACATCTGGTAGAACATTCACGGAAAGGGTTCGAAAGTTCGCCCAAGAACTGCGGACCTTGAATCACACACTGAAAAAGTCAGAGCAAGTCGGAGAATACAGAAGAGGGAGAGATGGATCAAGGGGAATCAAAAGTTTCTCGCTGACCCATCTCGCCCCTTCAGTGATCACCCTGTTTCTGTCAAAAATCCAACCAAGGCCAACGAAGTAGAGACCTTTTGGAGAGAGGTACACAAGATCCTGAAAATACTAAAGTTGAAAAAAGATACTGACAATATTATCCGCTTCATGGAATTCCGCGACAACCTCATAAAATCTGTGGAGGAATGTCCATGAATCACTGCCGAAGAGGTTAAAAAAGAGCTTTTAGAGGCGCGAAGAAATTTTTCGGTGCTGGACCAGATTGTATCAAGAACTTCTGGTGGAAGAAGTTTACTTCTGCACACGAACATTTGGCCCGCTTATTCACCTTATATACAAAGTCGGAAACGCCCACGCCGCAGTGGCTTGTGTTAGGCCGCACTATGCTCCTACCGAAAAAAGACAACTTGACCAACCCAGAAAATTACAGGCCAATAACTTGTTTGAACACACTGTATAAGATCTTTACAGCTGTCTTAAACAATCACATTATTCGGCGAAATGAGCCGGTATGGCGTGAGATGTACGAACAACGTGGCTTGAAAAAAGGTGTAGCAGGCTTTCGAAAGAACCTGTTAACTAACAGGTGTGTCTGTAAAGACGCTGCAGCCCATGAACGCGCCCTGTCAATGGCCTGGATTGACTACCACAAAGCTTTCGATTCAACCTCTCATAGACTTATCATCTGTCTGTTGGCAAGCTTGAAGGTACATCCACACATAGTGACATGCATAGAGAGATTGATGCCTCTTTGGAAAACTAGGTTTACTATCTCATCTGGAAATTATCGTGTTACAACGAATAACGTCACCTTCCAGAGGGGCGTCTTTCAGAACGATACCATGAGTCCTTTGCTTTTTGCATCACATTTCTGCCTCTATCTCCCGCACCATGTAATTCTTCTGGATACTTCTGTGGCGACACTAACAGCGCCTGCATAAGGTCGCTCACGTATTTTATATGGACGACCTGAAGATCTTTGCCTCCGGTGAAGGCAAACTTCAAAATGCCATAAATATCGTCAAGAAGTACACAGGAGAGATTGGGATGGACTTTTGATTGGATAAACGTGCCAAAATTCACCTGAAGAAAGGAAAAATTTGTGGCGTTCCCAAGGACCCTGAGCTTGTAGATGTAAGTGTTATTATACATCTTAAAACTGGAGAGACCTATACGTACCTAGGTGTGCCTTAAAACCGCATTCAGTACGTAACGACAGTGAAGGAGTAAATCCGAAGCAGATACAAGCATCTTTTTCGACATATTTGGTCTTCCAATTTGTCGGCGTTGAACAACTCATCTGTGACCAACATACTTGCCGTCTCGGTTCTACTCTACACGTTTGGGGTGGTTCAGTGGACGAAGAACGAACTTCAGGCCCTTGATGTCACCAGATGTTATGTAGTCAATCACACATTGAACACGGGACGCATTCTGTTTTACCATCCAATATTCTTGATCTAGTTAGTAATTATTTAGTTCATAGCTTCCCCGGTAAATGCGCTGCGACTTCATGATTGTGAACGCGCCTTAATGCGAGCACCCTTCGAGTTGACGGTCTTGGTGCTTCGCATGAATCTGGCACTTTCGTTCTTGGTCTTGAATGAGTAGCAGGAGCCACGTGGGCCGTATAATTGTGGTGGATCATTGTATCACTAGAAAGAATACAAAAGATTTCACAAAGATTTCAAAGATTTGTTAAGGATTTTAAAATATTTCATCAAGGGACATATATACAAACATATATACTCGATTTCAAAGATTTCAATCCATTTCAAAAATTTTAAACGAAATAAAATTTTTTTTTGAGGCTTTCATAAGATATCACAAAGATTTTAGATATTTCAAATGTTCCAATGATTTTAAACGAATAAAAAAGATTTCAGAAAGATTTCACAAATATTTCAAAGACTTTATAAGGATTTTAAAAGAATACAAGAATTTCTAAGATTTTAACAAGGGTACACAGTACACCAGATTTCAAAGATTTCGAAACATTTAAAAGATTTGAAACGATTTCAATGTCTTGTTTGAATATTGCTGAAGATTTCACAAAGACTTTGAATATTTGAATTATTCGAAAAGAATACAAAAGATTCCACTAAGATTTCAAATATTTGCTAAGGATTTCATAAGATTTTAATCCATTTTAAAAATTTTAAACGATTAAAAATTTTTTAGAGGTTTTCATAAGATATCACAAAGATTTTTAATATTTCAAATGCTCGAATGATTTTGAACGAATGAAGAAGATTTCACAAATATTTCAAAGACTTTATAAGGATTTCAAAAGAATACAAGAATTTCATGGATTTCAAAAACAGTACAGTACACAAGATTTCAAAACATTTAAAAGATTTTAAGCGATTTAAATAGTTTACAACACATTTGAGAAGATTTCAAAGAAACAAAAAAGATTTGGAAAATAAGGATTGAAGATTTTTGAAAAATTCCACAAATATTTCAAAGATTTCATTAAGATTTTAGAACATTTCAAAAAATTACACAAAGATTTCAAAGATTTAAAATATGTCAAGGATTTCAAAGATTTTACAAAAACTTTTGAAAATTCCAAAAGATTTCTCAAAGATTTCAAAGATTTCAATCATATTAAAGACTTTACAAAGATTTAAAAATATTCCCGAAGGTTTCACAAAGACGACTAATGTTTGCAGAAAATTAAAAATTGGTTTATTTATGATTCGGCTTTATTTAGAAATTGCTGTCCAATAAAAAATGAAATGGTTCATTTTTTACATGTATAAAAAAAGTTTATTTCATTATTTTATGTAGAACAGTAGACTTGGAAAAACTTAATTTCTTGAACTGGAAAACCTGGAAAAAACCTTGAATTTTGTTCCTAAGAATCGCTGAATACCCTGGAATGGTTTCGTAATTTAAAAAGTTATGGAATTAACTGAACATGTAAAAAATAGTTGAAATGGAACTTGTTTCAAATTGCATTATATCATGTGATAGGAAATTGTTGCCATTTCAAGTGATTAGGTAGATATTTTGTTTTAAAAATCTGTAAAATTCCAGGTAAACATATAAATTCATTGTAATTTCTTGTTCATTTCCCGGTTTTCCCAGTTTCCCAGTTTGTCGGATACCCCGTTATCATTTATCATCAATTAGGGTTAGAGCCGGATTATATCAGCATAATTTTGTTCAATAATACAGTTTACTCGAAAGACATTTAAGATGTGATTTTTTTCACAATTTCGATTATATATAAGAACAAAAATATTTACATACCTAGAAGTAGATTTTAATGAAACACATCCGTTTTTGTAACAAAGAATATTCAGGTTCATTCATTAAATATTGTGTTTTGTTTTGCTTATAAGTATGCAATTTTCGAGGTAATTTTTGTAATATTAGGATTATTGCAATATAATAATCACCAAATGTGTTTATTTTAACAAAATAAATTTAATTGAACTATTAAAAATACTTTGATGTCTAACTTTAGTCATGATGTATACGTATATATAATTAAAAACTAAAGGTTAACAACCACCGCAGGGTCCCACTGGGAGCAACTGTCATCTAAAACATGACATGGAATCATTAAAATCTTTGTTTAATCTTTGAAATCTATCTGAGATCTTTGTGAAATAATAGAAGTCTTTGTGAAATCATTAAAATCCTTGGAAAATCATTTAAATCTTCCTGAAATCTTTGTAAAATCTGTATGAAGTCTTTGTGAAGTCTTCGTAAAATTTTTGTGAATTCTTTGAAAATCTTTGCGAAATCTCTGAAATCTTTTTGTGAAATCATTAAGAAATTATTGAAATCTTTGTTCAACCTTTGAAATCTATCTGAAATCTTTGTGAAATAATAGAAGTATTTGTGAAATCTTTTTATTCTATGCGAAATCTTTGCAAAATCTTTGAAATCTTTGAAAAATTATTGAAATCTTCGTGAAGTATTTTTGAAGTATTTGTGAAATCTTTGTGAAGTATTTGTGAAATCTTTGTGAATTCTTTAAAAATTCTTTAAAAAGACATTTAAATCTATTCGAAATCTTTGAAACCATTGAGGAATCATTAAAATCTTTGTTTAATCTTTGAAATCTATCTGAGATCTTTGTGAAATAATAGAAGTCTTTGTGAAATCTTTGGAATCTATCTGAAATCTTTGCAAAATATCCTAAATCTTTTTTAATCCTCAAAATGTCTTAGAAATCTACCCGAAATCTTTGGAATCAATAAGAAATCATTGAAATCTTTATTTAATCTTTGAAATATGTCCGAAATTTTGGTGAAATAATAGAAATCTTTGTGAAATCTTTGGAATCTATCTGAAATATTTGCGAAATATTTGAAATCTTTGTAAAATCTTTGTATAATCTTTGTGAAGTCGGTAATATTTGTAAAATTATTGAAATCTTTGTTAAATCTTTAAGAAATGATAAAGTCTTTTTGAAGTCTTTGTTCAATCTTAGAAATCTATTTGAAATCTTTGTGAAATAATAGAAGTCTTTGTGCAATCGTTAAAATCTATCTGAAATCTTTGCGAAAGATTTGAAACCTTTGGTAAATCATTGAAATCTTTGTGAAATCTTTGCGAAATTTTGTAAAATCTTTGTGAAGTCTTTAAAAAGTCTAAAAATCTATCCAAAATCTTAGAAATCATTAAGGAATGATTAAAATCTTTGTTTAATTTTTGAAATCTATCTGAAATCTTTGTGAAATAATAGAAGTCTTTGTGAAATCTTTGGAATCTATCTTAAATCTTTGCAAAATATCCTAAATCTTTTCGAATTCTTTAAAAAGTCTTTGAAATCTACCCGAAATCTTTGAAATCATTAAGAACTCATTTAAATCTTTATTTAATCTTTTGAATCTGTCTGAAATTTTGGTGAAATAATAGAAATCTTTGTGAAATATTTGGAATCTATCTGAAATATTGGCGAAATGTTTAAAATCTTTGTGAAATCTTTGTATAATCTTTGTGAAGTCTTTGTAAAATCTTTATGAATTCTTTAAGTCTTTCCAAAATATTTGAAATATTTGTCAAATTTTCGGTAATATTTGTAAAATTATTGAAATCTTCGTGAAATCTTTGAGAAATGATGAAGTTTTTGTGGATTTTAAAAACCCTTGCGAAAACTCTGAAATCTTTTTGTGAAATCATCAATAAATTATTGAAATCTTTGTTCAATCTTTGAAATCTATCTGAAATCTTTGTGAAATAATATAAGTATTCGTGAAATCTTTTTAATCTATGCGAAATCTTTGCAAAATCTTTGAAATCTTTGGGAAATCATTGAAATCTTTGTGAAATCTTTGTGAAATCTTTGTGAAATCTTTGTGAAGTCTTTGTGAAGTCTTTGTGAAATCTTTGTGAATTCTTTAAAGATTCTTCAAAAAGTCTTTTAAATCTATTCGAAATCTTTGAAATCATTAAGAAATCATTGCAATCTTTATTTAATCTTTGAAATCTACCTGAAATCTTTGTGAAAGAGGTTTCACAGTTCGTGAAAGTTATCTACATATGATCGATCGTTACCAACTTCGATGATAATACAGATTCCTTCTAATTCAACTATTTAATTGCCAACGGAGCAAAGGAGATAAATTTTCAGATATCTAAAAATTTTAATTTATAAATTATCAAAGTCCACCTAGTCTGAAATGACGTTGAGAATTTCTGTTATTTAAGGAGTTACCTTAGATATGGTTGATTTCCAGTTTCACAGTTCGTGAAAGTTATCTACAGATGATCGATCGTTACCAACTCCGATGGTAATACAGATTCCTTCCAATTTAAAATATCTTATCTTTTAAATATCTTATTTCAGGAATTAAAAATGTTTAATTTATAAATTTTCAAACTCCATCTAGTCTGAAATGACGTTAAGAATTTCTGTTATTTAAGAAATTACCTCAGATCGATATTATTGATTTCCAGTTTCACAGTAAATGATAGTTATCCACACATGATCGATCGTTACCAACTCCGATGATAATACAGATTTCTTCTAATTTAACTTGCATTCAAAACATAACTTCTTGCTATGAAAAGCGTATATCTGAAAAAAGTATCTGCCTTCGATTTCTCTAGTAGCTTAGTGGTTAAAGCACCCGACCGGCAACCGGAAGACGTGCGGTTCGATTCCCACCGGAACGAAGGAAAAATATCTTTTTTCAGAAATTAAAAATTGCTAATTTACAAATTTTCAAACTCATATATTTGAAAAGAGTATCAGTCTTCGATCTCTCTAGAAGCTTAGTGGTTAAAACACCCGACCGGCAATCGGAAGACGTGAGGTTCGATTCCCACTGGAACAAAGGAGAAAGATCTTTTTTCAGAAATTAAAAATTAAAAAAAAATTGATTTTTTTGTCAATTCAAAAAAAATTCGGGACAACATGCATGCAAATTAAAAAAAAAAAATTTGGGCCACCCTACTGGACACCTTGATATCCCTTCACCCAGGGATGCAATTCCGGATGGATTTTTTGACTAAAAAATTAAATTTTCGAAATAAAGCGTTTTTCAGGTAATTATAAAGATTTGTGACAATATTATAGGGCAAAGCCGCTGGGGATTTCCTACATACAATACACACGTGCTCGAAAGCTCTATTTTTGTAACCCAGAGTCAGACGTGTAGGCATTAGCACATTTTAAAAACACTCAGTAGATCAGGTCTCAGTAGATCGGATCTTTACTATCTGTTTATTTATTTATCATCAACAGTATTTATTGTAAAACATTTTTGCGTCTACAGTATTCAATAAAACGTCAACTCACTATCCAATAAAAAAAAGGGACGAACCAACGAAGAGGAAGCGGTTTTTATCTTTCATCTTTCTTTTCTACTAAGAGTCTGTAAGTTTCTTTTTCCATTCTCTGTGATTTTGATGATGATCTATTTTGGTCCATGTCAAGGTCGTAAAATAAAAAACCGGGTGATTCTTGGTGAGAAAATTACGAAAAGTGTAAAGTGAGACTTGTTGAATCTTACACCTCAAAAATCGACTACAAAGTGTGTATCATTTTTTTCTAAAAAGATTTCGTGAAAGTTGTAACCTACAAAGTGACGTAAGTAAGATTGTTATTGAAAGACAAAAGCTAAATGGCCTATAAATTTGAAAAAAAATTTGTTTTCTGTTTTTAACATTTTTTATGCTTTAAAAAACGGATGATTTAAAAATATTCTTAAAAGTTATACGTAGACACATATATGCAAAATAGGCTTTCAAACTACATTAGTGTTAGTTTTATTTGTCTGCCGCAAGAGTAAAATAAATAATCTATTAGATTGAAAATTTAAAAAAAATTCAAGAATTTTCAAAATTTTCAGACCATTTTTTTTTAAGATTTAAAAATTCTATGTGCCGCTATTCGTAGTACTATGAAACTCGAAATCCTAGGGTCAATCGAAACACGATATATTTGTGGTCCGATAGAGACTCCTCATCGGAGACTCTCCAGTCCACTACCCAGCTCCTCAGTGCACCAGAACATAGAGTGAATTCGAGAACCTCACTCCTGTTTTTAGTCTGGAATGTGGGAGTTTCACCCCGATTCAGAATCTCCAGATCTGTGCCTGCTATATAGTCAATTAAATATCTCCCTCTGTCGTTGATGTTTGTGCTTCCTTACACCGTATGGTGAGAGTTTGCATCAGAGCCCAACAGCAGAGGGATTTTATTCTCCTGACGGTGCCGAATTAGAGCCTCCACCTCTCTGGGAGGCGGAGGTCCCCCGGCATCGCCAGGGAAATAGGCCGAGCAATAAACACCTCTAGCCTTTCTCCACTACTGCCCCTGAGTCTCGTCTTAATAACGGTGAGATCTCTAGAGCAGAATTTAGGCACCAAGATCGCATCCATACCCTCGACGGCTATGCATGCCCTTGGCGTTTTTTCGAGCGGCCCCTTATACATGTAGCCACACGCTAACAAGCCACAAATCATTTTCCTGCATAACCAAGGTTCTTTGATTAGGGCGAGCCCTGTCTGCACCACATACATGCGTCTGGCTAGAACCGCCGAGGCGCCTTTTCTGTGGTGCAAATTAATCTGCATCATGGAGACTCCCGCCTCAGCCATTGACAGGCTAATTCGGGGCACCTCCGGGTGCTTCTGGTCCCCTGCGGAGCCCAGTTGGGTCACTCGGAATGTAACCCTACTGGCCCCTAAATAGGGGCGGTAATCAAGAACCGCAAGGGCTCTGATTGAGGATTCAGGAAGACCGACGAATAGAATCCAGCCTCTCCTCTTCGGCCTGGAACCCTGTCTGTCGGAATAGACTTTCCACGAATCAGTTCGCAGAGACGGGTTCTGTAAACTCAGGCGCCCCAGAACGACCGTTGGACTCTCAGGGGTACCGGGAATCAGTATGGTCGCTCTGCGGCACCTCTGCAGACACTCCGTCTCTTTAACTCCCAAGTTTAGTTCCTCTTTGAGCCTAAACGTTGGGGCTTTTTCCACAAACCAGTCTCGCGACCAGGTGTCCGTGGCCTCCACAACGATGGCCCCCGACCTGATGAAGATGTCATTGAATCTAGGGGCGCGCCCCTCGCGGGGTAATGCGTCAATCCCTTTAGAGATTCCATCCCTAATCCTGTACAACTCCTCAAGAGTTAGACAGTTCTCAGGATAACCCGACGCAACGACAACCATCACCAAAGCGTTGTTAGCCATCTGCGCGAACGTAAGGCCCTGTGTTTCCAGAGCCTTCTGCCGCTTTAACTCCCTGTTTGGGGGAGTTTCTCTGGAGCCATTCTTCCTCTTGCCGATTAGATCAGCCTGAGGAGTTGCTCCAGGTAAGGTTACCGCAGCCACTGCCCCCTGTGGGGTGCCTTGGATGCTGTTTGCGAGACGCGCTTTGCGGTCTCTCCTTCTCTGTGCTCCGCAACGTTGCCTTCTTCTCACGGAGAGTTCCGTTAGCTGCACTTCAACGGCCTCGACAAGATTGTCTCCACCGTTATCTTTGGTTCGCATTGCCTCTGGTGGGTTGCCCCCTAAGGAGCCTCCTACTTTTGGCGGTGGGTTGGAGGAGGGTCCCTCATTGGTTTCAGTTTGTTTCAATTTATAAGAATTCATTTGAGTCCCACGAGAAGCTAGGGAAATAAGAAACAGCCCCGGCAGAGCCCCGCTTGCAGGGGGTGGGTCTACATACTATAGGATTCGACCTCGTGTCCCAAAATCTCCGTTTAGACACCTCCTTTTGGACCTCCGCCTGTCTGCCTCGACTGAGGGGGGCAGGCCGGGGTGTTCAAGGATTTGTTGACCCTGGTGCCATTCAGCTCTTGACACGGCGATCACATCAGAGAATTCCTTGAATTCAGGGAGCTCCTAGAGTTGAGAAAATTCCTTGACTTCAGGGAATTCCTCGAATCCAGAGAGTTCCATCAATGCAGAGAGTTCCTTAATGCAGAGAATTCCTTGAATTCAAAAAATTTCCCCGAATTCAGAGAATTCCTTGAATTCAGAGTATTCCTTGAATTTGCAAATTCCTTGAATTGAAAGAATTCCTCGAATTCACAGAATTCCTTGGATTCAGAGAATTCTTTGAATTCAGATATTCCTTGAATTCAGAGAATTCCTTGAATACAGCGAATTTCTCGAATTCAGAGAATTCCTTGAATGCAGAGAATTCCATGAATTCAGAGAATTCCCTGAACACAGAGAATTCCTTCAATTCCTTCTTTTCTTCGGTTTACTCCGACTACTTCAATTCCACGATTCACTTGAATAATTTAACATTCTTTGACTATTATGAATTCTTAGAATCACATAAATTCAGAGAATTCCTTGAATTGGGAGATTTCCTTAAATTCAGAGGATTTCTTGTATTCAGGAAATGCCTTGAATTCAGAGAATTCCCTAAATACAAAGAATCCTTAAATTTAAAGAATTCCTTGAATGCGGCCATTTCCTTGAATTCAGAGAATTTCGCGAATTCAGATAATTCCTTGAATTCAGAGTATTCCATGAATTTGCAAATTCCTTGAATTGAGAGAATTCCTCGAATTCACATAGTTTCTTGGATTCAGAGAATTCTTTGAATTCAGAGAACTCCTTCAATTCAAAGAATTCCTTGAATTCAGAGAATTCCTCGAATTCAGAGAATTTATGGAATTCAGAGAATTCCATGAATACAGAGAATTCCTTGAATTGAGAGAATTCCTTGAATTCAGAGATTTCCTTGGGTTCAGAAAATTCCTTGAATTCAGAGAATTCCTTGTATTCAGAGAATTTCTTCAGTTCAGAGAATTCCTTGAGTTTAGAGAATTCCTTGCATTCAGATAATTCCTGGAATTCAGAGAATTTCTTGAATTCGGGTAGTTCCTCGAATTCAGATGATTCCTTGAATTCAGAGAATTCCTTGGGTTCAGAGCCTTGAATCCAGAGAATTCCTTGAATACAAAGAATATTTGTATTCGAAGAATTCCTTGAATGCAGTGAAATCCTTGAATTTATAGAATTCCTTGTATCTAGAGAATTCCCTGAATTCCTTGAATTCACATAATTCCTTGAAGGCATGGAATTCCTCGAATTCAGAAAATTCTTCGAATTCTAGGGATTCCTTGAATTCAGAGAATTCCTTGCATTCAGAGGATACCGTGAATTCAGCGAATTCCACGAATTCGGAAAATTCCTTGAATACAGAGAATTCGTTCGATTCAGAGAATTTCTTGAATTCAGATAATTCCTTGAATTCAGAGAATTCCTGGTATTCAGAGAATTCCTTGAATTCAGAGAATTCCTGGAATTAGGAGATTTCCTTAAATTCAGAGTATTTCTTGAATTCAAAGAATGCCTTGAATCCAGAGAATTCCTAGAATACAAAGAATCTTTGTATTCGAAGATTTCCTTGAATGTAGTGCAATCCTTGAATTTATAGAATTCCTTGCGTTTAGAGAATTCCCTGAGTTCCTCGAATTCCTTGAATTCAGATAATTCCTTGAAGGCAGAGAATTCCTTGAATTCAGAAAATTCTTCGAATTCGAGGGATTCCTTGAATTCAGAGAATTCCTTGCATTCAGAGGATTCCATGAATTCAGCGAATTCTACGAATTCGGAAAATTCCTTGAATACAGAGTATTCGTTCGATTCAGAGAATTTCTTGAATTCAGAGAGTTCCTTGAATTCAGAGAATTCCTTGAATTCAAAAAATTTCTTGAAGTCAGAGAATTCCTTGAGTTCAGATATTCGTTGAATTCAGAGAATTCGAATAATTTTTAATAAAATACAGAAATGTTCAAACCAATAGTTGAATTTTCAACTGAAGAAGATTGATGTTGAAAAAACATGATATACTTGAATTTTCACATGAAAAATTAATTTTCAATAAAAAAAACTAATTTTGAATCAAAAAGATTAATTTTCTACCAAAAAAATTAATTTTCAATATAATACATGAATTTTCAATCAAATAGTGGAATTTTCAACTGAAGAAGATAAATGTTCAACAAAACATAAAATAGTTGAATTTTCAGCTATAAAAATGATTTAAACAAATTAAAAAAAAATTGTTAAATTTTGAAAAAAAAAGATTTTTTAACTAAAATGATGAATCTTCAATCAAACAAATTAATCTTGCTTCCTCATAAAGGAAGCTTTGTAATGGTGACATTTTCCAAAAATTTTATATAAATTGTAATTTTGTATTTTTTAAAAATTGTATTTTTAAACTGATCAAAATGAAAACCTTTTTTTTTATTATGTAATAAAATCACTAATCTTCCTTTATGAGGAAGCAAAGTGCTCGTGAAATGAGCACCATATAATTATCAATAAAAAAAAAGTAGAAACACTCGATATCGAATTCACAGCTATTTAACAAGGTAGTTCCACTTAGTAGATTTGTTTCTTAAGAAAGTGTAATTAGTGCGCGCGCAGCGCGCACAATGTTCTTGCATATAAAATTTTTGGAAAGACAGAAACATAAGATTGAAAAATATTGAAAGTATACATTTTTTTTCTTTTGTTAGGGAAAAATCCCCTCTGTGAGGAAGCAAAATTTAATACTTATGAGGAAGCAAAATTCTCATTAAATAAGCACAAATAAATGCACTTATAGTGAATACGTCCATAGTACTACACAGCCGTATTTGAGCGGGAAGCACACACTTTTGCGTAGTAAATAAGCACAAAGCATAACTGTAAAGCGTTGACGTGAGAATTGCGAAAGCTGCGTCTTTCGTGAACCATTATTTGAATATTTCTAAAAGTAAGTGATTTTATGTGAAATAACTTCGTCTGTCTTTGATTATAAAAGAGAAAATTTAAAATCATCTGCTACAAGTGGCTGCAGATTGCACAATAAGGCTGCAGAATGCATGCACGTTTAACGTCATGAACTCGACGTTTTCTGCGCATTATGAGCTGTGCAAATGTGTGTGCTTCCCGCCTTACTTTTCTGTTCTCATCCTCACAATAATTTTCTAGTCTATTTATCTCGTCATAAGACCTGTCATATTCAACTTTCTTAAATGCGCTTCCTTCTTCTAATTGGTTTTATTTAATTAAGAAAGAAAAGCATCCCGTATGTGACTTCAATAGAATTGCTAATAACTGATTATTGAAAAACGAAGGCACGTGGTTTCGAAGGGAATGAAGGATGATATGATGGACGGTAATCGGTGATCGGTTTATGCATAACTTGATAATCCGGTTTGATCCGTATGAAAAGGTCGTGCATGATAGAACCGGTACCAGTTCTATCAGTGTCGTTTATGCCTTTCTGGCGACCGATGTTACTTGGAATGGCACTAGCAATTAATTCTTCTAGTTTTGGGCTTCTGGATTCGGTAACTAATGGAATCTTGCCTGACAGGAAAAGTCAACAGATCAAATCGGGCGATGTTCTCAAGTGTGAATACATGATCATAAGAATACAATGTTTACTACCTTCATTTTCAACTAATGAAATTGCAATCAAAATCAACTTTTCCAGCAATACCTGAGCAGAAATTTCGGAGTGGCCCTGGTCGGGGCCAGATCTGGCCCCGACCAGGCCCCTTGTAATTATTCGAATATTTGAAAACAATTATCGTGAGTTTTACAGAGTTACTTTATATAAATATTTTGAAAAAAGTCCACCGCAATCTTTTGCGTTGCTGAACACTGAGTCGATACATGGTAGGACAACTTGGCGCAGATGCACTTTTTGGAAAACACATTGATTAACTGTTTTAATGAACTTCAATTAAACTATTTCCATGCATAGATATTGGTAAGATATTGGCATAAACAAAATATATTTCATTACAATCTTTTACTTTATATTTGAATTTTAATCGTGCATTTTCCTTTATATGCGCCGCATTCGGCGCCGTTCCCCTACTTGGAAAGTTTTTCAAGCTATATTAATAAATTAGCTGGTAATTAATTTAAAAATTTTTGAATTTTACTAATCCTTTAATTAAAAGTTTATAATTTGCTTTAATCATTTAATTAAAGTCTTCAAAATTTGTCAACTGGAATTTCAAACCTATTATCTCCACTTAATTTGCACCTTGAGCGCCTGTAATTAAGGCGCCAAAACTAATGAGCATCCAAGAGCCTGGCCTGCAATATTCGTGGGTTGGTAAACTCCCAATATCCAACAGAGTCCCTTTTTCCTTTTTATTTTTTTATTTTATTTTATTTTTTTGTCTCGAACCTGTAACGGTTTAGCGAAAATATTTTGTCGAGCTTCTATCGTCTCTGTGATTACTCATCCTTCAGAAACCTGTTTCGATTTTATATTCCAGTCGAATGCACAAACTGCACTTCTGTTTTTTTTTTTCGAAATCCGTACAATAATTGAAAGGAAAGGCGTATATTAGATTTCAACATTTTCTATTTCAAGGGCTTTTTCTTTTTGAAAAAAAAGGTTTTTTTGCCCCCTGAGTAGAAATTTCCCAAATGATATACAATTTTCATAAACAAATTCGTACTAGTGTTTTTTTTCTCAATAGAAAAAACTGTTTCACGCTAGTTGCTAAGATTTTGCATAGGAGTCATAATTTATAACGAAAGATTAGCATAATTTACATTTACTGTTTTTATAAACATTTTGAATAACAAATTATCAATGAATGAGTTTTTCTCATAACTAAATTGATTTTTCTGACCAAAAGTGATTCACAATTGTCTTCAAAGGCATTTTTATACTTCGAGCTTCATAAAACATAAATAATATATATTGTTAATAACAATTGATTTAAACAAATTTACGATGATTAAGCAACGAAATTGCCTAAAAAATCATTTCTTCGATTCTTATAAACATTTTTGCAACCAAAGCTTGGATATATCATTTTTACATACCAAAGAGACGTTTCACTGAAATTATCTGACAATGAACTAACACTGAATTAAAAAGTGGATATGAGACACTTAAATAACAATTTGCGTAATTATTATTAACAAATTGTATAAGAAAATGTCACATTTTGAAGTTTAAACGTATAGAAAAAGGCTATTTCTTGCTAAGGGATTGGTCTACAATTTATTAATATTGGTGATAATTAATGAATAAATAATTAAGTCAGAAATTACAATTTTTATTACGTTTGATTAAAAAACGTTTGATAAAAAGAAACTCTTGCCGGAAACATTTTATTCTTTATTAATCTGGAAAATCATGCAGTAAATGTTAACTTATGCTAATTTTTGTTATAAATTATGACTCTTATAAAAAATCGTAGCAACTACCGTCAAACAATTTTTTCTATGACAAAAAAAAATTGATTGAGAATTTGTTTATAAAAATTGTTTATAATGATCAAGTTAAATATTATAAGAATTATTTCTGTTCTATAAGTGCAGATACAATAATTCCAGCTGATAGTGAGTTTCTTTATGAATTTTTTCTTGAGATAAAAATTCTCAAATCTAAATTTACGAATTTGGTTATTTTATTTGTTTATATATTCGTTCTGTGACATTTTTACTAGTTTTTTTAAAAAATGTCGAATTCAATTGACCCAATTATTTAAATTATTATGAAGAATTTTTGTATCGGCATTAGGGTCTTATGAATATATTTAATTAAAAGATGTTTCTCAGAAAATTGAAAAAATACAATTTTAGGAATAAAATTTAACCAGATGTTTCTCAGAAATGTGAAAAATACAATTTCACTGGATATTGCACAGAAAAATCAAAGAAATAAAACTTTTTTTCAAGAATACAATTTTATGAATACAATTTAACCAGATGTTTCTCAGAAAATTAAAATAATACAATTTTAGGAATACAAATTAACCAGAGGTTTTTCAGAAAATTGAAAAAATACAATTTTAGAAATACAATTTAACCAGATATTTCTCAGAAAATTGAAAAATACAATTTCACAGGATATTGCACAGAAAAATAAAATAAATAAAACTGTTTTTCAAGATTACATTTTTAGGAATACAATGTTCTCAAATATTTTTCAGAAAATTAAAAAAAATACCATTTCTGGGATATTTGATAAAAAAATTCTTGAACTCAATTCTTCAATTTTCAAATAATACAGTTTTCCAACAAATTTCCCAGTAAATTATAGAAATGCAACTAATTTTCAAGAATACAATTTTCCTAGATATTTTTTAGGAAAATAAGAAATACAATTTTTCAGGATATTTTACAGAAAATTCAAGACATCAAACTGTTTTTCAAGAATACAATTTTAGGAAACAATTTAACCAGATGTTTCTCAGAAAATTAAAAAAAAATACATTTTCACAGGATATTTCACAGAAAAATTAAAGAAATAAAACTTTTTTTCAATAATACAATTTAACCATATGTTTCTGAGAAAATTAAAAAAATATAAGTATTACAGAAATTTTTTATTAATTTAATTTGTTTTATTAATTATTATTATTTCTTATTATTTATATATATATATTATTTATTTTAATTAATTATTGAAGAAAAATTAAATAAATAAAACTGTTTTTCAAGAATACAATTTAACCAGATGTTTCTCAAAAATTGCAAAAATGCAATATCACAGGATATCGTACAGAAAAATTAAAGAAATAAAACTTATTTTAAGAATACAATGTAACCAGATGTTTTTCAGAAAATTAAAAAAATACAATTTCACAGGATATTGCACAGAAAACTAAAGAAATAAAACTGTTTTTCAAGAATACATTTTTAGGAATACAATTTTGTCAAATATTTTTCAGAAAATTTAAAAAATACCATTTCTGGGATATTTGATAAAAAATTCTAGAAGTGGAACAATTTAAAAAAAATCAGTTTACCTAGATATTTTTTAGGTAAATAAGAAATACAATTTTTTAGGATATTTCACAGAAAATTCAAGAAAATAAACTGTTTTTCAAAAATACAATTTTATGAATATAATTTAACCAGATGTTTCTCAGAAAATTGAAAAAATACCATTTTAGGAATACAATTTAACCAGATGTTTCTCAGAAAATTGGAAAATACAATTTCACTGGATATTGCACAGAGAAATTGAAGAAATAAAACTGTTGTTAAGAATACTATTTTAGGAATACAATTTAACCAGATGTTTCTCAGAAAATTGAAAAATACAATTTCACAGGATATTGCACAGTAAAATGAAAGAAATAAAGTGGTTTTTCAAGAATACAATTTTAGGAATACAATTTAACCAGATGTTTCTCAGAAAAATGAAAAAATACAATTTTAGGAATACAATTTAACCAGATGTTTCTCAGAAAATTGAAAAATACAATTTCACATGATATTGCACTAGAAAATTGAAGAAATAAAACTGTTTTTAAGAATACTATTTTAGGACTACAATTTAACCAGATGTTTCTCAGAAAATTGAAAAATACAATTTCACAGGATATTGCACAGAAAAATTAAGGAAATAAAACTGTTTTTCAAGAATACAATTTAACCAGATGTTTCTCAGAAAATTGAAAAAATACCATTTTAGGAATACAATTTAACCAGATGTTTCTCAGAAAGCTAAATCATTTCAAAATTTACTTTTTACAACTAACATTTTTGATTTTTGGAACTAACCATTTTCATTTGCAACTAATTTTTATTACATGTGATTGGTGTCAGGTGTTCTTCGGGGAAATGCTACTTTTTTGTACAGAATCAAACAAAATATTTCTTTTTGAATCAAATTAACATTTAAGCAAGATTCCAAAATTATATAAATATTCCCGGTTAAAAAAAAAGCTAGCAGAAGAGAAAATGCTTTAACAAAACCATATTGTTACTCCAACCAATTTGTATAGCTATTGCAAAAATATGGCTCACTCTACAAAATATATTTGTTCAACCAACAGAATTTTTTGTTTTTTATAGAAAAAAATGTTGTTGAGCGTACTAAAGTTTTTGGATGGATCAACCAAATGGTCCAAGAAAATAATTTCGTTAACTCAAACAAAAGGTTTTGTTGCTTTATAGCAGCCAAAACCTTCGATCGCTATAAGCTTTTGAAGCGATAAAATACCTGAATCGAAGTCGTTTTTAGCAAAGTTTCGAGTTTTTTAACAGGAAAATCTGGGCTCGATTCCACCTGCCGGCATTTTTTACCAATTTCTATATTTATTCAAATTTTTTAAATTGCGATTCACTATTAAGTGTATTGGAATCGAGCAAAAATATTAACTTTAAACAACTTTTTTCCTGTGATTTTTGTTTTGAACCATTATCACATCCCAAGCGAATATTTCAAGGATTAAACAATTCTGCGACATCCCTAAGAATTCTGGATTCCTTAAGCAATTTTCAAAAAAACTTTACTCATTAGCCTGATTTAGAAATGTGAATAATATAATAATAATAGAAAATGCTTTTTATTTATTGTCTATTTTCATGAAATTCTATTTCACTATTTCTTCATACTTGAATATTTATTTTATTTTTATTATACTATTTTTCTTTTTTTTATCTTACATGAAAATAATAATAACCAAAATATAAATGTCCAATAATGATAGAACACAAAAAAATCAACTACTTTTGGTAGAAAAGTCTACTATTATATTTTTGGTTCGGAATTTATCTCGCTTTGTTGAAAATTCCAGTATTTGGTTAAAAATGTTATTATTTTGTTGTAAATGCAACTATTCTGTTACAAGGTCTTATTTTTTGGTCAGAAATTCAGATACGTGGTTGAAAGTTGAACTACTTTGTTGAAAATTAATTTTTTTAGGATTCATAATTTTCGTTAAAAATTCAATTCTTTGGTTGAAAATTTAACTATTTCGTCCAATAATTTTTTTTAACTAGCAATGTAACTATTCCGCTTTTGGTTAAAAATTGATATTTTTTCTTAAAAATTGATCTTTTCTAGTGGAAAATTCATGCATTTTATTAAAATTCGTCTTCTTTTGGATGAAATTTATTCTTTCTGGTAGAAAATTAAACTATTCGGTTGAAAATTAACTATTTTGTTAAAAATTAAACTCTTTTTTTATGAAAATTTAACTTTGTAGTAGAAATATAATATGAGAAATATATTTTTGGGTTACAAATCTAACCGTTTTGTAGAAAATTTATCCTTTTGGCTTTAAAATTTGACAATTTTTTCGAAAATTAATGTATTTTGTTAAAAATTCGTGTTTTTTTTATTTTAAAGAATTATATTTTTGTTGAAAATTCATCCTTTTTGGTAGAAAATGGAACTGTTTCGTTCTAACTTAATCTGGTTTTGTTAAGGATTGAACAATTTGGAATTTTCTTTTAAATTTATGTATTTGGTTGAAAATTAAACTATTTTCAAGAAAATTTAACTTTTTGGTGAAAAATTAACTTTTTTGTCAAATATATTATTTTATGGCTAAAAATCCAATAATTTTGTGAATAACTCGTCCTTTTTGTATAAAAATGGGAAGTTTCTATAAAAAAAAAAAAACTCGTCCGCCATATTGGATCCGCTATTTTGAATTTTTCAAATCCTACTTCAGATTCGTGATCAGAGACCCCAAAAACCCCCAGATGCCAAGTTTCATGAAAATCCATTAATTTTTTGAAAACTCGTCCGCCATATTGGATCCGCCATTTTGAATTTTTCAAATCTGACTTCAGATTCGTAATCAGCGACCCCAAAAACCTCCCAAGGTGCATATATCCGTAAAATTAGTTTGATAAAAAAATGTAGGAAAAAAAGGTTAAATTAAAAAAATAATAATAATTTTCCACCAAACAGTTGCGTTTTTAAACAAATTATTGGTAACTTTCAAGCAAAAGAGAAGAATTTTTAACAAAGTAATTGAAATTTTAGTGAAATAGTTGAAATCTCAACCAAATAGTCGAATTATTAAATCAAGATTATTAAAATTTAAGCAAAAACAGTTGCACTTTCAAACAAATAGTTGAATTTGCAACAAATAGATCGTTCTCAATCAAAAAATATAAATTTGTAACCACATAGTTAAATTTGAAAAACAAAATTAATTTTTAACCAAATAGTTGCATTTATCACCATTTAGTTGGACTTTCAATCAACAGATGCGAATTTTCAACAAAATAGATGACTTTTTAAGCAAATAGTTGAATTTACATGCCAAAAAGACGTTTTTTTTAAATAGTAAAATTTTCAATAAAGAAGTTAAATTTCAGCAAAAAAATGTGAATTCTCGAAAAAATTAATTTGCAACCAAGATGATAAATTTTCTACAAAAAAGACGAATTTTCCAAAAAATACATGAACTTTCTACCAAATCGTTGAATTTTCAACTAAAAATATCAACTTTATACCGTAAAGGACGAATTTTTAACAAAATAGTTGAAGTTTCTACTAAAAAAAGATTAATTTTCAATTAAAAATTGAATAGTTACATTTTCAGTTCAAAAAATTTTTTGTCAATAAAAAAAATTCTTTAAATGCAACAAAATAGTTCAATTTTCAATCAAAGAGATACATTTCCAACTAAAATGATAATCTTCAACCTAAAAAATTAATTTTTAACCAAATATTTGAATCCTCAACCAAAACACATTATTAATTCTCAAGCAAACAATTGCATTTTTAACCAAAAAAGATTAACTTTTTACCAGAAAATAGATGAATTTATATTCATCTGTTTGATTGAAAATGTAACTATTTTGTTGAAAATTCTTCTTTTTTTTTTGTTCAAAATTAATGGTTTTAACTGATAATTTAACTATTTCATTTTTGGTTGGAATTTTATCTTTTTTAGTAAAAAAATTCAACTGTTTGGTAAGAAAATTCACGTATTTTTTCCAAAATTCGTGTTTTTTAGTACAAAATTAAACTCTTGATTTGCAAATTAATTTTCTTGTCTACAAAATAATCTATTTAGTTAAAAGCTCATCTATACCCGTGGAGAAATTGCCCAATTTGATCCCGATTCCCAACGTGGCCCCGATCGGGTTAGCTCAATGTGGCCCCGATCATGGCTCCTGCTGTGGTCCTGACCGGGGCCACATCGGGCTACCCTCAGTAAATCAGAGTTGAGTTAAAAATTAGAAATAATTAAATTTAAAATTGTTCCCTGTCTTAATTAGGGAATATTCAACTAATTTTTAGTTCAGTGACTGACCTGAAGTTAAATTAGTTAAATTTAACTTCTGGTATGCAAAGAATATAAAAAACGACAAAAAATTAAAAAAAAAAGGTTCATTTCATTTGAACAAAATGCCTAAAAATGTATGTTTAGGGACGCATTCAATTATTATCGAGTTAGTATTAATTATTGTAGGTTTTAAAAAATATATGTTTAGAGTTTATACTTATTCAGATTTGAATTTGCCGCGCTAATCTCGAATGTATTCGATTAGTCTTCCATTCGATTATTTCCCCCCCCACTCTGTCAGGCTCTCTTTTTCCAGATGGCACGTCAAATTGAACATATCAATGCTATATGAATATCTTACAATCTCGGCCAATCCTGACCCATCGTCCGCCCTCGGACGTTATCGAATATATGCGATATCACAATGTGTATACTTAACAATACAACTTATATTTTTCTTTTACAAAAACTTGAGGTCGCATATTCGCAGGCTCCCAGACACCTTCGTATTTTCTCTGCGTTAATTGATAGCCTGGAATATCCGCAACAACATATCGATTATTCCTTAATACTTTCGCAATCAAATAGGGTCCCTAAAATTTCAGGCGCAACTTCGGTGAGACCCTTTTCGTCGTGTCCAAATTCTTGATCATGACATAATCACCTAGTTTATAATTAAACAGATTTTCACGTTTTTCGTCGGTATATTTCTTCTTACACGTGTCGTTTTTCTCAATCTTCTCGCTGGCTTTGGCACGCAATATTTCTTTAATTTCGTCGTCTACCCTACCACGTTGTCCTACATCAAATAAAATTGTAGTAGGAGTTTCGCCAGAGCTTATGTACCCCATTATTGATCACATATTCTACTTCTCCTATCGCTTTCGGCCAAGCTTTTCCAGAAGTATGATCACTTAATTTTGATAAAATATGTGCGAGAAAACGATTTGACCGCTCTACTAGGCCATTGGCCTGCCGTGATCCTGTAGCTCCCTTGACATGCCTAATATCATATTCAGCCATAAAACTATCAAATTCTTCTGAAGTGAAACATGAACCTCTGTCTGAGATGAGCGTTTTTGGTTTGCTATATGCTAAAAAATATTGCTTCAAATATGTGGTCACCTCTGCGGAAGTCGTGGACTTGTCCGGATATAATTTAATAAATTTGGTAAATGCATCTATCACTACCAAAATATGCTTTTTCTCTACGATCCTTGAATGTACAACATCTTCATGATCAATGTGTATGGTTTCGAAAGGTTTAGTACCATTTGGAATCATCAACGTGTAGCCCTCAACCTGACTCGTCGACGGAGCATAACCGATACACTTACAACCATTTTTTATGTGATCAGAAATTTTCTTGCGCATTTCCGGATACCAGTAGCTTTCAAACATGTTTTATTACACCTTTTTGACCCTATATGACTGATTGACCTGTGACGGATTGACCTCTACGGCAAAATGCAATTCACTCTGCTAAGAGCATCCACATGGATCATGAGCTTACCTTCGCGTTGTTCTGTATCATGATCGTAACTTTGGAGTTCCATGATCCGTCTTTCAATTTTTGGAATTATGTAATATTTTTTGAGTGCCAGAGCGAGAGAATTACAGTCCGTGACAATTTTAAAACATCTTCCCCATAGATAAATTCGAAACCTTCCGAGGTCATAAATCATGGCTAGCATCTCCAACTCAAAACTGTGTTGTCTACGTTTTATTTATGTCGTGCGTTTAGAGAAATAGAAGATTGGGTTGAACTTTAAATCTGTTTTCTTTTGTAAAAGCATAGTTCTGAAACCGATTGCACTTGCATTACAATGCAAATCAGTCTTGTCGCGAGGATCGAAAGTTGCAAGAATGGGTTGCAAGGCAAACCCTTCAATGTATTTACGAAACCACGTAGTCAATCCTAAAAAATGTTGTACTTCTCGAATATTTCTAGGCACTGGGAAATATTTTACTTTTTCGATTCCATATTTTATTGGTCTAATGCCTTGCTCGCTAATCTCATAGCCCAAAAACTCAACTGTTGTGAAAACATACTTGATTTTATCTAATCTTGACTCAAGCTTGTTTGGTACCAACAATTCAAACAGTTTCTTTGAAATTATCAAGTGATGATCAAAGGTTGTAGTTGCTACCATGAAGTCGTCCATATACACTGTAATGTCACCCTAGTCTTCTACAACTTTTTGGTGTTTTGGTGGTGTCATTGTTGTTCCCACGAGCAGCTAGGGAAAGGGTTCGTCCATCCTTGTCGAGCCCCGCGTGCAAGGATAAGGCTGCATACTGTGAGAGGTCGCCCGGTATCCCAGAGTATCCCATATATATATATTTTTTATGTTACAGGCAAAGTATATAATCCGGCAATATATGTCATTCCTATGCATTATATATAATGCCCAGCAGAGTCCAGGCAAAGTATGTAATATCTCTATTACACAGATTGCCTAGGCATTATATATAATGCCCAGAAGAGATCAGGCAAAGTGTGTCATAAATATTCTCCATTTGAGCTATGTTTTCTTTTTTTAAACCTTCATTACTTTTGTGATTTTAAACATATGAAGCTGTAGTTTTTTGATGATTCATTATAAGACGCAGTTGACAAAATATATTTGTTGAAAACAAAAATTGAATATATGTTTGAATTTTTTAGAAACAAATATTTAAACTCAATTTTTGAAAAAGATCCACTTTTGATTTTCTTCAAAACCTTTTTTAAAGATAGTTTAAGATGTAAATGTAAATTTCCGGTAAATGTAAAAATAGGATCTTCCTTAGTTTTTGGGAAATAATAAAAAATGCATTGGAATTTTTTTTCAATTTTCATTTGTTCAAATACGAGTCAAAACTTATTTTTCGAATATTGCCCCTAGAAGTCTGTTTTATAGGGCCTCAAACAATCCAGTAAGTGAAAATTTGGGTTTTGCGAGTTTTTTGGCGCTAATTATTTATAATGTATAAAATGCTACTTTCTATTACTAATTAGATGTTTACATAAATTAATTAAACATTTATATAGTTTTTATGAATTTTCAGTTAGAATCAGGGATCCGACCGAAACGAAACAAAATACTTTCGTTATTTGTGTTCTGTTTCTATAGTGCCAAAACGTAACTATATTCACTTGAGTTAGGTTACGTTATTCAAAATACCGAAATTGTAACGAAATTTTCTAATTACGCGTAATTGTAAAAAATAGTTTATTCGAATCCTTGTACATTTTATGTGAATATTAAAAGGCAGACGGGTAAAATATGACGTCATAACAATTTCGTTTTTAATTTTGTTCACATCTGTCAGAACGTAACGAAAAAGAAACGAAAGATTCGGTATTTTTTGGATAACGTAACGTAATGAAACGAAAGTTTCGGACGAGTCCCTGCTTAGAATAGAGCTCGGAAGTCGCGGTTTGTCCGAATTTTTTACTTATCTTCAACTTTTCGATTAGAGTTAGGTAATAATTAATTCAAGTTGTCAAAAATATTTGTTCAGACAATTTAGTATTATTTTCAATAATATTACTTTGAATAATGCTGGAAAGTTGTCGTTTTTGATAAAATATTTAACATTTTTTCCACTTTCTATTAGTGTGTTAGTGTGCTCTCTTTAACTGGAGAGTTGATAATAAGTTGAAAAATTTGGGAAAAACCGCGACTTTCTAACTCAAAACTAAAAGAAAATTGCTAAGAACAATGATAAATTGTTTGAATAATTTATATAATGATCTGATTATCAATAAAAAGCAGCATTATTAATCATTTGTATTTAAAAAAAAAACACAAAAAAATCATAATTAGCGCTGAAAACTCGCAAAACTAAATTTTTCACTCACAAGGCTTTTTTGGAACTCTTCAAAACAGACTTATGGGGGTGATATTTAAAAACTACTTTTTTATTCTTATTCAATGTATGTATTTTATTACTTTCCCCTTTACGGGTTAGAGTTCTCCGTTCCCTTTACATCTTTTATAATTTCACTTGACCACTATGCCTTATGATTATGTTAATCTATAATCACTTCGCCTTTTTATTATTTACAAGTTCCTAAATATTATCTTACCAACTATTATCTATAGCAAGTGTGTTAATAAAAAAATTTGTAAGCTCCAGTGGCTTTATAAACTGCATAAGATATGGCAGTTAGGAGAATTTCACGTAAAAAAAAAGTTCGTCAGTGAAAGACGTTTCGGGGAAATTCTAGACGAATACTTTTTTTGCAAATTGTGAAAAAGGCACTTGTGAAATTACTTTGGGAATCATATACAGTCTTCGAAATAAGATACTCGTATGAAAGTACGTCCTTCAATTTATTTTGCCATGTTCGACCACTTCAGAAAATCTCAAAACATGTATAATTGATATTCCGTATGTACGCAAACTGTGTGAATGTTTTCGGTAGCGTATGTATTTTTGTTTTTGAGGAAATTCGACCATGAATATTTGAATGTATGCCAAAATTTGCATTTCAATTGATTAGAATCCATGAAAAAACATCCGAGATATGCTCAAAACACTGGAAAACGACAAACGTGACCTTGAAAGGTCATTTTTAAGGCTAAAAGGCTGAACGCTTCAAAAAAGAGTTGACACTTGGTATATCTCAATGTTTTTTTTAATCGCGGATTTTGTAGCTTTAAAAATGAATTACATTTGAATTCTCCTGTCAATGATTCTCTCTAGCGAATCTACATATGAAGAATGAGAAAATCTGGTATTTTATTTGATTATATTGCAGGATATCAAATATCTATTTTTATATAAATTACTCACCGGCCCTTGGGCTTGTCTTGGTTCACAGGCGGCCGAGTACCAAGTTGCAATCACTGGAAAATAAAAATAAAACTTATATATATACTGAATCTTGAATGTCTTTATCACAAAATTATTCTGGGTACAGCACATATAGTCGCAAATGGACAAGACCCTCTGCTTAAAATGGTCAGAAAACACGGAGAAGTGAGCAAAGAAGCATTTCTGTCTAAAGCAGCGGAGGAGGCTGCTAAAACACTCGGCCTTGACTTCAATATCAGGAATGAGCAAAATGCATCGAATCTTATCCATCTCGAGTACTCACTTCTGAAGGCCCTGGTTAAAAAATCACAGAAGAAAAACTTCCGTGAACAGCTCCTTGACAAGAAGATGCACGGCATCTTCCACATAAATGTGGCGGATCTGCCGATGTCGTATGAGCTAATATTTGCTTCCCTTAAATCACCCAGATTGAAGTCGGGCACGGAGAGCTTCATTTTGGCATGTCAAGACCGTGTCATTTACACTCTATCATACCGTCGCCACATTTTAAGCCAAGCCATTTCCGATGATAGCTGCAGGGCGTGTCATGCACACCTTGAGCATCTAGGACACATACTATCTAGTTGCTCAACTCATGCAGGAACGACCCACATGCTGACAAAAAACGCACCAGCTGACGAAAACATCATAGCCAAGAAGAATGAAAACAAAGAGAGGTGTAAAGACCTTATAAGGGAGTTGCGACGGTTATACCTGGAATATTCTGTTAGGCTAATCGTCCTTATCATCGGCGCTCTTGGAAGTGCTGAAGTTTCAGTGGTTAATAGCCTGAAAAGCATCCCTGCGTGTCAAAAAAAGGCTGAGACACTTGCGTGGAAAGTGCAGAAGGCGTTCATCCTTGGGTCGCTCCGTGTCCTCAGGGCACACGACACTTGTGCCGGATCATCGTATGAAATCCGTCGCAGACTGGCCACGCATCTCACGGTTGTGAGACGTGGTTACGTGGCCATCTAAAAAATGACATCAGCTCCCAGTAGGACCGCGGTAAATCCCATGTATGGCCACGTCTCACAACCGTGAGATGGGTTCTCACAGGACACGACAAAATCACAAAGACAGGAAGTCGAAACCCTCCTGTGTTTTTAGGACACGAAGTGACCCAAAAATGACAGATTTCTGCATTCATCTCGCAAGTGCCGTGATATATTTTCGGCACGCGGGTATGGCTTTAAGGTTATTTTTTTTTTTTTTTTTTTTTTTTTAGAGTGGAAAATTCAAATATTTTTCTAGATAATTCAACTATTTGGTTAAAAATTAACTTTTTTGTAGAAAATTTAACTCTTCTTTTAAAAATTCGTCTTTTTGGTTTGAAAATGGTAGAAAATTCAACTACTTTTTTTTAAATTAACTTTTTCGTTAAAAATTAATATTTTCATTAAGAAAAATCAACCATTTTGTTGAAAATTTATGTATTTTGTTAAAAATTTCATTTTTTTGGTACAAAATCCAAATATGGTCGAAAATTAATTTTTTTGCCGGAAAAAATAACTCTTTTGTAGAAAATTCAGCTTATTGGTTTGCAAATGGTAAAAAATTCAACTATTAGGTTGAAAATTAACTTTTTTGTTGAAAATGAATATTTTCGGTATGAAAATTCAACCATTTGCTTGAAAGTTCATTTTTGCAGTTAAAACATTTTTATATTTTTTTGTGCAAAAATACAACTGTTTGTTTAAATAATGTGACTGAAAAATCTTACTTTATCTAATGCCTATTTCTTTTTTGATTAAGTTTTTATGAATTATTATCTTAGGTATTTTTATTTTTAAACTATGAAGTTAAAGAAGTGAAAAAAGTAACTACTTGTTTGAAAGTTTACCTACTTTAAAAAAAAAATCAGTTGTTTTGTTCAAGATTCATAATTGTAGTTGAAAATTAATCTCTCGTTGAAAATTAAAGTATTTTCTTTCAAATTTTTTTTTTTTTTTTTGGGGGGGGTGAAAAATTCAAATATTTTACTAGCAAATTCAACTGTTTGGTTGAAAATTAACTTTTTGATTGAAAATTTAACTCTTGTTGAAAATTCGTCTTTTTGGTTTCAAAATGGTAAACAATTCAACTATTTGGTTGAAAATTAATATTTTTGGTTGAAAATTCATGAATTTAAAAAAAAAATAAGTATTTGGTAGGAAGTCCAAATTATGTCAAAAATTGACTTTCATATTGAAAATTTAACTCTAGTTGAAAATTCGTCTTTTTGGTTTGAAAATGGTAAAAAATTCAATTATTTGTTTGAAAATTAATATTTTTGGTATGAAAATTTAACCATTTGGTTGAAAATTCATGAATTAAAAAAAATTTAAGTAATTTGTAGGAAGTCCAAATTATGTCAAAAATTAACTTTTATATTGAAAATTTAACTCTAGTTGAAAATTCGTCTTTTTGGTTTGAAAATGGTAAAAAATTCAACAATTTGGTTGAAAATTAATATTTTTGGTATGAAAATTCAACCATTTGGTTGAAAATTCATTAATTTTGTTACAAATTTAACTGTTTGGGTAGAAAGTCCAATTTTTGTTGAAATTTAATTTTTTTTTGTTGGAACTTTAACTTTTTATGGTAAAAATTCGCTTTTTTTGGTTTGAAAATGGTAAAAAATTAACCTATTTCACCTTCTTTGTCGGAAATTAACTTTTTTGTTGGAAATTTAACTCTTTTGTGGAAAATTCATCTTTTTGGTTAGAAAATGGTAGAATAAATTCAACTGTTTGGTTCAAAATTAACTTTTTTGTTAAAAATTAATATTTTTAGCATGAAAATTCAATTATTTGGTTGAAAATTCATTTATTTTGTTACAAATTTAACTATTTTGGTAGAAAGTTCAAATTCGGTTGAAAATTAATTTTTTTTGTTAGAAATTTAACTTGTTTGTTAAAAATTCGCCTTTTTTGTTTGAAAATCCTAAAAAAAATTCAACCATTTGGTCGAAAATTAACTTTTTTGTTGGAAACTTACCTCTTGTGTAGAAAATTCATCTTTTTGTTTAAAAAATGGTAAAATAAATTCAAATATTTGGTTCAAGATTAAATTTTTGGTGGAAAATTAATATTTTCAGTATGAAGATTCAATCATTTGGTTGAAAATATTTTTCATTTCTTGCTTCCTCATAGAGGAACCTTTGTAGTGGTGATATTTTCCAAAAAATTTTAATTCATTCAATTAAACCTTCCTCAATTTAAAAATGTCCAATACGGTCATTTTTTGAACACGATAACTTGAAAACGGTTGCAGATAAATTCATTAAATTTGAAGAGTTTATTTTTTCACACTAATATTTAAAAACTGACGAAAGGATTTCTGAAAATATTTATTGCATTTTTTGTAGCACTCAATTATATTTTCAAAATTCCTCAATCGAAGCGTTTCTTTTTTTACGAAGTGGTTCAACGTTAAACCAAGTTGATTTTTTAACCGAGAAAATTAACTTTTAACGAAATATGCAATTATCAATATTTCAACCAAAAAAAGATTTTAAATAAAAAACAGTTAAATTTAACCAACAAAGACGAATTTTCAACAAAATAGTTCAATCCTAAACCAAAACAGATTAATTTCTAACCAATCAGTTGCATTTTTAACAAAACAGTATGAATTTTTATCCAGGAAGTCATTTTTCACCAAACAAGATAAATTTTCAAAAAATACGTGAATTTTCAACCAGAAAAAATTAATTTTCAATGAAAAATTGAATAGACACCTTTTAAGTGAAGAAAATTAATTCTTGACCAAATAAATTAATTGTTAGCAAAACATTCAACCAAAAAGTTTATTTTTCGAGCCAGAAGATTAATTTTTTACAAAAAAAAGATAATTTAGTGACAAAATACTACCATTAAAATTGATATAGTTCAATTCTTAGTTCAAAAAATTAATTTTCAACCAATGATGAATTGAATTTTCAACCATAAATGATATGAATTTTTAACAAAATATTTAAGTTGTTAAACAAAAAGATAAATTTTCAACCAAAAAAATGAACTTTCTAGGAATTACTCGAATGTTTCAAAAAATATTTTAATTTTAAACTCACTAAAAAGAAGTTTCAACAAAAAGTTTAATTTATGAACAAATAGTGCAATTTTAAATTAAAATGACGAATCATCAAACAAATAAAAAAACGAACTTCTTACTCCTCAAACAAAAATATGAATTTTCAAACAAAAAAAAATGTTAATTTTCAACTAAGTCCTATCATTTTCTAAAAAATTGTTGAATTTTCAAGCCAAGCAGACGAATTTTCAACCCTAGAGTACGAATTTTCAATAAAAAAAATTCATTTACGGCCAAATAGTAGAATTTTCAACTAAAATGATGAATCTTCAACCAACCAAAAAGTAGCTCAACTTTAAGCGAACTAGTTTATTTTCAAAAAGATGTGAATTTTCAACGAAACGTGTGATAGTTAATATTTAACAAAAAGATTTTAATTTTGAATCAAAAACAGTTTAAATCAATCGCAAGAGAGAAAAATTTTCAAAAAAGTGAATTTTCAAGAAAAGAGTGCGATATTCAAGGAAAGAGTTTCACTTCCAACCAAAAATTTTATTTTTCTCACAAAAAGATCAATTTTCTACAAAAAAGGATAAATTGTCAACAAAATACATGAATTTTAAACCAAGTAGTTAATTGGTAAACTAAAAAAGACAAATTTTCAACACAAAATGGAATAGTTAAATTTTTAGTTAGAAAAATTAATTTTCAACCAAAAATCAAATAAATTTTCAACAAAATAGTTAAATTTCTAATACGTTTTAAGCAATGGTCCGGATGTGAGAGTGAAAGTGTGTGAGTGTGTGTGGATATCACACTTTTTTGTGAACAGGATAATTTGAAAACGGTTGCAGATAAATTGATGAAATTTGAATGGCTAATTTTCACCACTAATATATTGAAACTGACCAAAGGATTTCTAAAAATATTAGTGCATGTTTTTTTCAGCACTTGATAATATTTTTAAATTGGTTTTTTATAATAAAACTTTTTTCATTAGCCATCATATATTAATCTTGTTTATTTGCATAAAAAGGTACTTAAATTTCTATATAATATTATCATTGTTTGGCAATTTTATGCCTGTCGGTGAATATATCCACAATATTTTTCAGGTTTTTATACCGTGTACATATGTATCTTCAGATAGTAAACTTGGTCTAATATTTAATATGGTAGTTTTAAATCTTGATTTTGGTCTTTTTCAGAATAATTGTATAATATTTGGATGAATTATGTGCCTTGGATACATTGAATGTTCTCATTTCATCCTAATATTCATAGCTCTCCGGATATCCGGATATCGATTTACGAAATCATGTCCGCTTTTGTTGAGAATTTGTCTAGAAATATACATCACTGTTTTCGATACAGTTTATTATCACTTTTGTATCTTTTTCATTTGTAATCATTACCGATTTTTTAATTTGAATTGTAATCACTTAGTTTGGGATGTGCTGATAATTTTTCTCTGTCTCAGTCAATTGTTACGCGTGCTGCGTGAGTTTTTTATTATTGAATTGTTTTTTTTATGAAATGTTTCTCCTAATATATCCATGGATACCTTAAGCATTTGTCATGTGAACGCTCAGTCTCTCTTGGCACATTTTCTAGAATTCAAGAATTTCTTCAGTACATGTTTCTACCGCATAATAGCTATTTCTCAGACATGGTTAACTCTAAATATATCCCCTAGCCTCGTTAAAATTGACAACTATTCGCTCTTTTGAAGAGAAAGAGACGAGAGAAGGGGTGGTGGAGTTTGTCTTTTCCTGCATAATAGACTGGGTGGGACCGTTGTTGAGGTGAGTCCAGTAGCTACTTATCCCACAAACGAATTTTTCTTTGTTAATGTTAAATCAACTTCTGATAGTGTTCTAGTGGGAGTGGTCTATAAACCACCCAATTCCTCTTACGACACATAGCTAGAATCGATAATTTTTTCACTTATTCCTAACTTTAATAACATTATACTGACTGGAGATTTTAACACCAACTCAAATCTTACTTCCAATCATTCTAAATATCTAACATCCTTGGTATACTCTTCGGGTCTGTCGATTGTACCTCATGATTCTACTCACCATACTAGTCGTTCCAGTACTCGTATTGACTTAATGATTGTGGACGATATTGATAAGGTTGTCTCCCACGAACAACATACTATTCCGTTTCTCTCTAATCACGACTTGATTAATATTACCTTTAAATTTTTCGTTAATCTAAATTCAAAGCCAACACAAAGACTGGTGCGGAATCTCTCTGAAATAGTTTAACATAAATTCCACGAACATCTAATGACGTATGATTGGGGAAAAATCTTACTAGATACTGATATAAATAATAGAATCGACGCTCTGGCTAATAACCTAGTCACCTCATTAAACAAATTTTCTCCGCTACATGTCCCTAAAAACTATGATAAAGCTGCCCCCTGGATCACATCGGAAATTAAAAATCTGATGAGGGAACGTGATGGGAAGCGCCAACTTGCAAAAAGAACAAAAAAGAGTATAATACTGGTTCAATTTCGTAAACTCAGAAACCTAGTTGAAACTAAGATTAGAGGTTCGTTCAATCAATAAAATTATAATGAGATTGCACATGGAGACAAAAAAGAGGACATTTGGCATCTCCTGAGACGATTACACCTAATCCCGCCCAAGCACGAATCTATAGATAGTAATTTTTCGCCTGATGACTTTTTAAAGACTTTTTCTACATTCCTAGATCCAGACTTAACATCATCATCTTACACTGCCTCTCTTAGTTAAAAACACTTAATGTCTCTGACTTCTTTTTCGATGACATCACACCTGAAATACTTTTCGAAAAAACACTTGAAATCAAATCAAATGCCATTGGGACTGATGGAATATCAATCAAAATGATTAAACTTGCCCTTCCTATCACACATTATATGGTCAAATAGTCCAGAAATTTGCCGTAACTCTAAGAAAATAGCGAAAAAGTCGACTTTTTTCTATTTTTTGAAACTTCAAAGTCAATTAGGGAGCGTAAAAAACATTTTGATGGAATTATCGCTATACAGGTAAAAATTGACTTGCTTTGAACTATTTTTATCAATAATTTCAATCACAACAAAAAATTTGTTGCTTCTCAAATTTGCAGAAGTGCTTCGTTTTTTGTGTTTTCTAACTATATCTACGATGCGGAGACAGAAGGAATTTTTTTTGTGCAACTTTAAGGGAGGGTTTTTGAGTCCCGAAAGAAAGTTTTCATTGTTATTAGAACTTCGCGAAAACAACTTTTTTTTAGATGCACCCTAATGACAGGTTCTGTTGTTTTTTTTTTCTTTAAAAAATACCAATTTTCTAATAATTCAACCAATCTGAACCTCAAAATACTCAAACTAATTATTTTCAGATAAGCCAAATTAATTTTTGCGAAAAAATACGATTTTCTGGTCAATTGCCCAATAATAACCTCGAAATACTCAAATTACTTATTTGTGGATAGATCCGGTTGGGTTTTGCAAAAAAAAAAAAACAATTTTTTAATAATTTAGCCAATCATAACCTCAAAATACTCAAATTACTTATTTTTTGACAGGTCCTGTTGGTTTTTACAATAAAAATACAAATTTTTTTTATTAATTCGGCCAATCATAATCTCAAAATACTCAAACTAATTATTTGCAGATAGGCCCTATTGATTTTTGCGAAAAAATAACATTTTCTGGTCAATTACCGAATAATAACCCCAAAATACTCAAATTACTTTTTTCTGGATAGTTTCTGTTGGTTTTTACGAAAAAATACCAATTTTTTTTATTAGTTCGGCCAATCATAACCTTAAAATACTCAAGCTAATTATTTACAGATAGGTCCTATTGATTTTTGCGAAAAAATACCATTTTCTGGTCAATTACACAATAATAAACTCAAAATAGTCAAATTACTTATTTGTTGACAGGTCCTGTTGGTTTTTACCAAAAAATACCAATTTTCTATTAATTCAACCAATCACAACCTTAAAATACTCAAACTAATTGTCTGCAGATAGGCTCTATTGATTTTTGCGAAAAAATACCATTTTCTGGTGAATTACCCAATAATAACCCCAAAATACTCAAAATACTTTTTTGTGGATAGATCCTGTTGGTGTTTACAAAAAAATACTAATTTTTTTAAAAATTATTTCGGCCAATCATAACCTCAAGATAGTCAAGCTAATTATTTGCAGATAGGTACTATTGATGTTTGCGAAAAAAGACCAATATTCTGGCCAATTACACAATAATAAACTCAAAATGCTCAAATGACTTATTTGTTGACAGGTCCTGTTGGTTTTTACCAAAAAATACCAATTTTCTATTAATTTAACCAATCATAACCTTAAAATACTCAAACTAATTATCTGCAGATAGGCCCTATTGATTTTTGCGAAAAAATACCATTTTCTGGTCAATTACCCAATAATAACCCCAAAATACTCAAATTACTTTTTTATTGATAGATCCTGTTGGTTTTTACAAAAAAATACTATTTTTTTTTATTATTATTTCGGCCAATCATAACCTCAAAATACTCAAGCTAATTATTAGCAGATAGGTCCTATTGATTTTTGCGAAAAAATTCCATTTACTGGTCAATTACACAATAATAACCTCAAAATACTCAAATTACTTATTTGTTGACAGGGCCTGTTGGTTTTTACAAAAAAAATAAAAAAATTTTATATTAATTCGGCCAATCATAAACTCAAGATACTCGAACTAATTATCTGCAGATAGGCCCTATTGATTTTTGCGAAAAAATACCATTTTCTGGTCAATTACCCAATAATAACCGAATATTTTCCTAATTAATTTATAGCGATTTGAATTTGAAATTGTTATTCTTTTTGAATTCGAGGGGATTCTCGATTGATTTTAATCGTTTGAAGGAAGTTTCAAGGCTTTCTTTTCCTCTTATTAAAATCCTGGCATTTTCAGGACTTTTTGACAGGTTCCGTAGATTACTTTACTAGTATTCAGTGAATTTTACAATAATGTTCGAATAGTTTTCTGATTAATTTATAGCGATTCGAATTTGAAATTGTTATTCTTTTTGAATTTGATGGAATACTCGATTGCTTTTAATGGTTTGAAGGAAGTTTTAAAGCATTTTTTTCCTCTTCTAAAATCATGGCATTTTTGGGACTCTTTGACAGGTTACAGGGATTAATTTAATGGTCTTCAATGAACTTTATAATAACATTCGAATATTTTTGTAATTAATTTATAGCTATTTGAATTTGAAATTGTTACTCTTTTTGAATTCGAGGAAATCCTGGACTGATCTTAATGGTTTGAAGAAAGTTTTAAAGCTTTTTTCCTCTGATGAAAACCACGGTATTTTTAAGACTTTTTTACAGGTTCCAGCAATTAATATAATGGTCTTCAATGAATTTTATAATAATATTCAAACATTTTTCTAATTAATTTATATCGATTTTAATTTGAAATTGTTATTCTTTTCGAATTTGAGGGGATTTTTGATTGATTTTAATGGTTTGAAGCAAGTTTCAAAGCTTTTTTTTTCCTCTTATAAAAATCATGGCATTTTCTGGACTTTTTGACAGGTTACATAAATTACTTTACAAGTATTCAGTGAATTTTACAATAATATTTGAATAATTTTCTAATTAATTTATAGCGATTCGCATTTGAAATTGTTATTCTTTTTTAATTCGAGGGGATTCTTGATTGATTTTAATGGTTTGAAGCAATTTTCAAAGCTTTTTTTTCCTCTTAAAAAATCATGGCATTTTCTGGCCTTTTTGACAGGTTACATAGATTACTTTACTAGTACTCAGTGAATTTTACAATAATATTTGAATATTTTTCTAATTAATTTATAGCGATTCGTATTTGAAATTGTTATTCTTTTTCAATTCGAGGGGATTCTCGATTGATTTTAATGGTTCGAAGGAGGTTTCAAAGCTTTCTTTCCTCTTCTAAAAATCATGGCATTGTTAGGACTTTTTGACAGGTTTCAGAGATTAGTTTAATGCTTTCCACTGAACTTATTACTAATATTCGAATATTTTTCTATATAATTAATAATGACTAGAATTTGACATTTCCAATCTTTTTGAACTCCAGGGAATTCTCCATTGATTTTAATGGTTTGAAGGTGGTCTCAAAGCTTTTTTTCCTCTTATAAAAATCATGGTATTTTTAGGACGTTTCGACTGTTTCCAGGGATTAATTCAATGAGTTTCACTGAACTTCATAATAATGTTTGAGTATTTTTGTAATTAATTTATAATTATGTGTATTTGAAGTTCTTATTTTTCTTGAATTCGAGGGAGTTCTCGATTGATTTTGATGGTTTGAGGGAGGTTTCAAAGCTTTCTTTCCTCTTATGAAAATCTTGGCATTTTTACGACTTTTTGACAAGTTTCAGAGATTAGTTTAATGGTTTCCACTGAATTTTATGATAATGCTCGAATATTTTTCTAATTAATTTATAACAATTTCAATTTGAAATTGTTATTCTTTTTGAATTCGAGGGAATTCTCGATGGATTTTAATGCCTTCAAGGAGGTTTAAAAGCTTCTTTTCCTCCAATAAAAATCACGGCATTTTTAGGACGTTTTGACAGGTTCCAGGGATTAATTTAATGGGTTTCGCTGAACTTCATAATAATCTTTGAATATTTTTGTCATTAATTTATATTTATTTGAATTTGAAATTGTTATTCTTCTTGAATTCGAAAGAAGGGTCATTTCCCAGATATATTCGCCACAAACTAGGACTTATACTCCCACTTCACGAAAAACGTCACCAACTCTTGGACTAGTTTTTTAGTTTCGGAGATGACACCTCACTACTCTTTTGTTATTAATTTAATAACAAATGATTATTTCTGACACTAAATTATACAGTTGTGTACAGAAAGGATGAAAGAAATTCAGAAATTTTTAGCAGATTTTTTGTAATGTATTTTAATGGAATAACGGCCATTCAAAGTTGAGTATTCTGAAATTTCGTAATATAATGGTACTTTTTAATTTTCACTCATCAGGAAATAATTGCTAATAGTCTGAAAATTTGAAAACTCTGTATTAGTATAGGAAAAATCTTCATCTGTAACATGTACTTTGTCCCATATTTAAAAAATATTTTTTTGTTGAAATTTGCTCTATAATCTGTACAAAAATTGAGTAAACAATATTTTTTGGACAGGTAGTGTGCGCTGTGTAGAAGCATCGGGAATAGACTCATATACACGGCGCTGTTAGCACATATACTCACATTGAATGAAGACGTCGATATGTTGACAGGTGCAAATAAGACTATGCTATTATTTTGAGCATACAAAGAATAGACGTAGCACACAAAGCCTTGATAGAAAAGACGTGACTCCCGAGTCAAATAGTCAGATAGATGTAGCAACAGATTTCTGCATTAAAAGGACCTATCGTCAGTTTTTAGCGTTAGACAGACGTAGCATTTTTTTTAATAATAAAAAGCCAATGTTTGTCAGAAAATAGATTAAATTTTTATGAGTCACTTCCAACCATTGTTGAATAATGTCTATATTCGACCCAATCCTGCAATAAATTAGGAGTAAAAAATGAATGTATGACAAGTATATTAAAATACCTATCTATAATTTTACGTATTATTACTCTTCTACTTATTTTTATTCAGCTTCATTTATATTCCCTGCTTAAAATGCCGCATAGGACCCGATAGAAATCAGACACGACCCTGATAGAAACCGGATAAGGCTTCTATACGGGTCTATCCGGACTCTATACGTAGAATTATTTCCAATCCGGAAATTTTACTGATCTAGCCGGGTTCTATCAGGGAGACCTGACTAATCCTGTAATTTAGTAAAGACCAGGGACCATTTATCCGGGTCTTCCCGTTATCTATATCTGGGACGCGGAACCAGAAATTAATTTTGTATAAGTCTAAGCATCATTTACCCGGGTCTATCCGGGACTTATGTGGTACACGGAAACAAAAATAATTTCCTTTAAGTTCAGAAGAAGCATTTATTAAGGTCTGTCCGGGAGTTTACCGTTGAAAAAAGAAACGTCCTACAGTTTACGTTTATCCGGGACACAAAAACAAAAATTCATTTCCTCTAAGTTGAAATGAAGCGTCTATCCGGGTCCTATCTGGAAGTTTACCGTTGAAAAAAGAAACAAGTCCTACAGTTTACGTTTATCCAGGTATATCCGGGACCAATCTGGGAATTTACCGTTGAAAAAAGAAACCCTGCTTAAAATGCCGGATAAGATCCGATAGAACCGAAATAAGGCCCTGACAGAAACCGGATAGAACGTTTA
Source organism: Andricus grossulariae (assembly GCA_011634705.1). Taxonomy (NCBI): domain Eukaryota; kingdom Metazoa; phylum Arthropoda; class Insecta; order Hymenoptera; family Cynipidae; genus Andricus; species Andricus grossulariae. The sequence continues at coordinate 139,597,653 of JAABKJ010075445.1, forward strand.
TACGGGTATATCACGGGCTCTATCCGGATAGTTATTTTCTATCTGGAAATCATTCGGGACTATTCGGGTTCTATCGGGAAAACGTAACCAATAATGTATTGTGACAAAGTCCACATTATCCTTCCATCCGAGTATATCCGGGTCGTATCCGGAGCACGGATATAGAAATTATTATTATTATTATTATATCATTAAGCCGTTTCCCTTTCGGGGAAGGCGTGAATTGCTCGATTGGAATGTGTGGATGGGTATATAGGTGAAGGGTAGATAGGTATATAGGTTTAAGGTATAGATATTTTAGATTGATCTAGACAAATGAACGAAATATTTTTCCCCATTTCTATTTCACCCAATATTGTTCCAAAAGCAATTTAAAATATGCATTATAATACTGTTTCAATGATAAATTATTTCCAATATGAATAAACAAATATTTGAGCACTTTTTCTGGTTAATAAAGTCATCAGTATAACGTTTCGTTTATTTGAACGTTCAGAACTTCAAGCACATCCAAAGCCCCACCTACGTGAAGTTTCATATTTGAATTGTTCAAAATTTTACAATTTAAAATCGTTTACAGATAAATAATTGCAATATATAAAAGGTTAAAACTGAAATAATGTCATGTTAGGAAAGATCAAAATTATTATGCTCTAATTTAAATAATTCAAAATTGCATAATTTTAAAAACAAAGCATTTTGATACTTGACTAAATATAAATTTACAACACCAAAAATCATAGTTTAAAATCTAAAAATTAGAGACTTTCTATAAATTGTTCAAAGCTAAACAATTTGGAATTAAAACCCTTAATAATCGGGGATAATTTCCAATAGAAAACATTTAAAGAATAATTTCCATAAAACTTCATAAATTCGAGAATTTGTATTATTTTTAAGAAGATTTCCAATTCTAAACTATTTTATGTTAATTTTTTTGTAAATTACCAGTATTTTTATTGAAAAATTATTAAATTCCAAATAATATTTACAGTGTAAGATTGACAGACCAAACAATATTGAAAGAACTGAGAAACTAATGATTATTATTATTAATATTATTATATTATAATCTTCAAGATGAATTGAAAATTTTAAATCTATAGAATATAATATATTTCAAATCATCGTTTTCTAATATGTATGCATTAAATATTGAAAAGTCTTCAAATGCAAATATTCAAAATTGAAGAATTTTAAATTGCAAATTGTTAAAAGTGAAGAATTTTAATTTGTAAATGATCAAACTTGAACTTTTAAGAAAAACGAAAAGATCAACATACCTGTAAAATATAAACCTTGAAAAGTAAATATTTTACATGTACGTTAATTTGATTTTTTTCAATACTTCAATTTTAAAACTTTACAATTGAGAATTCTTCAATAATTATGAATATTTTTATTTTTAAGATTTTTCAATATTTAATGTGTATAATAGAAAATGATGCAAATTTTCATGTTTATTTTATTTTCAAGATTATATATAAAAATAATTACCTTAAAAAGTCAAAAATTTTAAATTTTAACTCTTCAAAATTCTATAACTTTGAATTGTAGGAAAACAATAAGTAGTTAAACTTTAAACCAAATAAATGAATCTGCAACCAAAAAAATGAATCTTTACCAGCGTAGTACAATTTTCAACAAAAATATGTAAATTCCCTAGAAGAAATATAATAGTTTACACGTTTCGAGGAAAAATGTTTTAATTTGAAATGAACAGCAGCATAATTCATCTAACAACGACCAATTGTTAACAAAATAGTTGAATCTTCATCGAAAACCGGTTAATTTGTAGTCAAACAGTTCCGTTCTTAATCAAAAAGATGAAATTTGAACCAAAGAAGATAAATTTTAACGCAAAAAACGAATTTTCACAAAAATAAATGACTTTTCAACCATAGAGATGAATTTTTAAGGAAGTCGTTAATATTTTAACCAAGTAGTTAAATTTTCAACCATAAAAGATGAATTCTCATAAAAAATTGTCATAGTTGATAGTTAAACCGAAAAAGATTTAATATTACATTAATCCCAATTAAATTCAACCAAAAAAGACAACTTTTCTACATGAATTGTCAACCAAATAGTTTTATTGTCAGTTGATAAAATGAAATTTAAATTTAAAATTCAATTTCCAGCCATAGAACTGAATCTTTCATCAAAAAATTAATTTTCAACAAAGTAGTTCAACTTTCAACCAAGTAGTTTAATTTTCGACAGAAAAGTTTGGCGACAAATAGTTTATAAAAAGAATGTGAGTAGAGTGAATGACGCCTGAAACAAAGACCTTGGGTACTAATGGGCCTAAGTGGGGAACCACACATAACGATTTTGTGAGGTTCTCCACGTGGGGTGATCGCTAGAAGTAACACGATAATTCTAGGTCAATCTAAAATATCTATACCTTAAACCAGTATACCTATTTACCCTTCACGTATATATCCATACAAACATCACTACTTTCCAACCAAGCAATTCACGCCTACCCTGAAAGGGAAACGGCTTAATGATATAATAATAGTAGTAATAACACGTGGGGTGATCGCTAGAAAGATTGATCAGCAACCTGGGTCGGAGCAGTGTTGCGGAATGAACGCGTTATAAAAATAAATAACACGAGAATTCTAGATCAAACTAAAATATCTATACCCTACACCTATATACCTATCTACCCTATACCTATATACCCATCCACACACTACTGCTTTCCAACCGAGCAATTCACGCCTACCCCAAAAGGGAAATGGCTTAATGGTATAATAATAATTAGGCTAACCCTCTTTCGGGGTAAGCATAAGCAATATATTGCAAAGGAGAAGGGATGATTCTAGATCAGTCTACCGAAAATACGCTATACTTCATATCGATTAATTTTAAATCAAGAAGCTAAATTTACCGGGTCTATATTTTGTAAGAGTAAAATAATATATTACCTACAATGTCAATTCTATTAATAAAAATATAAAAATTGGGAATAGAGATATTGAAGCTTGTTATGACACAGAACGAATCTTCACAAACGTAATCACATTCTAATAATAATCGAATGCGCAATCGTCTATCGACGTCCCCTTTCCTTCATCCGAGGAAGTAAGGGGAGAGTATTTTTCTTCCTTTAACGATGATTTCACGCTTCACCGAAGTTCCAGGGGATTCCCAGTTGGCGAGGAAAGCGTGAGAAATCGAGAAAGGTGTCTATGTGCGTCGCAAGGCCACGAACAAACCGTTCTTCCGGACAGGAAATCTTTCGTACTCCTGGACCGCTGGTCAATCGAATCTCACACAGAATTTAACACCCCTTCGGGTGGGAAAATGTCGAAAATTTGCAATTTCATCGAATCTCCGGTCGTCAGACATTTTAGGACACCGAGATATATCGCAAAGGCTGGTGCGAGGAGCAAGGAAACATTTCATTTCGTAAGGATTATTGGCTTATATATAATTCTCCTCTCTTCCGGTGGTATATTTATTGAATGTAAACAGATTAATATGCTAATCGAGATCTAAGACAGCTGCTTACATTTAATTAATTCGGTTACTGCCCTTGCAGGTACGTTTTTTAATTGGCAATACTCGTATCTATATAATACGTACTCTCTAAATCTGAATCAGCGGTAAGTATACCGCTTATTCAAATCAGCGTATATACGCTGTCAAGTCAGCGAAATTTAGCTGTTAATCAGTGAAATTTCACTGATCAGCAGCTAAATTTCGCTGATTCGCCAACGTATATACGCTGATTTGAATTAGCAGTATACTTAACACTGATTCAGATTTAGAGAGTAGTACTTTATACAAAAGGCATATTCTAAGAAACATTAAGAACAATTTAAAGGATCGAGGGTGATTAATTGGGTAAAGATTCCACAAAACTCGCGTAAAGCTAGGACACAGAGGCGTTTGGGGAAATTTTAACATTATTTTGGTAGAGTTTGAAACTATTTTGCGTGTTTCTTGAATATATTGAATAATACGTTTTAAAGGCTCCTAATAATAACCTTTGAGAGAATACCAAAACTTAAGTGGAAAAGTTAGTTAGCTTATGCTTAGAAAAGAGCCTATTTATTACAAATACTTGGTTTCGAAATAAAATGATCCACACGTACACCTGGTCTAAAGGATTACCAGTTTTATACTTTTTGATCTGTCCACTTAATGGCTTATATTCAATTATGTTATCATGTTAAATTAAACAATAAGCTGATGTTTGACCAGAAAAGTTTTCTTCAAACTCAAATTCTAGAGGATCATCAGCCGGTTCATACTTTAATGATTCATTTTCTTTTAAACAATCAATAACCGTTAGTGGAACATACTCTGAGAATTCATTTTTTCATTGAAAGTGCAAGAGACTCTTTACCATAATAATTGACATGAAAATTCGTATACATCTCATAAAGCACAGCAAACTGATTGTTATCTATATATAAATTTAAATTACCATATGAGTAACTTTGTGAATTTAAAATTAGTTTTACATTGGATATTCTGCAATGTTCGAAATAGCTGGAATTTTCAGTTGACACCTCTTTCCTTTTTTTCTGAAAACCTAATATTACAAATCTAGGATTTTTCAACTGGGTTGATGTTTTTACAGTCCAAATATGATTCGATGTAGTTGATAGTAATGGATACTCATACAATTCCCAAGTGCGAAAGCTTATTGGTATAGATGGATCATTTTCAATATACTTTAACAATTTAAATTGACGTTTATCTGACAATCTTATGCATGGTAATAACCATTCAATTTTGTTAATCTCTATTTTGAATGGTTAAGTTGCCACTGCAGCTGTTGCTGGTAGGCAGGTGGTTGTTGTGCATATACTTTATAATGTGCAATTGACTCATCAAATATGATTGGAGAATCAATATTTGAAAGTTCCACTTTCATGACAAATTATGAAATGTCAAAATATAAAAAAACAAAAACAAGTACAAAAAACTCTGAATCTTCTTAAGCTCTTGTTATGCCTGGTATGAGCTTCAACCCTATATTTTATAGCATCTGTATGTTTTGATGTGTTAACGCCTTGAGCACTCGTTGATGACTGGGAGGTTTTCGGCATGGAAGTGAGTTATTAAGACCAAAGCCAATGTTTTTATTGAAAACAATGCCCATTATCGCAAACACTTGATGTGTAATCTGATTGTTATAATTTCACCAAGAAAATTGCCGAGATGTCCGTCTTGATCAACTATCCGCAGCTGAATATTATCTATTGTCTTGACGGCGATCGGCAAGTAAATGACGTGTGATGAAACTTCCACTATCTTATATCCTGGTGACACAAAGGGAAAAAATTCATGAATAGTATGTACTTTCTGATTGTTTATGAATGCACTGGTAGTTATACTACAATCACTGCTCAGATAATTTACTTTAATTAGGGATACAGGCCGATCAGATTCATAATGTTTATGAGCTTCTAGTTTTCGTTTTGTAAACCCCAATCATATATCCGTGTCGTTAAGGTGTCTTCACGATATCGTAAAGATACCCAAATAGCAAGCATGCGGGGCACGTTACACGCACGGAATTCGAGGCATATGCGCCGCACTGTGTAAGGGGAACGCAAGTGCGAGGCATATGAGTCGCTCTTCGTGGAGGCATTATTTATAGCATGACTACATGAATGAGAAGCGTAGTTTTAAATAATGATTATTATTACTATAATTTCCACTATAATTATTGTAAAAATGATTTATTCATAAGAATTGAAACATACCCAATTTTATCGTAAGCATAAATTAGGAAATTGGTACGAATAAAATTATTAAATGCATTTGTAAAATTGCTTAATGTGCAATGCATTTTATATATTTAAAAACGATAATTAAGTAGTATGTCTCACAACCGTGAGATGGGTGGTCACAGGCACGCGGGTATGGCTTTAAGGTCACGAACCAGTGATAGTTTCGCAATTCCGAGAGCACCTATCACAAGGACAATTACACGTACCGAATATTTTGGGTACAGTCGTTGCAGCTCCCTTTTAAGGTCTTGATACCTTTCCTCCTTTTCTTAAAGTATTGGATTTCCAATACTTATTCGTGAAAAAAGTATTAGATCCAATACTTACCAATACTTCTTTTTCATAAGGATAATTATGAAAGTGATGAAAAAACTAATTAAATAATTCACTAATTGATTTACTGATAAATTACTTAGTATCAGAAGGTAGTCTAATTTGTAGAAACTTGAAAATTGTTTTGTAAAATGAACTCTTTTCCATACCACACCACCCCAGATCGGAGGTAGAGTGTCAGGCGCGTTGTTTAGTGGTTTCCCATTAGAAGAAGTAGACTAATTCACCATGTGATATTTTCAATCTACTCCCTCATTTCAGTCGTTCAAACCTCTATAATCATTGCAAACGCCTACGTTTGTGTTCTTATCAATTATTTTCCTCCACTTTCGTATGCGTAAGTATAGATATTCTTTTATTATCAACAATTAACACTGGAAGTACCGGAGTTCGCCGTACCCCTTGAAGTACCACGTGGGTCATTTTTGACCCACAGTAGGAAACTACCGTTTTAATGACATTTGGGTGGTGTTTTACGTGTAGCCATCCTCACAGTACGTTTAGGAAGACTCTAAATTGTAACCAAAGATCATGGATGGTCACGTGGTACTTCTAGTGTTAACAATAATTGTTTTCTCTGCGATGATTGGTTTATCAATTTTTGGCATTCTTAACATAAAATAATACAACGTTATAAAACTAATCGCTTCAATAACATTTTTTATGAATAATAAATAAACAATGTAAAACAAGTTAATTTATATTTTTTTTCTGCATTTAATTTTGACAACAGATATTCTGGAAGTAATTTTCACAATATAAATACATAAAATAGGCACACAATTCATAGTGTGAAGCGTATTATTTAAAAAATGGTTGAACAATTTATTGTTTTTTAACAAGAAAGAATTTTCCAGTACATACAGGTCCTTCCGAATGGAAAGGGTCAAAGTTTCAAGGTCATAACTCGTGACCTATAAGAGCTAAAACAATTTTTTCTTAATTTTACGCAAAATTTAGTACTGCATAATTTATTCTTTTAACGTTTTTCTGTAGGGTATGTACGAAACAAGCAATTTTGAAAAAACTTTTTTGGCTACGAATATCTCAAAATAGCAAAAAATTATGTTTTTTTGAAGAGTCACAACTCTTGATCTATGAAGACTAGAAGATTATATTTTTTTAGATTCACGCACAATTTCCTGCTCTACAGCTTTTTCTCTTGCACCACTTACGTAGCTTCACCGAGATGCGAAGTATTTGGAAAAAACTGAACACGAGTAATTTGTCCTAAAAATAGGTCAAAAGTGATCAACTTTGGAATGCCACAACTTATGACCTATTGGGGCTAGGCCATTGCATTTTATTTAGAATTACTCGACATTGCGTCTGCTTTGATTTAAATTCAGAACATTTTTTCGTAAAATTAACAGGTTCCAAGGTACAGATACAAACTTCAGAATTGTTTTTTTTTTTGCCATTTTTTTGTTAAATCCGGGTTCTTTTAAGAACCATAACACTTCACCTACTGGAGATAAGAGGTTCTTTTTTTAACTTTCTACAGATTATCTGCCGGATCGAATAAGGGCACATAAAATTATTTCGCCGGAAGTGGGACGACCCCTGGAGGCTATCTGAAACATTTTCGAATTTTAGTTTTTAAAGACTATATCTAGATGTAGAATTTCATTGCGCATCTTTTTCCCCTTAGGCAAAAAGTTGTAGCTTTTTTAGTTTTCTAATCAAAGCCAAAAAACGGACTTTTTTGGAAAAATCGATTTTTATTAATTTTTCACTTCAACTCATGCTCAGTCAGTCAGTTTTTGGAATTTTTACATTCTCATCCAGAGAAGGTGTTAGATTTGTGTAAAATTTGACCCCCCCGGTTTTTGTCAAATGTCCACTCGGCCAACAAGGTCATGGCCACAGTTTTTTGGGATGCACGCGGTATCATTCGCATCGATTACCTTCAGAAGGGTAAAACGATCAACGGTCAATATTATTCAGAGCTTCTGGAGCGACTGGATATTGATTTGTAGCAAAAATGACCGCATTTGTCGAAGAAAAAAGTGCTGTTCCATCAGTACAATGCACAAGTGCAGACGTGTGTAGTCACGATGACAAAATTCCATGAATTGGGCTACGAACTGCTACCTCATCCAGAATATTCTCCAGAGTTAACCCCTTGCGACTATTTCCTGTTTCCAAACCTGAAGAAATGACCGAGCTGTAAGATATTTGGGTCGAATGAAGAGGTCATCACCGAAACAAACGTCTATTTTGAAGGCCTTGAGAAAACTTATTACTTGGAAGGAATAAAAAAATTAGAAAAACGCTGGACTAAATGTATCGTGCTTAAAGGAGGTTATGTTAAGAAGTAAAACGCTCATTTGCCGAAAAAAAATATTTCAGTCGAAAAGTCACTGACTTATCAAACAGCCCTCCTACATATATAAAGATGCAACATTCTATCAGCGTTACCTATCGATGGCCTGGAATGATTACAGAAAAGCTTTCGATTCTACCTCCCATAGACTTATCATCTGTCTGTTGGAAAGCTTAAAGGTTCATTTGCACATCGTGAGGTGCATAGAGAGATTAATGCCGCCTCGGAAAACCAGATTTACTGTCTCATCTGGAAAACATCGTGTGATCACTAATAGTGTCACCTTTCAGAGAGGTGTGTTTTAGGGTGAAACCATGAGCCCTCTACTCTTTTGCCTCATATTATTGCCACTATCTCTCGCACTTCGCCATTCCAAAGGGTACCTCTGGGGCAAACCTGGAAATCGAGAGCATAAGCTCACTCATGTATTTTGCATGGATGATCTTAAGATCTACGCTGAAAATCAAGAGAAACTACACCTAGGTCTAGACATTGTCAAAGAGTACACTCAAGAGATTGAAATGGAGTTCGGGTTAGAAAAATGCGCCAAGCTTAATTTGAAGAAAGGGAAACTTAATGGCATCCCGGAAGACCCTGAGCTCGTCGACAGAAGCGCTATACGACACCTTGGCGCTGGAAAGACCCATACATACCTGGGCGTGCCACAGAGCCGAATTCGGGACGTGAAATTTATAAAGGATACTCTCCGATGCAGATGCAAACGTCTCATCCGACGGATTTGGCCTTCCGAACTGTCGGCGAGAAACAAAGTATCTGCGACGAACGTGCCTGCCGTCCCGGCAGTTATGTACATGAACAAGAGCATGCACCTTAAATCTTCCGTTCCGCGACTTTACATCTCACGCCGTCAAGGTGGTCGCAGAATACTGAATCTTGAATGTCTTCACAATAGGATCATTCTTGCTACAGCACATATAGTCGCAAATGGACAAGACCCTCTTCTTGAAATGGTCAGGAAACACGAAGAAGTGGGCAAAAGGGCGTTTCTGTGCAAAGCAGCGGAGGAGGCTGTTGAAACACTCGGCATTGACTTCAATATCAGGGGTGAGCAAAATGCATCAAATCTTATCCATCTCGTGTACTCATTCTCAGAGCCTGAATTAAGAAAGCACAGGAGAAAAACTTCCGCGAACAGCACCTCGACAAGAAGATGCGACGGCATCTTCCACAGAAATGTGGAGGATCAGTCGATGTCGTATGAGCTAACGTTTCCTTTCCTTAAATTCCCCGGATTGAAGTCGGACACAGAGGGTTTCAATTTGGCATGTCAAGTCGGTGTCATTTCCACTCTAGAACATCGTCGACACATTTTGAGCCAAGATATTACCGATGATAGCTGCAGGGCGTGTCATGCACACCCCGAGCATCTAGGACACATACTATCTGGTTGTCCAACTCATGCGTTTGAAACTTCCTTCAAACCATTAAAATCAATCGAGAATTCCCTCGAATTCAAAAAGAATGACAATTTCAAGTTCAAGTCACTATAAATTTATTAGAAAAATATTCGATCCTTAACATAAAATTGAGTGGGAACCATTAAATTTATCCCAGGATCCTGTCAAAGAGTCCTACAAATGCCATTATTTTTATAAGATGAAAAAAAGCTTTGAAACTTTCTTCAAACCATTGAAATCAATCGCGAATTCCCTCGAATTCAAAAAGAATGACAATTTCATATTCAAATCACTATATATTTATTAGGAAAATTTTCGAGCAGTAATATAAAATTCAGCAAAAAACCAATTCAACTCAATATAAATCGATAGAAAAACATTCAAACCTTATTATAAAATATTTTGAAAACCATTAAATTAATCCCTGGATCCTGTGAAAAAGTCCTACAAACGCCCTGATTATTATAAGCGGAAAAAAAAGCTTTGAGACTTCCTTTAAGTCATTAAAATCAATCGAGAATTCCCTCGAATTAAAAAGGAATGACAATTTAAAGTTTAAATCAATATAAATTTATTAGAAAAATATTCGATCCTTAATATAAAATTCACTGAAAACCATTAAATTAATCCGTGAAACCTGTCAAAAAGTCCTACAAACGCTTTGATTGTTATAAGCGAAAAAAAAGGTTTGAAACTTCGATCAAACCATTGAAATCAATCGAGAATTCCCTCGAATTTAAAAAGAATGACAATTCCAAATTCAAATCTATTTAACAATGTTCGAACATTAATATAAAATTCAGTGAAACCCATTAAATTAATCCGTGGAACCTGTCAAAAAGTCCTACAAACGCCTTGATTGTTCTAAACGGGGGAAAAAGCTTTGAAACTTCCTTCAAACCATTAAAATCAATCGCGAATTCAAAAGAATAACAATTTCAAATTCAAATCTATATAAAAATGTTCGAACATTATTACAAAATGTAGTGAAAACCATTAAATTAATCCCCGGAATCTTTAAAAAGGTCGTACAAATGCCATGATTTTTATAAGCTGAAAAAAAAGCTTTGAAACTTCCTTCAAACCATTAAAATCAATCGAGTACTCCCTCGTATTCAAACAGAATCACAATTTCAAATTCAAATCAATATATATTGATACAAAAATATTCGAACATTATTATAAAATTCAGTAAAAACCATTAAATTAATCCCTGTAACCCGCCAAAAAGTCCTGAAAATGCCATGATTTTTATAAGAGAAAAAAAACTTTCGAAACCTCCTTCAAACCATTCAAATCAATCAGGAATTCCCTCGAATTCGAAAAGAATAACAATTTCAAATTCAAATCCCTATGAATTTATTACAGGAATATTCGAATATCATTATAAAATGCAGTGAAAACCCATTAAAATAATCCCTGGAACCTGTCAAAAAGTCCTGAATATGCCATGATTTTTATAAGAGAAAAAAAACTTTCGAAACCTCCTTCAACCCATTCAAATCAATCAGGAATTCCCTTGAATTCAAAAAGAATGACAATTTCATATTCAAATCACTATATATTTATCAGGAAAATATTCGAGCAGTAATATAAAATTCAGCAAAAACCATTAACTTGTTCCCTGAAACCTGTAAGAAAGTCCTACAAACGCCATGATTTTTATAAGCGGAAAAAAATCTTTGAAACTTCCTTCAAACCATTAAAATCAATCACGAATTCCCTTGAATTCAAAAAGAATGACAATTTCCAATTCAAATCAATATAAATCGATAGCAAAATATTCAAACATAGTTATTAAATTCAGTGAAAACCATTGAATTAATCACTGGAACCTTTAAAAAGGTCGTACAAATGCCATGATTTTTATAAGCTGAAAAAAAAGCTTTGAAACTTCCTTCAAACCATTAAAGTTCAAATGCATTTTACGTTAATTGTTAATTATATATTGCAATTTTGTTTTCACGTATGTGCAGTCAAAATATGAATGCATCTATATGATTTTTTTTCAAATTTTTCACACTGTCCAGTTCAAATATGTCGTCGTCGAAAGTCAAGTAAGGACAGAGTGACGCGAAAAAAAACACCATTTTCATCTTTTCGAGAAGGATATTTTCCAACCCAATTTTTGTACATGAACAAATAGGGACTTGTTTTAAGCGCAATAAAGTAAGCTTTATCATGGTATAAGCTGTGTTTTTGTGCGAATTTTTGTCTTACGAGTAAATTAACAAAATGTGCAGCTGTTTTGAAGGGGCCTTCGTATCGTGAACGGATAGTAGGTGCGTGCGGTTTAAACGCCCATTGGGCGTTTTCGGGTTTCGAGCCTAACAGATACAATAATTAAAAAATAATTTGTAATAAAATTTTAGTTCAAATCGATTTCCAATTTTAACGTAGTAATAATTTTTTCAACCTTTTCACATTGATTTATTGATATTTGTAGGAATTACTATCATTTAATGAAAAAAATATATGTTCTTATTTTTTTCAGTTTTTTAAGAAAAATGTAACATTTTTTGTTCTAATTCAACATCCTTATATCTCAGAAGAAGAATTTTATTTTGGCAAAAAATTTAAATTTGAATCACTATTTAATGTTTGCCTCATCTAAAATAGTGATTTCGATTTTGCATTTGATATATTATTACGTTGTTTAAACTATTTTTGAATGGTCGAGTATTCTGTTCCGGCAAAATATGCCGGATTTTAATTTTCTCTCTCGGCATATTTTGCCGGATTTCAATTTTCTTTTCAAGTATTATTTTATCGTGTACTAAACTGAATTCCAAAGAATTTATTATGAACTCCAAACGATTTATTATAAATTCCAAACAAATCTAGATTAATTGCAACGAGTTAAAAAATGGATGTTTGGAAAAATATGTCGGATAATAGAAAATTAAAGGTAGATCTTGATGAAAGGTGGAGGTTATGTTTCATCTGTACATATCTCTGATAGAAAAGGGGTAGGAGTTTGAACAACACTATTCACGTGACCTGTCACAGAGGTACATTCCCCCCCCCCCCCACAAGACGTTGAAAAGGGGTAGGGATTTGACCATCATTATTTCTGTAACCAGTCACAGGGGTGCTTCCCCCCCTTATTATTGTGGGAATTTATGCAATTTTTGGAAAATTATGAAATTTGTAAAAATTGATTAAATTTATTGAAATTTATGAAATTTGTGGAAATTTATGAAATTTGTGTTCGTGGAAATTTGTAGAAATTTATGAAAGTAGAAATTCATGAAAATTGTGTAAATTCATGAAATTTATGGTAATTTATGGAAAATCAAGACGTTATTAAAAATATGCCGAAAGAGAAAATTTAAATCCGGCAAAATCTGCCGAAAGAGATCATTAAAATTCGGCAAAATATGCCGGATCCGTATACACTACGTTTTTTATTAAAAATATTAGATATGAAAATGAATGTGTGAGTTAATACTTCTAAGCAAAATATTTTTCCCAAACTCGTTACAAAATATTTGATATATTCTGTAAGGATTACTCAAACAAATTTAATTAAACATTTTTAAACCTACCTATTAGTACATAATATGTATGAAAAAAATCACAGATAAAACAGAGGGGTGCAGTTCCGAATAGCTGAATTTTCCGATTTGATTGAAACTTTGTATACTTATGTATTTTGACGCGCTGATTACGAATATGATAGTGAAAATTGGCGGCTAAGCGATTTTCATGGTGAAAACCATAAAAAACACCATAAAAATCATGTTTTTTGCGTTTATCTCAGTAAATACGCAGAATATCGAAAAACGTTTTAAACAAAAGTTTTAGCTAGTATAAAACGCCCGTCGCCAAAACCAAAAAAGATAGCACAGAATAAAAACGCGTACTTTACCATTCGTTACCGGAAATGGAAGCCTTTTGCACTGGACATGATTTTTTACCTTTTTAATATCATCCTTTATTGAACCACCTGTTAAAAATAGTTAAAATATAACTTATCGGATGAATAATTTTTTCATTGCAATAAAAGTATTTATCTCCATTTTCCCGAAGTTTCATTGATATATCTATATTAAATAAAAAATACAATTTTTTGCGTAAAAAACGAATTTTCAAAAAATTTTATTTAATAATTACATTTTATGTGCTACATTTTATGTCATAATTCAATTTAACGGTTTTGGTAATAAAAAATTTGAATTTCCGAGGAAATTTCACCCCGAAATCATATACTTTTATTGTTACTTAAATTGAACTCAAAAGAATATAAACAATTGAAATCGTGAAAACCAGATTTGCACCCATGTGGCCTTCACGTTACTGGAAAGAGGTATGGCGTCTGAGGGTTAAAACAGTAGAGCTGGTAACGCTGAACCGATCAGCTACTCATACCAAATTTTTAATAGTTTTCCATATAATTATTTTTATTTGAAAATGAAGTTCAATAAATTACCATAAAATTAATGTTTACTTTCATAACTTTTCTTTGTGCACAGCTTCAAATGGATGCCCTCTCATGTCATAGATTAAGTAATTTTGCAAATCAAAACATTTTCATGCAAATTTGGTGTAAGATTTTTATTCTGAAGAATGTGCCACCATATCCGGAGTTCGGTACAAATTTTTATGGAGATATATATTAATTGATATAAAAAATTATCTTTCGGATTAAGTAATAATAGTTCAGTAAATGAAAGTGAAAAAACAAAGGTACAAACTGATGAAAAAGGCGATAAAAATAATAATCAGTACATGCATCGTAAACTTCGAATTAAGACATATTGATGTGCAAACATCCTCGATAAACATTAACTTATAGTAAAAAGATTTCACAAAGATTTCAAAGACTTCACAACTATTTCAAAAATTTCACAAAGATTGGAAAAGATTTCAAAGCTTTTCTTAACTTAAACTAAAATAAGTTCATAAAGTTTTTGAAGATTTCACAAAATCACCGGTTACATGTTCGATCGAGTGTTCGGTCACAGTAAAAATTACAGAAAAATATATTGCAGCCTTTATCATTTAAAAATTTGTATTGTTTTTCTCAATTCTTATTGCATATTTAGTGCATGTATTTTCTTATAAAAATAAAATGGTTCCAAATGCTGCATTTATGATTATTTATAATGTGTTACAAATAGTACAATATAAGTGCAAATAATCTCCTTACTAATAAGTCTAACTTTTCCCATTTGTGTTATAATATATGAAACATAATTATTTAAACATTTTAGGAGATTGAATTTTTATAAGAACAATAGATCTTCGAACGATAGAGTATATGTGTAGGCATATATAGTCTTAATTAGAATATACTCAATGCCTTTTACTCAAAAAAAGACAAATGGTTCACAATCAGCAATTTGATCCTGGACCTTATTATCACGCTGGAAACTTATAATTTCAGTGGGTTTAGTTCTTTTTGTTTGTTGATTGCTGCCAGTACTTTAAAAAACTCTTCAATTTAACAATATTATGCTTCTTTACGATTTTTTAGACTAATTTTTCCTGTTCGAAGTAAAGAAATAGAAATTCTCTCACTATTAATTATTTTCTATCTCTAATATAGTAACGGATAAGGAAAAGTGTGGAGTAAGCAAACAAAACACGATAAATCCATTTTTTTTACATTCTCAGCTCAATGAGAAGGTATTGGTTTTATGTCAAAAATGACTTTCGCGGATTCAATCAAATGTCGACGTTTTGAGGCCCCCTGAGTCAGAAAAAACGGTTTTTACGAAGAATATATATATATATATATATATATATGGGCGTTTCCACGGAAAGTGTCATTTCTCTGTCGCCCTGATATTATAGGTAAACCTACACTCAAAATACAAGTTATATTGCATAAAAACTTGAAGACAGACTACCGAAAATAGGAACAGAAGCTTATAGTCATTAAAGAAACTCTCATACAGTGATATAACATATAATAGTTGGACAAAATCCAACAAATAGACATGTATAATATTTATCACCAATTACAAGTTGAATGCTTTGCATTCCCACAGCTTTTCTGCGCAATATTTGAAAATGCTGAGAAAAATCGTGCTAGTTCAGTGGAGCATAGGCTACTGAAATTTCATAGACTTGACGTTGTGTTTTGATTTTTACCTCAGCAAGAAAATCGCAAAGTCGTGTCACCGAATATTTGAAAAAAGAGGTTTTTATATTTGAAAAGCCTAAAGGTTTTCGCAAACTAACATCATTTTGGTAAGAAAACAAAAGAAAAAATCATTTTTATATCAAATATTCAGCAAAGAAATCCATAATTAACCAAATAAGTCAACCCTTTTCTAACAAATTGAATCAGAGAAGTACTTAAGAAAATATTTCCAATGTTTCTTGAAAGTATTATATTTAAAATAATAGTTTCATGATGAAAAAATAGATTTGAAACAATTTTTGAACAATGTTTAATACCCGTAATTGAATAACCGTTGAACATCTTGTCATTTGCTTACTTTATTGAAAGTACGTTTTTCGTGATACCTCCTCATATAATTTCCATTAAATTTTATGTGGGTAATATCAGAGAGACAGTAATATTATAATATAATATATTATATTATATCTATATTATAATTAGTAGTATCTATAGTATGATATAGAGTGAACTTCCGTTTATTTTAAAGACCGCTTAGTTTAAAGTTCACTTAATTTAAACCCCCTACAGGCACTTATTTTGAATTGCGCAGTTTCGTCATCTCCCACCACGGTCCCTGTACACTCTCCTCCGCGTCAGTGAATGACCAATAAAAAAGAGGGGCCCGAAGAGCGCCCTCGTTGGTTTCAATTGAGTATTTTTTCACGACGTCGTTGGTACTCTCACATTAAATTTCGTATAGTTGATTGTATTTCGCAAAACACTTAAAACACTTGAGAAATATTACTATCGAGACCTTTATAACGCACCTTTACCTATCAAAGATTTTCTCAAAAAAAGTCGTATGCAGTTGCAGTACCATTTACTAACCTCCCTGACGGCTGACATTTTCACCTATTGATGTCATGCCACAAAACTCACTATTCCGCGGATTATTTTCGTCGTTTTTTGATTCTATAATATTAATTTTTAGTTGGCAAATGGTCGTATGCCAAAAAAAACACTAACGCCAACAAATAGTAACGGACCTCGACTTTTTAAACCGCGGAGTAAGCCGGATATCCATTCGCCTGAACCGTATCCATAATATTGCGCAATATATGTACTAGACAGAGTACTGGTGCACTCGACCCTTCCGAGGCGAGAGTGTAACCGACTCTCGCCCTACGCGCGATGCACCGATACAAGAACGGGACAGCCAATGAGCGTCGTCGATAAAAATAAACTGCCCGCTCGCGTTAAGGGTGAGGCTCCCTCCATCTTTAAAATAATTGGTCGGGTATGTTTCAAGGACCTTAAAGTAAACGGAAGTTTACTGTCATATACAATTTTTATAATAATATGGCATATAATTTTTCATGTTTAGTAATACTTGAAGAATAAGTATTTCTTCAAGTTCGAAACTTCTCACCTTAAGTGTAATTTTCCTTTTCACCGCCAGGAAAGATCCATATCATTTGCGTTTATATTATTATTATTATTATATCATTAAGCCGTTTCCCTTTCGGGGTAGGCGTGAATTGCTCGGTGGTAAAGTAGCCGCGGAGCTATTCCCCTTACTAGGCCCTCACCCCATCTGGTTTCGAGTCTTCTCCGACGTAGCATGCTTCCTATCCCGCGTACAAGCTGGACCGGCACGCCACATCTCAGAGCCTCTCTACAGATGACTTCTGGAGGAGTGTTGCTAAAAGCACCCTCTATATCCAAGAAAGCGCCCACAGCATACCCCTTTTCTTCCAACTGCTGCTCCAATTTTGCCACAACAGCATGTAGCGCAATTTCTATCGAGCAGCCTGCCTGAAAAGCATGCTACCCTCTATGTAGCGGGGAGGCCAAGAGCACCTCATCCCTAATGTATCGCTCGACCAGCCTCTCCAACGTCTTCAGGATGAAAGACGTTAGGCTGATTGGTCTCTGGTTCACCTATCCAGATCTATACCCCTATGAGACCCATAAGCCCTCCCACCAACTACAAGGTCCCGCGATCCCTAGCAATAATTATTTATTTCAAAAACGGTTCACATATGTAACATTCAGTAAAGTTTTTTATTTAAACTAAATAATGTGATATTTTTAAACTGAAGATAAAGTGATCTTAGGACCTCTACGCTTTTAGAGAAACAGCTGAATACTATAATACCAGTTTCTGTCTTTTCCGAAATTTGTCTTTGGTGCACTAAATAAAAAATATTGGAAAAAATATTTGGAAAAGCAAATGGATAATGGAGGCAAAGTTATCGTTGCCAGGAATGCGCTTCACGGAAGTTTGGAAGGAGAAAAAAAATAAATTATCATAAATTCTTGCCCAGAACGAACGTCGGGTAAGTTACCCGGCAATTTACTAATATTACCGTACGTTACCAGGGTAATTTACCCGACTCAAAACTCTATAGACGCTACTACTTGACTGTCAAGCAACTGCTTGGTCGAAACTTAATTTTTGTGTAGAAAATTGAAATATTTGCTTGAAAATTTTTTTTATGTTGAAAATTTGCCCTTAAGGTTTAAAAGTCAACTGCTTTCTAAAAGGTTAGACTTTTTAGGTAGGAGATGCAATATATTTGGACTTGAAATCTTAAGCATTTAAAGTGTTTCATGTTGAATTCAATATGATACCTACATTAATTTTATTTAAAAGAATTTATTCCCCTTATATCTCTATTTTCTTAAAAAATCATCCTATTTCACCCACTTTGAGAGGTTTGAGAGTTTGAAATCTATCAAAAATCTTTTTAATGTATCCAAATTGTGTGTGAAATCTTCCAAAAATCATTGGAATCTTGTAAATCGGTTGTAAGTCATTGCGAAACCTTCCACATTCTTGCGAAATCTTTGGCAAATTATTGAAAAGTTTGTGCAATTTTAGAAATACATATGAAATCTTTACGAAAATTTTAAAATGTTTGTGAAATCTTTCTGAAATCTTTCAAATAGTTCTAAAACTTTTCGTAATATTTGTGAAATATTCAAATTGCAGTATATTACTCAATTTCATAATAACTTCTTGATTAATCATCGCTGAGATCATTAATTAATCTGATGTGCAATTATGTTTGGTCTTTCCATGAAGAAAAAACAAGATAACCCGTCGATAATGAATGCACGTATGAACGCAGTAATTGTCGACTGAGCAGTTAATTAGCATTGTTTATTTATACAATAATAAATGCATTAAGCGCAAAATACTAATCATCTGCCGAAATTTTTCGGCGGATGAATAATCGGATCGGCGCGGCGGCGCGACGGCACCCTTGGCTGAATCGGGAATTTACTATTCAAAATCACCTACGGCCTACAATTTCGATTGTCAAGTTTTCTTTTAGAAGTGATCAGCGATAGTTGCACAAGAGTGCCCATGCATTAGATTCTTTCATTTTTGTCATTTTCTATTTTTTGTATAAATAAACAAAGAGAGAAAATGAGACATTTTTTAATTATTATTTTCATTTTTAATTTTTGTGGACAAAAACCCGGGGGAACTGAACCCGATTTACCACACGACAAAGTATCACATGCCCTTAAACTATAATTTTTCCTCGAATTATCATTTTTCGAATATGACTCAAACCAAACATACTTTGGATTTTCGCTCTTTCTATTAATCGTCAGCATTTTTTTAACAAAAAACTTTGACTTTCAAAAACGAAGGTCAAAGCAAATATTTCTTAATACACGGAATGTAATCTTGATTTTGTAAAATGGTGCAGAATGAAGGTCAAAGAAAATATTTCCTAATGCACGGATTATAATCTTATTTTTGCAAAATTGTGCAAAACAGACTTCATGCCCACTACTATTCGATTGTATAATTAGTCCAGATCAAGAGCGGATCAAGAAATTTTTTCTGGATTTCTGGAAAAGTTTTCGGTCAGGTGTCGGTCCGTCCGTTGTACTTTTTTTCCAAAAAGGGTAATGAGGGGTATTTATGGGAGGGAAGTAGGAGAAGAAGGTTATTTGACCCTTGTGTAGTCAACCGGGTACTCGGGTGTCCATCGACGTACATTTTTTTGAATAATTTTTTTCCTGAAAAGAATTCGCTAAAAACCTCCCAGATCCCCACGATTTGACCGATTTTCTATTGAAATATGCACTAGAAAATTTATATATATTTTTTTAACCAAGACAATTTTTAATTTAAAAAAAAAGTACACGTATAGTCCAACTGGGTACCCGCATACAAAAATAAGGGATTTCATGTAATATATCATAAAATTGAAATATTTTTATACAAAAAAGGAGTAAATAACTATAAATAAATATGTTATAATAAATAATATTCATTTTTAATTGTTTATTTATCAAACACAATGAATATAATAATAATAATTTTTACATTTCACAATTTTACCATTACAAAGAAAATATCGAATTTTCCATTTTGATACAATAATACAAAGAACATGAAATAAACTGATTGTAATAATTACATTTTAGCGATTCAATAAAAAAATTGAATTTAATGCCTGCATTCTACACATTTAGTAACTTTGGCATTATGCTCTTCGCAGACTGGCTTTTCGCATTGAACGCAGCTCTTCCTGGTCATCTGTGCACCGGGCCATCTGTGCACGTCTACATTGCGACGTGCACAGATGGTTCCCTACTAACGGTTCACGTGCACAGATGGTACCCTACCAAAGGTCCATGTGCACAGATTGGAGACTCCTAACTGTGCACATGCACAGATGGTACCCTACCAATGGTTCACGTGCACAGATGGGAGACTCCAAACTGTACACGTGCACAGATGGTAAACTCCCAATTTTGCACGTCTCAATTTGCGGGAGGTACAACTTTAAAAATTACACGAGTCCAACTGTGCACGTCGAGGGCCAGTGGTGCAACTGTGCACGTTGTTGGCCATTGACTCAATTGTGCACGTGCACAGATTGGCCACTCCCAGCTGTGCACGTTGTTGGCCACTGGCACAACTGTTCACATGCACAGATGGGACACTCCCAACTGTGCATGTTGACAGTTAGACGTGCACAGATGGCCCGGTGCACAGTTGTGCCTATGGCTAACAACGTGCACAGTTTACCAGTGGCCACCGACGTACACAGATGAGCTCGTGTACAGTTGCTCCGTACACAGTTGTCCGTCACCCTTATTTCTGTTTATATTTTCAACTTAACGCACCTGACGTTCAAAAACTGGAAAAATTCACGGCACAGCTGCCCGCGTTTTATACCTGACTTACGATTATGAAGGTCATTGTATATTATTCTATAATTGTATTTAGCTTAAAATACCTTCGTTAAGACCATGTGACGTGTGGGTCACGTGACCGGCTTTCTACCTTACCGACACTTTTTTTATTTGTAAACTTATTTTCACACGAATAGCCACATGAAAAATTTTTTCTTCAGAAAATTTTTCCTCAGAAAATTTACTATCGAAATTTTCAATGTTATTGTTGTTATTGAAGACGATAGCATTTTTGACATTTTAGGGGAGAATGTTTTCTTCAGAACATTTTTTCTCAGAAAATTTACTATCGAAATTTTCAATGTTATTGTTGTTATTAAAGTCTATCGTGCATTTGCCATGGTTGGGAAGATTTGTTTTTCAGAAAGTTTTTCCTCAGAAAATTTACTATCGAAATTTTCAATGTTATGGTTTTTATTGAAGTCGATAGTGCATTTGACATTTTTGGGGAAAAATTTTTTCTTCAGAAAATTTTTCATCAGAAAATTTAGAATCGAAATTTCCAATGTTATTGTTGTTATTGAAGTCGATAGTGCATTTTACATTGTTTGGGAAAAGATTTTTTTTCTGAATATTTTGCATCAGAAAATTTACTATCGAGATTTTCAATGTTATTGTTGTTATTGAAGCTGATAGTGCTTTTGACATTTTTGGGGAAAAATTTTTTCTAAGGAAAATTTTTGCTCAAAAAATTTACTATCGAAATTTTCAATGTTATTGTTGTAATTGAAGCCGATAGCACTTTTGTCATTTTTAATGAAAAATTTTTTTTTCAGAAAATTTTACCACAGAATATTTACTATTGAAATTTGCGATGTTATTGTTGTCATTGAAGCCGATAGCGCTTTTGAAATTTTTTGGAAAATTTTTTTTTTTCAGAAAATTTTACCACAGAAAGTTTACCATCGAAATTTGCAATATTATTGTTTTTATTGAAGCCGATAGCGTTTTTGACATTTTTGAGGAAAAAATTTTTCTTCAGAAAATGTACTATCGAAATTTTCAATGTTATTGTTCTTATTGAAGCTGATAGCGCTTTTGACATTTTTTGGGAAAAATTTTTTCTTCAGGAAATTTCACCTCAGAAACTTTACTATCGAAATTTTCATTGTTATTGTTGTTATTCATGCCGATAGCGCTTTTGCCATTTTTGGGGAAAAATTTTTTCTTCAGAACATTTTTCCTCAGAATATTTACTGTCGAAATTTTCAATGTTATTGTTGTTATTGAAGCCGATAGCGCTTTTGACATTTTTTGGGAAAAATTTGTTCATCAGAATGTTTTTCCTCAGAAAATTTACTATCGAAATTTTCAATGTTATTGTTGTTATTGAGGTCGATAGTACATTTTAGATTGTTGGAAAAAAATTTTTTTTCAGAATATTTTTCATCAGAAGATTTACTATCGAAATTTTCAATTTTATTGTTGTTATTGAAGCCGATGGTGCTTTGGACATTTTTGGGGAAAAATTTTTTCCAGAGAAAATTTTTTCTCAGAAGATTTACAGTCGAAATTTTCAATGTCATTGTTGTTATTTAAGTCGATAGTGCATTTTACATTTTTTGGGAAAAATTTTTTTTTAGAAAATTTTACCTTAGAAAATTTACTGTCGAAATTTTCAACGTTATTGTTGTTATTGAAGCCGATAGTGTTTTTGACATTTTTGGGGATAGATTTTTTCTCCAGAAAATTTTTCATCAGTAAATTTACTATCATAATTTTCATTGTTATCGTTGTTATTGAAGTCGATAGTGCATTTGACATTTTTAGTGAAAAATTTTTTCTAAAGATAATTTTTGCTCAGAAAATTTACTATTGAAATTTTCAATGTTATTGTTGTTATTGAAGCCGATAGGGCTTTTGACATTTTTAGTGAAAAATTTTTTTTTCAGAAAATTTTACCACAGAAAATTTACCATCGAAATTTGCAATGTTATTGTTGTTATTGAAGCCTATAGTGTTTTTGACATTCTTGGGAAAAATTTTTTCTTCAGAAAATTTTTCCTCAGAAAATTTACAATCGAAATTTTCAATGTTATTGTTGTTATTCAAAACCATGTTGTCTTCGATGATTTGCGATCCTAAAACACCTTCCTGTTGTTTAGGATCGTGCAAATCTTGCCCAGGTGTGAAATCTTTCATGGAAAAAGTCCAAAAGCTTTTTGAAAGCAACTTCATTGAAAGAGTCGTCTACAATTGGTGGACTTCGACAGACCGTGCCTCTTTAGAAACTTTGAGTGACACAGCTGAGGATTAATATGAGAAACTCACTAAACATTTAACTGACCTTCTAAAACACGAGTTTATAGCAAAAAGTCAAAGCCAATTTCTTAGAGACTCTAAGGAATCTCTTGAAGAGGGAGTATATATAATACTTTTTGATTTTTCTCAGAATCACGAAACTATTATTTAAAATGCAATACAAAGTGAGTATTGGAATAAACAACAGATAACTGTCCATCCCGCTGTAGTTTATTTTGAGGAAGATGGCAAAGTCGTGTGCGAAAGTTATGCGATAATTTCAGAAGATCTTGAGCATAATACTAGTGCAGTTCATCTGTTTATGGAAAAAATTGTTTCTGAGTTGAAAAACAATACATTGTTTTAAAAAATCATCTATTTCACTGCAGATGCAGGTTCCCAATATAAAAACGAAAGCAACTTTGCCAATCTAGCACATCCGAAGCGAGATTTTGGAATTGAAGCTTTCTGGGAATTCTTTGCTACTTCTCCAGGTAGAAGTCCGTGCGATGGAATAGGAGGATCTCTCACGCGAGAAGCTGCACGAGCTAGTCTTCAACGGCCAAGTAACAAACAGATTTTAACAGCCAGAGATTTATACGAGTGGGGCACTAATGCTTTGCCGAATATCAAGTTGATATTTTGTTTACAAAAAGAGCACAACAGAAAAGCTCGGAGCTTGAGCAGTCGGTTTGACAAAGCTCAAACAATTACGGGTACCAGAAGCTTTCACGCATTCAAACCGATTGTTGATAATAAAATAGATTGCAGACAATACTCGGCCTCCACAGAAACTCTCGAATTCGAAATCGAAAAGACAGCTAAACGAAAGGGCTAGCATTTTTCTTACCGACGCATATATCACACACATATCAGAAATGTTTGAAAATTATATTTCCTTTTGGCTTCTAAAAATCAAAATCACCAACTAAGTAGAAAAAATAAATCCGTATTTGACGGTTAATGAATGGTGAAAGGTTCAATTGTTCGCGGGTCGCGACACTGACATCGCACCGCAGTGGAGAGGCGGCGCACGGTCTCGCTGAAATGACGATATCTTGGGACCTATAAGAGCCTCCATGCATTTTTTTTTAAAGAACGGTGATTTCACAAGGAATCAGTGTATCGATATTTAAAAAAATCTAACACGTTCAAATTTTATTAAAATCCAATCAGCATTTCCAGAAATATCGATAATTCAAAAAAATGTAACTCAAAAATTCAACATAGCGAAGAACATCACGAAGTTTTATTAAAATCGAACAACCAACTTCAGATCCTGATATTTCTGACGTGTACTGACTCTGAAGTCTAAATACAGAAAAAAATTAGGGTATTGTGAAAATTCCATCTGTGGCGTCAGGGCCGCGTTTAGGGTCGTGGGACCCTAGGGCCGGTTAAAATGTGGGGACCCTTTAGCGTTGACAAATAAATTTTGTTATTAAATGAGAGTTTAGTTAGGGCTCCCCAAATGTGGGGGCCGCGGCCCCCAATATGAACCCGACCCTGTACGGAGTGCTCCACGGAAACCTATATATTTTTTACATACACAAACAGGAAACTCAGGCAGGCCAGCTGTTCATTGCAACATCAAATATGAATACCGTGATGAAAAGAGTATTCATATCACTCATGTTTGCATGAAAAAAAAAACAGTTTTGATGAATAGCTTTCAGTTTTTACAGATATTATAATATATATATATATATATATACGACCCCCCGTGGGTGGAAGATTAGTGCCGGTCGAGCGGACGGTTCTTGTCTCGTGTCCCCTTGTTTGAGATTAGAGCCAGCGGAGAAAAATCAAAATTTTGTACAATATGAATGAATTCTATTTCAATAGGCTGCATTAGCCTCGTTGTATTATTACGAGAAAATCAAAAAAAGATTGAAAAAAAACGGTTAATATTTTCAAGCCTAGGTGATCTTTAAAGATTTCTTTTCTTTTATATTAATTTTTCACTTCTTAGATAAATTATGAAGGTATCAGACCTGTCATTGTATTGTAACAATGTTAAAAGATTAAGATTCTGGACATTTAATCATAATAGTCACGGAAAATGGACGGAACTTTGAAGATGAAGATTTCCGGTCACTCTCGCATATTATTCGTCGTATTAACTTACGTAAATAATTTCAGTGGCATAACTAGAAACGAGTAGGCCCCATCCGCAAAATTTTTTAGGAGGTATGTTTGAAATTAAAAAAGAAGGCCAATTTATAACTTGCTTATCAGTAAGACAACATTATAGTCTAGTAGATTATTTTCGCTTCCCAATCTACGAGACGCCCCTCCCCCTGGCGACAAAGCGGGGTTTTTCTCTACAGTAGTTATGCCACTGACATTTTTACAAAGTTAAATTGTCGGAAATTATTTTATAATGTTTTCTCTTTTATCATAATATGACTTCAGATAATTATTATGAATAAGCATAGCTAATAACTTATACTTTATACTTCAATACTTTTTTTTTGTACTAAACTTTAGGAATTTAAAAATATTTTGAAGAATTATATAAAAAAAAAAATTTACATTGTTTCCACTATGGAATTTTCTGCTTCCTAAGTGGGAATTTACAACTGGCTTGGTATCGCGCCAGTACCGCTGGTCGGCTATCGGTACTGGCGCGTTACTGACATTAGTATAAAATGTCACTCGGCTGGGAGTTGTCTGTCGGTACTGGGGCGGTACTGGAAATGGTATTATGCCTGTACCAAAAAGTACCTAGTTATTCTTGTCTCTAATGAACAGAAAAAAGAGGTTTCTGGGAAGTTTATTTTTGAATTGTGAATCAAATTGTTGCTTATTCTGCAAAAATTATTCATGATAGAATGTATTTCTTTTCAATCTTAATTTATAAAAAATTTTAATACAGACACTAAACTCATGATTCTTTCCAATCGGCAGGGTTTGCTTATGAATTAAATTATTAAGATTTCTTTAAATTGAGTTTACATATTTTACTCAATTTTCTGGTAAGAAGTCTTCTTTTTATGTAAATTTTTGCAAAAAGAATGTTTTGAATTTTAGAAATTTATGTGGAAATGCATTTAATATTTTGGATTGTTTTCTTTTCCTATTTGGAAAATTTAATAATCTGTATGGATTCCCTTCAGAATCACCCAAAAAAATTAGATCTGGGCACTATGATCTCTTTTTACTAAATATTTGAGGTTTATTATTATTTTCAGGTTCTTTACTATTTCAACCATCTTAACGCATGATATATTTTGTTATATGTTTTTTGAAAAATGATATCCTGGTACTTATTCATAAAATAAGGTTGCTAATAGGATGTACATATTTTTAGAAAAACTTAAGATAACCGAGATACTTATCAAAAAAAAAGTTCTGGTATTATCCTCATTTCTGAAAATTTGACACATTTTCAGGTGTTTTTATATTTAAAAAAATAAAAAAATTTCACATGTTTTTTAGGTTTGTTTTTTATAATTTTATATTTACAAATTTTATCTTTTAAAAACATAATTTATAATTACACATATTGTATTCTATGATAATAATGTTTAAAAAAAAAAAATATATATATATATATATAATTAAAAACTAAAGGTTAACAACCACCGCAGGGTCCCACTGGGAGCAACTGCCATCTAAAATACTGTGGAGGTCTTGATTTGTTCTGAGTAAATTAACTAGGAAAAATATTCGAACAATATTATAAAATTCAGTTTCGATAATATTGAATTTTTTATTTAAATCATAGAATACTGTAAGATTTGCACTAAAAATCCGTAACAGTTCAATTTTTAATTTATTTCAATGAAGTTTCAATAATTTCACATTAACACTTTATACTTTCGTGGATTATACATTTGAACAATTTCATATTGAAACCATCAAAAATCAAAGAATTGTACATGTTTTTAAATGTTTATTTTTTAACTGGAAGCCTTGAATAGTCCGACTTTTTATTATGTAAAAACGTTAAAAAATAATAATTTGACATCCAAATATTAAAAAATGAAAAATTTTAAACCACCATTCAAATTGCATCATTTCTAATTTAAAGCCTCAATAGTCATGCAATTATTAATCTAACGAATTCTGATGACCACAATTTGAAAAAAGTTTAAATTTAAAAGAAAAAAAAACTAAAACTCTGGAAATATAAGTTGTTGTAATTCGAAAGGCTTTCCATAGACAAATGTTCAGTTTAGAATGCCCAGTTTTTAAATTTGTAATTTTGGCCAGGTCTGAATGTAAACATTATTTAACTTTGATAACTTTCATTTATAAATTGTTAATGCTATATAATTATCGCAGTTTTTTAAATGCTTTAATTTTAAGTTTAATTTTAAATACTTACAATCTTTGAAAAATTTGTTTGTAACGTTTAACAATTCTGTAATTTATATTTAACATTATTTTTCACGACACTGTCTTGTGATATTCGACATTGCACATTCATTAGCTGATTTTGTTTCTAGATCGACCGATCAGAAAATTTTAATATATTTTTTCCTTATAGCAATTAAAAAGAGAATTATTTATATGTAGATCATTATTTGACTATGAAAGCTGAATAGCAGTGTACATGAAAGTGAACCACTTTTCCAGATCCACTGTGGGATTTCAGTGTAACGCCGTTCATCAAAAAAACGCCTAGAAGAAAAAAACTCATCCATCTTCGACCATAAAGGTATTTAAATAAATACGTTGTTAGAAGTTTATAACTTTATAAGATAACTAGTAGTACGCGTACGGAAGCAATTTAAGAACCCATTATTAAACAAACTTTGAAATAATAAGAGTTTTTCAAATTTTTGAAATAATAAATAATATTTTTGAATTGAAGGCGCCTGAAATTAAAAATAAAATTTTTATTTGGAATTGAAAACTTTTCAAGCCTAACAGTTTTAGATAATAAAATTTAATTCTTTTTTTTTTTAAATTGATTAAATTCATTCGGAAATATAAGCCGAAAAAGTTTGTAAGGCAAGCGTAATCCAGGTTTGTAGGAATCAGACGAAAAAAGTGTGCAGGCAAAGGGTTAAATCAGAAGCTCTCAAAATTGAAAAAATGCAGAAATTTTATTTTTAATTTTAAAACATCTGTAGAAAAGTGTTTCAGATTAAAATCTCGAAAATAGCACAATTTCATGTACCTGAAGTTCAGAACGTTCAAATGAACGAAATGAGAAAAAGAAAATTTTTTTTTCTGAAATTAGCCTATCGGAATTAGTTACGGAAGGCGTAAAAATAAGTATTATAACGAAAAAATTCAAAGATAATTAATTTTTAGAGGGTAAAACACCTTCAAAGGTCCTGGTGATAGGGTCAACAAACAATGAACAGAATGGCCGCCTTTATACACTTTTTTGTCGACTTAAAAATAATATTAAATTACCTTGTCATAGAACAAGTCTTTTCGGCGGGGTAAGTGCGGCCGGAAACGATATTTAAAACCACCCTTAGTGTATGATAATCACAAAATCCTCAAAATGACGGCCTTTATACACTTTTTTTTCGACTTAAAAATAGTATTAAATTACCTTGTCATTTAAATATGCGTAATATATGCTAGATGTTTATTATATGTTCAATATATTAAATATTTAATATTAACATTGCAAAAAAAAAAACAATTTGCACCAGTGTACCTTTTACGTATGCTGGGTTAGAGTGTACCTTTTGAGGATTAAAGTATGTAAAACAATCGTAAAATCTCTGTTTGTGCAAATTAAAGTACATCTTAAAAATTATACCTGCTTATGGCAGACATCACATTTGAAGCGACAGAAGCACATCCACAGGATTTAGGACCCAGTAATATTTTATAAACTTACCAAGGTAGCTTATATTTATCGCGTAGTTTTTTCGCGCTCAGTGGCATTATTTTTAGTCGTGGGATGTCTTTATTTTCCGAGTTTGGAAGAATTTTAATTTTGATCGGGGTTTCTGATTTGAAACTTTGACGAAATATGAAAATATCGGACGTCACTGATATCAAGTTTTGTAAAAAAAAAATTTAAACTTATTACTAAACTTATTACGTTTTCATTGAAACCTAAACTTCTTCAACTAAATGAAGAAAGTGTAAACTTTAATTGTTTAAGAATTAATTTTAAATATTTTATTCAACAAATATACTATCTTTCAAATCTTTTATTTTCTCTTGATAGAATTTTTCCATAGAAATTCAAGTTTTTTAATGAGATGATTAAATTGCCTAAAATTTGATTACCTGTACATTTTTCCTAATTTTACATGTTTTGGCAAGAAAAATGGTCGATTATCTTTTCTGGTGAAAAGAAAATTGTCAGTTTTTTACGAATTTAATTTTCCCTTGAAAAATGTATGGAAGAGTTATTTTTCTATAATCTGTAAAAAGAATCTCAAAATATTGCTTATTATTTTTGTAACTTGCGTTTAAAAAATTTTAAGTTTGAATTAACAAAGAATAGTCAACTATTTTTCAAGAAGGAAGTGTCTACGTGTACCGAAAAAATTTAACTATTTCAACCGAAATTTCGGTACAAATAGTCCGTTTTCCAGCTCTATTTGTACCGAAAAAATCCGTGTATTTGTACGGAATTTTCCGTACCCGTAGCCATGGGCTTCCGAGAAGTGTTTTACGAGCTTATTTAATCTTTACATAAAAATTGTTGTTTACAGACCTTTTTATTAAAAAAGGTTATATTATTTACTTTTGCTTGGATCCTTTTTCATATTTAAAAACAAAAGCTACTAGGAATTCCCGTATTGGTTAATATTCTAAGAAAAAATCGCAAAATAATGACAGCCCGAGTGTAGATTTTAATTCAGTTCCCGCTGTCGTAGTCGATTACCAAATCGAAATCTGGTCGATTATTTCCCCTAGACCATTGTACGAAAATAATGACTAATTTTTGTCTAACTTTTGCGAGAAAACATCCACCAATCTTCATGTATATAGCACTCTTTCCGTATGCCCTAAGATATAAATCATTGTTCAAAGAGTTCCAGTTGACAAAGGTTTTATACAGATCTATATCTAAACCAGTATTTCAAACCAATGAAAAGTAATTAGTTTTCTAATAACACAGTGCGTCATTTTATGTGACTTTAGCAGAGTGCTTAAGCCAGTAATGCTCAGCGTATCTATCGTTATATTTTTAGTGAAACTCCGTGTCATACTCATGTGTATTATAATAATGTATTGCAGCGTGTAACGAAACAACAATCAAAGATACGAAAGAAGGATACTTAATCACTACCTATCTTAGCCACTTTTAGCATTATGTAAGTAGCCACTTTGAGGCAAATCGTATTTAATTTCACAATCGCTCTTTGTCATCCATCCCCCACACCACCTTTCGTTTTTTGTCTTTTTTTACGGTGGTATTATTACTTATAGATAGATATATATATATATATATATATATATATATAATATATATATATATTTGCTGCTACTGGAAGCGGATATGTGTAGCGGGCGTAAAGTTTTATGTAGCGGGCGTAAAGTTTCGTGTAGCGGGCGTAAAGTTTCATGTTGGCCCGGTGGCGGAGTGCGCATGTGCGAACGTCACTGGGCTAGAAGCAGCCACATTACGCCTGCTTCACGTGCATGCAATGTCACGTTTTCAAGGTGGGTCGGACAAAAAATGATTTTCTGCCACAAATTATAATTTGTTTGAAATTTTCTTTTTTTCTTGACTAAAAATCACTTTTACTTAAAAATAGATTTATTATGTTGAAAATTTATTTTTTAAGGTTACATTCGACCGTTTCTTATTTCAAATAAATTTTTTTTATTGAAATAGCAATTATCACATTTTTTGGTGAGAATTTTATTGAGAATTAACCTTTTTTGCCTGAAAATTAAACTATTCAGTTGAAAATTTTTATTTGAAATTTCACGACAGTTTTTTGTACCATGTTTGACCGTTGCGCAGAATCAAGGAAAAATATTCTAAACATATGTTCATTAGTTATTAAAATACTGCAAAGTATTACCTTTAAAACTATTTTGTTCTTTTAAAATCATGGGATATTTCTTTATAAAAAAATTTTGTTAAATTTGTTTTACAATTATTTACAATTAATTTCCAGTTAAAATTATTTGACAATCAAAGTAAAATTGTAAAAATAAATATAAGTTTTCTGAGATTCTTGAGAAAATTTCGATATATTTTCTAAGATTTCAGATATTTTAAATCAAAATTTGAACAAAACAAAAAAAAGATTTTCAACCGAATAGTTTAATTTTTAGGCAAAAAAGGTTCATCCTCAACGAAAAATGTAATAGTTGCTATTTCAATAAGAAAAACTTCATTGTAAATGAAAAACGGTCGAATTTACCTTAAACAAATGAATTTTCAACAAAATAAATACATTTACAAGTAAAAATGATTTTTAGTCAGGAAAAAAGGAAAATTTCAAACAAATTATAATTTGAGGCAAAAATTCATTTTGAATACAAAATACAAATTTCGAATAACTATTTATTATTCAAGTTTATATAAATATAATTTTCCTAAGATTCTTAAGAAAATTTACAAAGATTTTCTAATATTTCTGTATGTCAATCAAAATTTCAACAACAAAAGAGGTTTTAACTGAACAGTTGAATTTTCAACCAAAAAAAGATGAATTTTCAAACAAGAAAGCTGAATTTTCAACGAAAAATGTAATAATTGCTATTCCAGTGAAAACATTCTAATTTTAATTAAAAGCAGTTAAATTCAACTTTAAAAGAATGAATTTTCAACCAAAAAAATAACTTTTCAAATCATATTTAAATATCATGTAGGAATATTTATAAAAAGTATTAATATTTTTCATTTTTAAAATTAATGTGTACAGAGTACAGTTTGTATTTGAAATTTCACGACAGTTTTTGTACTATGTTTGACCGTTGGGCAGAATCAAGGAAGAATATTCTAAAAATATGTTCATTAGTTATTAAAATACTACAAATAATTAACTTAACAAATTCTTTTGTTCTTTTGAAATCATTAGATATTTAATTGTAAAATAAATGTCGTTAAATTTATTTTACAATTATTTACAATTAATTTCCAATTACAATTATTTTAAAATTAAAATAAAATTGTAAAAACTGAATTTTTAATGTTGAGATAAGTATTTTCAGAGATTAACGGTATTGTAAAGTTTTTATATATCAAGAAAGCATATGAGGTCAAGTTAATAACTTTTTGGCTTTTTCTCTTGAAATCCCCGAAATTGTGATTATAGCCTATAATAGCATGAAAATAAAGGTAAGTATGCAGTATAAATTTTGATTATTTTCATCAATTAAAAATAATTATCATTTATTATTATTTTGACTTTACAATATTTAAAATCAATTGAAAAATAAAACATAAAAGAAAATTTACTATCGAAGTTTTCAATGTTATTGTTGTTATTGAAGTCGATAGTGCATTTGACATTGTTGGGAAAAAAAGTTTTTTTTCAGAAAATTTTGCCACAGAAAAGTTACTATCGAAATGTTCAATGTTATTGTTGTTATTGAAGCCGATAGTGCTTTTGACTTTCTTGGGGAAAAATTTTTTCTTCAGAAAGATTTTGCTCAGAATATTTACTATCGAAATTTTCAATTTCATTGTAGTTATTGGAGCCGATAGCGCTTTTGACATTTTTGGGGAAAAATTGGTTTTTCAGAAAATTTTTCCTCAGAAAATGTACTATCGAAATTTTCCATGTTATTGTTGTTATTGAAGCCGATAGCGCTTTTGACATTTTTGGGGAAAAATTTTTTCTAGAAAATATTTCAACAGAAAATTTACTATCTAAATGATCAATGTTATTGTTGTTATTGAAGCCGATAGTGCATTTGACTTTCGTGGGGAAAAAAGTCTTTTTTTCAGAAAATCTTGCCACAGAAAACTTACTTTCGAAATTTTCAATGTTATTGTTATTATTGAAGCCGATAACGCTTTTGCCATTTTTGGGGAAAAATTTTTTCTTCAGAAAATTTTTTCTCAGAAAATTTACTATGGAAATTTGCAATGTTATTGAAGCCGATAGAGCTTTTGACATTTTTGGGGAAAAATTTCTTCTCCAGAAAATTTTTGCTCAGAAAATTTACGATCGAAATTTTCAATGTTATTGTTGTTATTGGAGCCGATAGCGCTCTTCACATTTTTGGGGAAAAATTTTTTCTCCAGAAAATTTTTCCTCAGAAAATTTACTATCGAAATTTTCATTGTTATTGTTGTTATTGAAGACGACAGCGCTTTTGACATTTTTGGGAAAAAAGTTTTTCTTCAGAACATTTTTCCTCAGAAAATTCATTATCGAAATTTTCAATGTTATTGTTGTTATTGAAGTCGATAGTACATTTGACATTCTTGGAAAGAAAATTTTTCATGCGAAAATTTACTATCGAAATTCTCAATGTCATTGTTGTCATTGAAGCCGATAGTGCTTTTGACATTTTTGGGGAAAAATTTTTTCTTCAGAAAATTTCACCACAGAAAATTTACTATCGAAATTTGCAAAGTTATTGTTGTTATTGAAGCCGATAGCGCTTTTGTCATTTTTGGTGAAAAAATTTTTCTTCAGAACATTTTTCCTCAGAAAATTTACTATCGAAATTTTCAATGTTATTGTTGTTATTGAATTCGATAGTCCATTTGACATTATTGGGAAAAAATGTGTTTTTCAGAAAATTTTGCCACAGAAAATTTACTGTCGAAATTTTCAAGGTTATTGTTGTTATTGAAGCCGATAACGCTTTTGACATTATTGGGGAAAATTTTTTTCTTGAGAAAATTTTTCCTGAGAAAATTTACTATCGAAATTTTCCTTGTTATTGTTGTTATTGAAGCCGACAGCGCTTTTGACATTTTTGGGGAAAAATTTTTTCTTCAGAAAATTTTTGCTGAGAAAATTTATTATCGAAATTTTCAATGTTATTGTTGTTATTGAAGCCGATAGCGTTTTTGACATTCTTGGGGAAAAAATTTTTCTTCAGGACATTTTTCTTCAGAAAATTTACTATCGAAATTTTCAATGTTATTGTTGTTATTGAAGTCGATAGTGCATATGACATTATTGGGAAAAAAATTTTTCTTCAGAACATTTTTCCTCAGAAAATTTACTATCGAAATTCTCAATGTTATTGTTGTTATTGAAGTCGATAGTGCATATGAAATTATTGGCAAAAAAGTGTTTTTCAGAAAATTTTGCATCAGAAAATTTACTGTCGAAATTTTCAAGGTTATTGTTGTTATTGAAGCCGATAACGCTTTTGACATTATTGGGGAAATAGTCTCGGAAAATATAAACGCACCGAATGAGGAATTAATCCGTCAGATAATTAAGTTTAAATCTGCATACTTCAAATTCAGTTAATAAAAACATATATGAAATTATAATTAATAACAATGTGTATATTTACTACCTGTCACTTAGAATATTTTAGGATAATTTTAGGTTTTAATTAGAAAATTGAATATTATACATACCTTCTATGTAATTGTAGCTTTGTTGTTATGTTAAGACTCATTTGTCAACCTTAATGGAAAGTAAGATTAGGTTAATTAATTTGCGTTATAATTAGTTCTCACCTTTTCCAACTCGATAGCTCACATCCTTTACTCTTAGACTAACAGGGAGGGGGTGAGGCCCCCTCCCCTTGTTGAGGTGGAACCTTTTCATTTATGAAAAAATCGCAGGTACACACAGGGAAGGGGTGGGCTTCCTCCCCTTCTTTCAGCTGGGAATCATCCATTCGACGGAATCATATGGGGTCGCACCCCCTTTTCCAACTCGGAATAATTCATTCCATCAATCAGGATAAGCGCCATTTTGTTTTTAGGTCATGCCCGAATAGCCGCTATTTTGTTTTAGGCTACGCCTCTAATGGACACCATTTTGTTTTTAGGCCACGACCTTCGACCAATCAGGAGAGGCCACACCTCCTCCCTCACCCCCACTTCTCATTTTAGGCCACGCCTCTCGACCAATCACAGGCCGCCCTATGGCCTAGGGTATCTACTCATGTAGTTACATTTTTGCTCGAAAAAGACGAATTTTCAGCGAAAGAAAAGGTATTATGAGATACGAAAAAAGGTTGAGTAACAAAATTGTTCACCCTAACAATTTCTATAAATATACTTCAGAACATTCTTTGGCGAGACGATTTTTTTGTTTTAATCGCGTTTAACCTTTTTAAAGTGAAAAGCATTTTTTTACTGAAACATAGTGTTATAATTTAAACTTCATCAAATTTATTTCAATTTGAGTTCAAAGTATTGAATCATTTTATATTGAAACATTCAACACTATTTGGCGTAACATTCAAATTAACTACAATTTTAATTGCCACAAATTAATTTGAATTA
Organism: Andricus grossulariae; assembly: GCA_011634705.1. Classification (NCBI taxonomy): domain Eukaryota; kingdom Metazoa; phylum Arthropoda; class Insecta; order Hymenoptera; family Cynipidae; genus Andricus; species Andricus grossulariae. The sequence goes on from JAABKJ010075445.1 coordinate 139,633,351, forward strand.
ACCTAAATTGTACTAGATTTCCATTTGAAGTAACTAGAATTGAGTTTGAATTTCAGAATCGACTATAATTCAATTTTAATTACCTATAATTTATTTTGAGTTTCAAAAAATTTAAAATATGAAAATTTAAATTAAATAGAATTCAACTCAAGTTGCACTAATCAATTAAAATTGATTAGAATTCCACTTGAATTAAAAAAATATATTTGAATTGCTTCTAATTATTGGGGTTCCATTTTAATTGCTGCTAGATTTATATTTTGAAGTCACTAGGATTCAACTGTAATTAACTTAAATTGCTATATTTTGTTTCTATAGATTTCTGTTTATATATCCTAGAATTTATTTCTACTTATCTTCCGTTTTCGACTTCCGTTTGAACTGCTACAAGTGAAATTATTAAATTTATCGCGTTTGAGGAAATTTAATAATTTTATGTGACTCCGGTGCATAAACGCGTATTTATGCGACGGCGTAGAGTATCGTAACACGCCGCTGTGTCGTGATGTACAACATTACGATACTCTACGCTGCCGCAACAAAACTTGTAAATGCAGCGTCTTCACATAAAATAGTATATGCGCCAATGCGCACAATTCGGGTCTTCACGGACTCACTTACAATGCTCGGAGGCAGGACTTATGTCGCCTCGGCTTCGATCGTCCTGCGAGCATTGCCGCTCATCGCCTAAAGTCCATCATTATGTACCTCGGCGTATTATTATTATTATTATTATTATATCATTAAGCCTTTTCCCTTTCGGGGTAGGCGTGAATTGCTCGGTGGTAAAATAGTGATGTGTGGATGGGTATATAGGTGAAGGGTAGACAACAAATTTAATTTCTTCAACGTTAAGATTGCCCATGCGTAAGAAAGGAGAACGTCTGCCAGGAGAAGACCTGGATCTGGCACGAAGAGAAGATTCGGTAGGAGAATAAGAACTGACCGCAGAACCTCGAGAATTACGTGTTCAATCTGCAAGTAAATTTAATATATTACTGAATTTATACATATAGTCCAATCCATCTAAGAGCCAAACTCTAATTTGTGAATGCTTCCTAAATTAAACGTATGAAAATCGTAGAAGTTTCTATCATTAAGAAATTACTTTTCCTATTATAAATTTACCTTCGAAAAGTGAAAAAAAAAACTCTTTTATTGAATTATACTATCATCTATACAATTATATTGCCAAAATTGCTTTAAAAGATGCGATGCTTAATACTTGAGTTCAGACAAATTGTAACTGGAAAATCTGGAGATCTTGATTGAAACTGGGTATTTTTTTGAAACTTCTAATTCTGAGTAAAAATCATGAATTTTTAAATTTTAACGTATTCGGAGTTGCGACTGGAATTTCTCCAAAATAATTATAATTCTCAGTCGCAAACAAGAATCTTGAAAAAAATGATTCCCCCAGAATAAATTAAAATTAAGTTCGTATGAATTTCATGCAATTCAGATGGAATGTATGTATATTCAATTTCACGAATTCGGGATTGCGTATAGCTTCATTAATGTAATTGAAATTAAATATATATTATATTATTGTGTGAAAGAGAAATCTGATTAGCAATGTAACTGCTAAAAAATCATAAATTAATTTAAATTTTCAGTTGATCGACTCAAAACGTTTTTCATCGCAATTTCGAATTTCAAACGCTTTTTTAAAATTGTCTAAGTCTTCAAAAGTGCGTTCAACATCTTGGCAATAATTCGCGTCAATGTAAAAGATGTTGATAAATTTATAATACAGTTTGTTCTTCGGTTGTCATGAGCTCAAGGACCCTATTTTTTCCTTTTACTTTAATTTGTGCATCTCGAGGAAAAGTGTAATTTCGAATTTCAATTCGCCGGTCTGGATTCGCGTTGGGAATAAGCCGAACAGATTTAATTTCGTCAATGTTGAGATTGCCTAGGCGCAAAAAAGGGAAACGACTGCCAGGCGAAGACCTGGATCTGGCATGAAGAGAAGGCTCGGAAGTTGGAGATCTGGACCTGGAACGGTGACAAGATTCGGCAGGATGAGAAGACCTGACCGGAGAACCCGGAGAATGACGTCTGGTACGATAAAGAGACGAGGTAGGAGAATAAGATCGTTCACCACGAGAAACACCAGGAATAGGGGTGTCATTAGGCAAACCCCCAGACTGTAAACTCAACTCTGCATTTTGACAGTTGTGCCGCCATATTGGGTCGGCTATTTTATATATCTCTAAATAATGTATGTTTCGCTCTTATTTTTCTTACTTTTACAAATGTTTACAAAAAAAAAAACAAAAAAAAACACAAAAACTGAAAAACATCAGCATTACAACTTCGTAGCGGTACTTTTCTAAGCATATTGAAATAACTTTTTAAAGCAATTTTCAAGTATTTATAAAAGTGCTATCCGTTTGTGATAGGATTGTGTAATGTTTGCGAAGTTCATGAACGCTTTGTACCTTAACTACAAATTATTATATTATAAAGAAATTAAATGAAGTGTATGCATATATACGTTCTATTAAATTCTTTCAAATTAAATGGTAATCAGTATACTGATTACACGGAGAAACTTTTAGTTGTAAAATTCGATCTTAGGGTCGTTGTAAAATGTTTATGATTGTATAAGTTTCTTTAATTATTTGCAAATCTTGTGCCACAAAAAAAAATGCATTCTGGACTCTTACATGATATTTCAAATTTTAATCAGAGTCGAGACGAAGAATCTTTTGTTTGGATCACTATCTTTGAGTATTTGTTATTTATTGAAGAGAAAGTGACAAATTCTACAATTATGACTTGCATAATATTTCTAAAACGATGCATTTTTTATAATATTTTGCATTCTAGGGTAGAAAAAAAATGTCAATTTTTCCATATTGAACTATGAATCACTAGGGCTCTGGTGATACATTTTTTTGCCTTCTAAGTGTGCTTAACATTTGACGTTGATGAATCACTAACCAACAAAAAAAATGGTTAAGACAGGTATTGAAGTTTCATGCAAGTCGTTCAATTTTCAAGCAGATACTTGAATTTGCAACTAAAAAAAAAGTTTCAACCACGCAGATGAATTTCCAATTAAAAATGAGAAAGTGTAATATTTAGTCAGATTTTTAACAGAATTGATAAATTTTCAACCACGTAGTTGCATTAAAAAAAAAATTTCAACTGATAATGGAACAGTTAAAGTTTCAGTCTGAAGGTTCCTTGACTTGGAAATCTAGGACGAGTTCCACATAGAAATATACTTGGAAATCCACGTAGAAGTCCACGTGAAAAATCACGTAAATTCTTCAATTTACATGAAAATTGACGAGAAACCACGTGGAATGCCACGCATAACTGCACGTGTAATTTCTGAATCCACGTGGAGTCCTACGTCGTTCCCGACATGAAATTCCACGTGAATTTTTCTACTGGGTAGCAAAACCTCCCGTTCTTTTGAGGACAAGCATGATTCGATATCAGTGTTGCTAACAGTGAACAACTATTTTGACAACTACATTGACTTCGAGAAAAAATTAATCCTCTGTTTCTGGTTGGAGTGTTAAGTTTCCAGTTCGAGTGTTTGGCTAATGGCGAACATATTCCTGGTGTCCCTCGTTCCGCACTTATTCCTTACAAGAATTCGACCCGGATATACAACAAATTGTATTATCAACCCCCAATGGTGACGTTTTTGCAATTTTCGATAAAACCAATAATAGCTACCGAGAGTTTTTTCGGGGAATATATATTCATGTTACTGCGAAGGGAAAGCGGGCGAAAATTAACATGGACAGCAGTGCTTTTCAAGAAATGGCCTCAGCAGAAAATGCGGATTGCCCAGTAGGTACCAAAATGTCAATAGCAAAGCAATTTATAGTATTTCGTGTGTGAACCACGATTCTTTCTGACCGGGAATATTACCAATTTTTAGCAAAAAAAATCTATCAAATCACCTGCAATACTACGAATTGCATACCTATCATGTAATATAATGAGATTTAAAATAAGTGCGATTTCGAATTTTTTTAAATGTTAAGTCCAGTTGTTAATTTTTTTCAATTGTGAAATTATTCAGTTCCCAATGAGTAATCCTAAATATTTTAATTTTATTATGTAACCTTTTGTAATTTTTGATAAAAAACGTTTTACGTTGATCAACTGAATTTAGAATGATTCACGATTTGATAGATTGAACTTCCATTCAAGCATTACAAATCGAACAATGATAACACCGGCATATAAAAAAAAGTGGTCTGCCCAGCGGACTACACCAGCATATCCATATGTTTTTGGGATCGCTGAATCCGAATCCGGGGTCCAAATAGCCAAGTTAGCTTGTGTTTTTCCAAATAACGCAAAAATAGGCGTAAAATCGACGAAAACAGCTATTTTTCTTGTATATTTTTACAAAAAACAAAGTATTTTCATGCCCGGTGGACCTAACCAGCATATCTATATGTTTTTGGGGTCGCTGAATCCGAATCTGAGGTCCAAATAAACCAGTTGGCTCATACTTCTTCAAAAAACGCAAGAATAGACTTAAAATCGAAGAAAAGAAATGACTGTGATCGCACTCGAACTTCACACCAGTAAAGAGGACATTGGTGCCAAGTTAGCTTCATAAAGGTTTTTGACAATCTCTTCAAGCGGGCTCTTTAATGTGATTTAAGTTAATGAAATATTTGTTTACAAATTTTATTATTGTTTAAAATAATATTCTCTTTGAATAATGATGGAAAGTCGCGGTTTTTTCTATAATTTACACATTTTTTCGCAAATTTTCAGTTGGAGTAAAGTAATTATTAATAGCCGTTAATGAAGTATTTGTTTAAACAATTCATCATTGTTTATAATAATATTCTCACTGAATCATGCTAGAAAATTGCGGTTTTCTCTGGAATTTCAAACCGTTTGCAAATATTTAAATTAAAGTATACTAAAAAATAATTTAATTCAGTAAAATATTTGTTTAAACATTTTATTATTGCTGAAAATAATATTGTCTTTGAATAATGGTAGAAAGTTTTTTTTCCCTAAATTTGCAGATTTTTTCACAACTATTGAGTTAGAGTAAAGTAATAATTAATAACCGTCAATAAAGTATTTGTTTAAACAATGTATCATTGTTTAAAATAATACTCTCACTGAATAATTCTAGAAAATTCCGGTTTTTCTGAAATTTTCACATTTTTTCGCAAATTTTCAGTTAGATTGAAGTAATAATTACTAACCGACCACAAAGTATTTGTTTAAACAATTCATCATTGTTTAAAATAATATTCTCACTAAATAATGCTAGAAAGTTACGGTTTGCTTTGGAATTTCCAACCTTTTGCAAACATTTAAATTAGAGTATGGTAACAAATAATTAAAGTTAATAAAATATTTGTTTAAACAATTTATCATTGGTTAAAATAATATTCTCACTGAATAATGCTAGAAAATTACGGTTTTCTTTGGAATTTCCAACCTTTTGCAATCATTTGAATTAGAGTATGGTAACAAATAATTTAAGTCAATAAAATATTTGTTTAAACATTTTATTATTGCTTAAAATAATATTGTTTTTGAATAATGGTAGAAAGTTTTTTTCCCTAAATTTCCACATTTTTTCGCAAATTTTCAGTTGGAGTAAAGTAATAATTAATAGCCGTTGATGAAGTATTTGTTTAAACAATTCATCATTGTTTAAAATAATATTCTCACTGAATAATGCTAGAAAATTGCGGTTTTCTCTGGAATTTCAAACCGTTTGCAAATATTTAAATTAGAGTATGGTAAAAAATAATTTAATTCAATAAAATATTTGTTTAAACATTTTATTATTGCTTAAAATAATATTGTCTTTGAATAATGGTAGAAAGTTTTTTTTTCTAAATTTGCAGATTTTTTCACAACTATTCAGTTAGAGTAAAGTAATAATTATTAACCGTTAATAAAGTATTTGTTTAAACAATTAATCATTGCTTAAAATAATATTCTCACTGAATAATGCTAGAAACTTGCGGTTTTCTCTAGAATATTCAACCTTTTGCCAAAATTTAAATTAGAGTATGGTAACAAATAAGTCAAGTTAATAAAATATTTGTTTAAACATTTTATTATTGTTTAAAATAATATTCTCTTTAAATAATGCTAGAAAGTTGCTGTTTTTTTCCTAGTAAACACCCTCTAAATTCTATTTTATTATAATCAGCAGTAATTCAAATTTTTTAATTCTATTTTTATAATCATTAGTTATATTTTAAAAATATTTCAAGGTAATTATTTCCGGGTGATTGATCATGTCATGTCACTATTAGATGTTTCCAGACCTCAAGAAACATTTACCTACTTCCGAAACGTATTTCCCATTAGAACATTCCGTCAGTTTCAGAGGATATGTAAATATTTAGGTAGTCACGTGCAGTTAAGATAGATGATCTAGAGGCCTGACTTCCGGTTGAATATCAATACTCTCCTGTGCATAATTCGTGTTGCAGTTTCACTGCCAACCTAGATTTATATACACAGTAATTTACACACATCGCTAAAATTATTCATAGAAAATTGGGGGGGGGGGCCATAAAAAAATCTGCCATCGTTATCATCTCGAAAAATTGTGATTATAATTATAATTCAATTTATTATAATTGGCTCTTAAATTTGTTCAACACTCAACTTATTTGTGAATGATATTGCCGCAATAAATGTTTTCATTTTATAAATTAGAAGAAATGTTATTTCTGAAAGAAATTGTGATTTGTTCGTCTTAACATGTATATGAGTATATAAATTTCAATTTACTAAACGAAATATAACAAATTTGAGACAAATAAAAAATATGAAAAAATGCACTGATTTCAGTAAGTTTGAAATGAGTTTAAAAAAATTTTAGGAAATTTGAAAGAATGTCATAAAGTGCCGACTTCAAGATAGAATAAACGATAAGTAAAAAGACATAAGAACACATAATGAGTTACGTATAATCAACTGAATTTTGGAGAATTCATGTGAGTAAAAAAAAAACCGAAAATTCTGCAAAATTCAAAAGGATTAATAAGAATTCAGGGTGTATTCGAAATGAAATCGCGTGAAATTATATTAAATCTGGCGATACTTCTCAAGTTTCTTGGCATTTAATCAAAAACTTTGAGAGCTTGTAAGATCCTCCAAAAATAGAGAAATCTTTGGAAATTTTATAAAATCCCTTCTAATATTTTGAAATATCATCAAATAATAATTTATAAATAACGTAAACAGTATAAGATGGCATACTTCAGAACAAATGAGAAGACCGTGAATATGTTAAGAAGATCCTTTAATCAACGTTTAGAGAATCGAATGCTCTTCTCATCCGGAAACAGGAATCCAAGTCACAAATAAGTCCTTAATTTTTATAAAAATGAGAAAAACCAAAATGTCGTAGTAAAAAAGATTCATACTCTCACAAAAATTCCATCTGAAGTTAGTTCTGAAGTTTTAATATTTTAACTTTGACATTTTAAAAAGTAGTGAGGTCCATTAGTATCACGGACGTTAACCTCGCACCTCGATGTTCACCCTTACCATGGAGCAGAACGTTTGTTCTGTCTTCCATTTTAAATTTGAAAAAAAAATTTGTTTTCAAAAAACTTTTCAATGTTTCCATGATACTGATGGACCTGACTACTTTTTAACATGTCAAAGTTAAAATATTAAAACTTCAGAAATAACTTGATATGGAATTTTTGTAAGAGCATAAATCTTTTTTACCACGACATTTTGAGTTTTCCAATTTTTATAAAAATAAAGGACTTATTTGTGACTTGGATTCCTGTTTCCTGATAAGAAGTGCATTTGATTCTCGAAACGTTGATCAAAGGATCTTCTACGCATCATCAATGTCTTTCCATTTTGTCTGAAGTATGTCATCTTATACTTTTTGCGTTATTTATAAATAATTATTTACTCAGACGCATAACATCGCACTCTAACTTTCACCATCTATTATGAAGAAATATTAAATTTTTGTTTGAATTTCATATTTATTCAATTTTTAATGATAAATTACCTTATAATATTTTCAAATTTTGTAAAATATTTCAAACTCTTTGAAACTCTTGAAATCACTTGAAACTTTGTAAAATTCATGAAAATCTCTTCAAATTGTTCAAAATACTCTTGAATATTGTAAATCCTTTAAAATCTCTAGAAATCCCTCAATATTTATTGAAGCTCTTAGAAATTCTTTTGGTTTTTGAAAACACTTCAAATATTTCAAATTCTTTGAGTTAATTGAAAATTTTGTGCAATCTTGTAACATGTCCTAAAATTTTTGTAATTCTTTGAAATCATTGATAAAACCTTTAAATATTTGAGAATCTTTTTGAAGTCATATGAAATCTATGATTTCTTGTGAATAAATTTTAGAAATCTTCCGAAATATTATAATTCCGCTTGAAATTACATGAAACCTGATGATATTACCTGAAATTCTGAAAAATTTGTCAAAATAAAATATCTTAAATTATTTTAAACCTTTAAAATTGGTGAAATATTGGAAATCTTGGTTGAATCGTCGAAATATTGCTAAAATTTTTGTTAAATTTTCGAACATTTCTGACAAAATTGAAATTTTAATTAAATTTTTGTTAAATGTTTGAAATCTTTGTGAAATTACTGTAATCTTTTTCAATTTTTGAAATTTTTGAAATCTTGGAAATCTTTTAAGTCTTTGTTAAATCTTCGAAAATTTTCTGACAAATTAAATAAATTTTATGAATTTCTTGTGAAATATCTGAAACCTTCGAAACCTTTCTGAAAAATTTAAAATTTCATGAAATCTTAAAAACCATTGTAAAATTTTCTAAACTTTTTGGACAAATTGGAAATTTGTATGAAATCTTTATGAAATCTCTGAAACCTTCCAAATGTGTGTCCATTAGTGAATATAATAATAAAAGAATAATTCGTGAATTCTCCGAAATGTTGTTTAAATATTTGAAATCTTTGTTGAATTTTCGAAACCTTTATGAAAAATTTGAAATTTTTGTAAAATGTCTAAAATTTGTGAAATGTTTTGCAATCATTAAAATTGGTGAAAACTTTGAATTCTTATTTAATTGAATCTATCAAATCTTCGTGAAATTTTTGTAATATATGTGAAATCACTGAAATCGTTGAAAAATTTATAAATCTTTGAAATTTTTAAAATATTTATAAATCCTTGAAAGTTTTGCAACCTTGGAAATCTTTGAAGTCTTTGCTAAATCATCGAAAACTTTTTGACAACAAAATTTTTTGTTGTTGAAATTTTTGTGAGATATCTTAAATCTTTAAAATTGGTTAAATATTGAAAATTGTGGAAGCCTTGATTAAATCTTTGAAATTTATGATATCTGTAAAGTCATTGTTAATTCTTCGAAAATTTTCTGACGAACTGAATGAATTTTATGAATTTCTTGCGAAATATCTGAAATCTTCGAAAACATCCTGAACATTTTGAAATGTTTATGAGATATTGAAAACCATTGTAAGATTTTCGAAACTTCTCTGACAAATAAAACATTGTTATGAAATATCTGAAATCTTCGAAACCTTTCTGAAAAATTGGAAATGTTCATGAAATCTTAAAAACCATTGTAACATTTTAGAAACTTCCCTGACAAATTTAAAATTTATAAAAAATATCTGAAATCTTCGAAAACTTTCTGAAAATTTTGAAATCTTTATGAAATCTTAAAAATCATGGTAAAAGTTTCGAAACTGTGCTGACAAATTTGACATTCTTATGAAAACTCTGAAATCTTCCAAATTTGTGTCTATTGGTGAATATAACAATAATTTGTGAAGTCTTCGAAATGTTGTTTAAATCATTGAAATCTTTGAAAAATTTATGAATCTTTGTAATTTTTGAAATCTTTATAAATCTTTGAAAGTTTTAAAACCTTGGAAAACTTAAAAGTCTTTGTTAAATCATCGAAAATTTGTTGAAAAATTAAACAAAAATTTTGAAGTTTTTGTGAAATATCTTAAAGCTTCCAAATTTGTTAAATATCTTAAATATTTTTAAATATTTGAAATTGGTGAAATATTGGTTAAATCTTCGAAGTCTTGTTAAAATCTTTGTTAAATTTTCGAAACCTTTCAGACAAATTTGAAATCTTAATTAAATGTTTGTTAAATGTTTGAAGTCTTTGTGAAATTACTGAAATCTTTGAAATCGGTTTTAATTTTTGAAATTTTTGAAATCTTTAAAGTCTTTGTTAAAACTTCGAAAATTTTCTGACAAATTAAATAAATTTTATGAATTTCTTGTGAAATATCTGAAATCTTCAAAACCTATCTGAAACATTTGAAGTGTTTATGAAATCTTAAAAACTATTGTAAAATTTTCGAAACTTTTCTGACAAATTTGGAATTCTCCTCCTTGCGTCAGATAACAGCCGTATTTTGTCAACAATATGCTGCTTGATTGTCAGCAGCTTTGACTTGTTCACTGTGTGATTCAAGATCCTCAGTTCTTGGGCGAACTTTCGAACCCTTTCCGTGAACGGCCTACCAGATGTTATGCCGTCAACCCCACATTGAAAACGGGACGCATTCTGTCTTGCCCATCTAATCTTCATGTTCAGTTGATACAAGCGTCTGTTGGTTTTTTGATCCATCATCGGTTTCATCCTTCGATTTGAAATAGCCAAAGCTCTCGCAGCACCATAAACTGAGCAACTGATGGTCCAGAGGTCGGATTCTTGCGAGATTTCTCCGCAAATGAAGGTATCCATTTCAGCCAGATCTTGCGGCTTAGGAGAAACTTGCATGTTAATGTTCCTTTTTGTCCTGAAATCATGATTATCTCTCAGAAGGTGCCTGCTCTCTGTGGTTGGACTTAATGTCGCTTCCTCATCATCGGCTGTAGCTGAATCAAGCCGAGGTTGGGGAAGCGCTCCGCGTACCTATTCATTTTTCCAGAGTTGTTGATTTCGCAATGATTGAATCGAAACGTGCTGAAGCTCTGGGTGTTTCTTGCAACACAGAGTGTGCATACGTGTCATGATGCCTCGGTGAAAAGGGATAATGCTGGCGTCGTAGCAGTGTAGCAAGTCATCCTTGAGTTCATTCGTTCACGCAATGTTGGCTTTTCGCAGGTTTTTCGTCGTGTTTCCATGTAAATTATTTTCAGCACCCCGAGCTGTGGCATGATCGGCATTGTTTGCCGACACGTTCTTGGGTGCTCTGCGCATCCGCTTGTTTTGAACCGCATTTACAAATTTCTGGTGTTTTGGTGGTGCATACTCTGAGAGGTCGCCCAGTAACCCAGTGTCACCGTTGAAGACACCTCACCCAGATGCAATTCGCTTCCGGCACGATTGTTACGCCTCTGATTAGGGGTTATTCCTTCGGGACCATACCTGGACAATTGTTCACGACTAATTTTCTACATTTTCAACAACAAAAAATTATTCCACAAAATTCTTCAATCTCGTACAAAGTTCATAATTTTTCACCAAATAATTGAATTGTTACCAAACACATTAATTTTAAATCGAAAATATTCATTTTCGACAGAAAATAATTTTCGTCCAAGAAGGTTAATTTTCTACCAGAAAAATGAATTGTGAAACAAAATATGAGAATTTTCAACGAAATAGTTGAATTTTTTAACTGAAAAGGGTCAATTGTTAGCCAAAATGTTAAATTTTTAACTGAATAAGATAAATCCTCGAGCAAAAATGTTGAAAATAATCTAATTCATTAATTTTTAATATTTCTTACCCTAACAACTAACCGAAAAACTTCAAAATTAATCAAGTTAAAACAAAATTTTTATTGGAATAAAAACGATTTCTTTGAACCAAAGAAATTTCTTTAACAGAGAACCAATCCTTGAACTGAACAATTTATAACAGTTTAAGTTTAAAATGTCACACCTGAAGACCATTTAATGACAACAATGAGCAAGCTTTAGGAATTTGAGATTATTTAATTTTTGTTATTTGAGGTTTTGGTTGTGACTTTTTCAATTCAAAAATTTTCAATCTAGGAATAAATAAATAATTTTCAATAGTGAAGTTATTTCCAAGTGACAAATCTTTAAATTATATTAACGAAAGTGTTTCAATTAGTTGTATTTGTGAATAATTTTGTCAACGTTGATCCTAGGAAATTTCTTATGTCAATTTTTTTTCGATTATACTGGTAAAATAATTTTCTGAAGAAACGAGAAAAAATCTGCCACGGCCCGGATTTGAACCGGGAACGCCCCTGTCCATAAGTGAACCGTTAACCAATTTTACGCCACCGAGCCGTAATTATTCTGATTAGAATTATAAATACATAATACTTAAAAGTGTCTATATGGGTATATAAATTCGGAATTCAAAAAATATATATTAGTACGTATAAAAATTCCAAGTATATTCGATTTTTTTCAAACTTTGAATTCAGAATTGAAACAGAAACAATACTTATCAAAATACTGTAAATATAAATGTGGAATATTTCTAATTTCTAATTTATTTCAAAAGCAATATTTATGAAACTGTAACTATAAATTTGGAATTAGGTATGATTTTTTTAAATTTTGAATTTGAAATTTATAACAAACACAATACTTATCTTTTTTATCTAAAATTTGCTACAAAACTAATACTTATGAAAATCATGTAGATATAAATTTAGAATGAAGTCGAAGTATTCAGAAATTTATAGCAAAAACAATACTTCATAAAAATTCCGTAAATATAATTTTGGAATGAAGTGACATTTTTTTCATTTTGAATTCAGAATTTATAACTCAAACAAGAATTGAATTTTTAATTTCTAATTCATAACAACATCAATACTTATGAGAATTCTGTAAATATAATTTTGTCATAAAATAAAAAAAAATCTAATTTGGAATTTAGTACAAAACCAATACTTGTAGAAATTCTGTAAATATAATTTTCTAATACAGTGGGATTTTCTTGAAATGACAGAGGCACGTCGCACCACATCTCTTTTGCCAGCGTGTACTGCTCAACTATTCGGCAAACTTGTAGTTTTTCAATGTTTTTACATTCGAGCTCATTGACTGCAATTTTTCTTCTCTTACTTGCATCCCGAATATGCTCTTGTCACTCGAGATTACGTTTTGTCGTGAACCGGCCTTTTTCACGGAACCTTTTGAAATTGACAAAATAACTCATAATATTATTTTTTCGAACAAAAAGAAAAACTATTTGTCATTAGGAAGCACTATCTATATTACTGAAACAACTAACGTATCGAATGGTATTGATAATGGCAAGTTACAAATAAAAGTTGTATGAGTATGGTTTTATTTATTAGGTACTCCTCTTCAATCTCGAAAAAATTTGGCACGTGTCGATTAAATCCTGAAGTATAAGTTCAATCTTATAAAAATCCAAAATTTCCCCATGTTAATTAAATATAATTTTCAAATGCCCGGTGGCACTTCAACTAATATATATCTTCCAAAGTTTATAAGCTACAGCCTACGGAACTTATATTTTGTTGAAAAATTAAACTGAAGAAAATTTAGTTTTAGTTTACGTGGAATATCTAATTTCCTGTGCACGGTAGACAAAAATATCAACAATTTATATTATAACAGATAAAATAGTCAGCAAAATAGCAAAAAAATACAATGTTCTATCTTATACGGGTCAGAAGTTGTAGCGGCTGGAAGAATACCTCTTTTTATGAAGTAGATTGAATTTTGTTTTAAATGTAATAATAATGGATGGCCCAAACAAAAACAAAGAAAAGACATTCGTTATAGCTATACACCATTAGATCATAAATTTTCAAGAGAGCGAAGGCTATTGTAGTGACAAGGAGCTCGTTGTGATCTTATTGCATAATTCGAATGATGTCTAAATACCTGTTATTTGGTTCAAATAGTTTTAAAATCAGAGTATGCAGACTCCATCGCTTGTTCACTGTAAGAGCGAAGGCCAGTTTGCATTTCACCATGGAAATCAAGGGCATGAAAGAAAACTGTATGCACTTATGGCGCTACAGAAATACCTAGTTTTACGTAACTCTCTCTGAATATTGAAATTTTAACTTCAAAATGAGGATCGCGATGTTTACTGAAGCACGATTGTATAATGCTCTTGAAGGCTTCAAAAACCTTAATATATTTCAAGCAGTAGAGGAAAGTCGTTTCTCCCAGAATTTGGGAAACAAACAAAATTTAAAATACTAAAGTTTGATTTTTTGTAACATTCAATTAATATGTTTAATTTAAGAAAGCTTTGACAAATTATATTACATCGATTAATTAAGTAATGAATTTGCTTCTTTGAAAATTCATCTTTTTGGTTGAAAATAAAACTACTTGGTTGAAAGATAAACTCTGAATTTTAAGTATAACAAGATAAAATACAAATTTCTTAGGATTATTGAAATTCAGAGTTTAACTCTCAATCAAGTAATTTTAGTTTCAACCAACATGATGCATTTTCAATTCATTTTATACACAAAAAAAAAGAATTTTTCAACAAAAAAACATTAATTTTCAACTAAATAGTTGAATTTTGAAATAAAAAAGACAAATTTTTAACCAAAAATGAAATAGTTAAACTTTTAGTTTAAAAAATTAATTTTCTGTCAAAAAAGAGGAATTTTCAACTAAAAAAGGCAAATTTTCAACTAAATTGTTGAATTTTGAACTAGAAGAGACCAATTTTCAACCAAATAGTTCAATTTTAATCTAAAATAGATCAATTTTTAACCAACGATTAAATAGTTAAATTTTCAGTTTGAAAATTTATTTTCTATAAAAAAAGACGATTTTTCAACAAAGAACATGAATTTTGATATAAAAAAACAACATTAAAACTAAATAGTTGAATTTTAAACAAAAAATATAAATTTTCAACCAAAAATGAAATATTTAAACTTTTAGCTTACAAAATTAATTTTCTGTCAAAAAAGACGAATTTTCAACTAAAAAAGACAAATTTTTAACTAAATAGTTGAATTTTGAACTAAAAAAGACAAATTTTCAACCAAATAGTTGAATTTTGAACTAAAAAAGATCAATATTTAACCAAAAATTAAATAGTTAAATTTTCAGTTAAAAAATTTATTTTCTGTCAAAAAGACGATTTTTCAACCAAAGAAATTAATTTTGAACTATAAAAGATAAAATTTCAACTAAATAGTTGAATTTTAAACAAAAAATATCAATTTTCAACCAAAAATGAAATAGATCAACTTTAGTTTAAAAAATTAATTTTCTGTTTTATTTTGAACCAACAAGATGAATTTTCAACTAAAATGTTGAATTTTCAAACAAAGAGATTAAGTATCAAACAAGAAGATTCATTTTCTACAAAAAAAACATGATTTTTCAACAACAAAAAAACATTAATTTTCAACTAAATAATTGAATTTTCAACTAAAAAGATCATTTTTCAACCAAAAATCAAATAGTTAAATTTTCAGTTATAAACATTAATTTTTTGCCAAAAAAGACGATTTTGAAACAAAAACATGAATTTTCATTTAAATAGTTGAATTTTAAATTGAAAAATATCCATTTTTAACCAAAAATGAAAAAGTTAAATTTTTAGTTTAAAAAATTAATTTTCTGTCAAAAAGACGAATTTTTAAAACAAAAAAAGATAAAATTTCAAATAAATAGTTCAATTTTGAACTAAAAAGAACCACATTTAATGAAAAATGAACTAGTTAAATTTTCAGTTAAAAAAATTAATTTTCTGCCAAAAAATACGATTTTTCAACAAAAAACATGAATTTTAAACAAAATAGTTGTATTTTGAAATAAAAAAGATCAGTTTTCAGCTAAAAATCGATTAATTAAATAATAATACAAATATAATTAACAATGATTTTGACTCTGCAAACTTGGCGAAAGTTGAGGAAGTTGGTATCAGCGAAAGGAACAGCTATGGCAATTCATTTTAATTTTTTGTGTGAGACAGTTTTCGTCTTTCTTTGATTTTGAAACATATTTCGAGTTATAACCTGTCCGGATTTTTATTTTATCATCAGGGTGTCTGCAGTTTCGACAATTTATTATGGGGGATTCAATTAATATGTTTAATTTAAGAAAGCTTTGACAAATTATATTACATCGATTAATTAAGTAATGAATTTGCTTCCTAGAGTCCGTCAGTTCCCCAGAGTAGCTACACCTCGCGATGCAGCCTCTCTGGTTCACCTATCCAGATCTATAGCCGTCCAGATCTAATCCAGATCTAATCCCGCGAACCCTTAGGAGAGATTACGCTGGATTACTCAGATTACACTTGAATAAACTGGAATAATCAGATTACGCTGGATTACTCAGATTACTCAGGATTGCACTGGGTTACACTGGATTACTCATATTACATTGGATAACACTGGATTACTTAAATTACACTGTATTACTCAGATTTCACTGGATCACACTGGATTACACCGGATTACTCAGATTAGACTGGACTACACTGTATTGCTCAAATTACACTTGATTGAACTGGATTATTAGCATTACGCTGGATTACTCAGATTACTCAGGATTACACTAGATTACTCATAGCAAACTGGATTACACTGTATTACTCATTTTACACTAGATTACACTGGATTACACTGTATCACTCATATTACACTAGATTGCACTGGATTATTCATATTGCCCTGGATTACACTGAATTACTAAGATTACGCTGGATTACACTGTATTACTCATATTACACTAGGTTACACTGGATTAAACTGGATAACACTGGATTACACTGGATTACGCTGGATTACTCAGATTAAACTTTATTCAACTGGATTATTAAGATTACGCTGGATTACTTAGGTTACTCAGGATTACACTGGGTTACACTGTATTACTCATATTACACTGGATTAAACTCGATAACACTGGATTACACTGGATTACGCTGGATTACTCAGATTAAACTTTATTAAACTGGATTATTAAGATTACGCTGGATTACTCAGATTACTCAGGATTACACTAGGTTACACTGTATTACTTATATTACACTAGATTACACTGGATTACACTGCATCACTCATCTTACACTAGATTACATTGGATTACTCATACTGCCCTGGATTACACTGAATTACTAAGAATACACTGGATTACACTGTATTACTCATATTACACTAGGTTTCACTGTATTAAACTGGATAACACCGGATTACACTGGATTACGCTGGATTACTCAGATTACACTTGATTAAACTGGATTTTGAAGATTACGCTGGATTACTCAGATTACTCAGGATTACACTGGGTTACACTGTATTACTCATATTACACTGGATTAAACTGGATAACACTGGATTACACTGGATTACGCTGGATTACTCAGATTTAACTTTATTAAACTGGATTATTAAGATTATGCTGGATTACTCGGATTACTCAGGATTACACTGGGTTACACTAGATTTCTCAGATAACACCGTATTATTAAGAAATCCCTGTATTACACTGGGTTGCTCAGATTACACTGAATTACTAAGATTACGCTGGATTACACTGTATTACTCATATCACACTAGCTTACACTGGATTAAACTGGATAACACTATATTACACTGGTTTACGCTGGATTACTCAGATTACACTTAATTAAACTGGATTATTAAGTTTACGCTGGATTATTCATATTGCTCAGGATTACACTGGATTACACTGTATGTTTCATATTACACTAGATTACACTGGATTACACTGCATCACTCATATTACACTAGATTGCACTGGAATACTCATATTGCCCTGGATTGCACTGAATTACTAAGATTACGCTGGATTACACTGTATTACTAATATTACACTAGTTCACACTGGATTAAACTAAATAACACTGGATTACGCTGGATTACGCTGGATTACGCTGGATTACTCAGATTTAACTTTATTAAACTGGATTATTAAGATTACGCTGGATTACTCAGATTACTCAGGATTACACTGGGTTACACTGTATTACTTATATTACACTAGATTACACTGGATTACACTGCATCACTCATCTTACACTAGATTACATTGTTTTGAAACAATTTCAAAAATAATTTAAAACTTGGAACGATTTCAAGAAATTTGAAACAAAATTTAGATTTTTGAACATTTTGAAAAAAGAAGGTGTTTAAGAATTTTGAAAAATTTCAAGAGAATAAGAAAGTTATGTTAAGATTCCTGGGGAAATTTAAATGATATTTAATTTTGAAAATTTAATTTTAAGATAAAATTGAAAAAAAAAATTGAAAATACTTCGAAAGGTTTCGAAAATTGTCGAAAAAAATTTGGAAGATTTAAAAGCACTTTTTTCATTTTTAGCAGCAGTTGAAAAAACATTTTAACTTCAAAAAATTTCAAGAAAATGAAAATAAAATGTAGATCTTTGATGTTTCGAAAAAAATGAACTTTTTAAGAGTTTCGAAGGGTTTCAAGAAAATGAAAAAGGTTTTCTTTAAAGATTCCTGAGAAAATTGAAATGATTTTTTATTTTCGAAATCATTTTGAAGATAAAATAAAAAATTATTCCAAAATATTTATAACGAAACACAATCAATTATTTTCTAGCTTTGAAAAAAATATAAATTTTTAAAATTTATTTCAATTAAGCGATAATTTCAATTTGCAATAATCATTATAAATTTCAATAAAAATGAAATTCAATTGAAATTTACTATTTTCACATTTTGTAATATTTACATACGTCAATGCTAAAAATTTAATGTTCACTTTGTAGAATTATTATTGGTACTCTGTGAAAATTGTATTCGCATTTAATCACCAAATACGAATACACTTTTCACAGAGTACCAATAATAATTCTACGAAGTGAACATTAAATTTTTAGGATTGTAATATGTAAATATTGTAAACTGTGAAAATAGTAAATTTCAATTGAATTTTATTTTTATTGACATTTATAATGATCATATTTTATCATGATTCGTTATAAATATTTTGAAATAATTTTCAATTTTACCTTAAAATAAATTTGTCAAAATAAAAAATCATTTCAATTTTCTCAGGAATCTTTAAAGAAAAACTTTTTTATTTTCTTGAAACCTTTCAAAACTCTTAAAAAGTTCATTTTTTTCGAAAATTCAAAGATCTACATTTTGTTTTCAATTTCTTTAAATTGTTTCAAGTTAAAATGTTTTTCAAATGCTGCTAAAACTGAAAAAATTGCTTTTAAATCTTCCAAATTCTTTTTCGACAATTTTCGAAACCTTTCGAAGTACGAGTATTTTCATTTTTTTTTTTTCAATTTTATCCTAAAATTATTTTTTCAAAATTAAATATCATTTAAATTTTCCCAGGAATCTTAACATACTTTTTTTATTCTCTTGATATCCTTCAAAATTCTTAAAAACCTTCTGTTTCAAAATCTTCTAAAATCTAGATTTTGTTTTAAATTTCTTGAAAACCTTCCAGGTTTTAAATTATTTTTGAAGTTTTTTCAAAACTTCTCAATATCTTTTTAAATAACTAGATTTTGTTTTCAAAATTCTGCAAAATGAAAAAATTGCCTTAAAATCTTCCAGAAACTTTTCTGACAATTTTGGAATTCTTTTGAAATGTTTAAAAATGTTTTACAATTTCATCTTGAAATAAATTGTTCAAAATAAGATTTATTTCGGTATTTCCAAGAATCTTTAAAAGAACGCTTTTTTATTCGCTTGAAACCTTTCAAAACTCTTAAAAAGCTTTTTTTCGAAATATTCAAAAATCCACATTTTGTTTTTACATTTCTTGAAATCGTTTCTAGTTTAAAATTATTCTTGACATTTTTTCAAAATTTTTAAATATCTTTTAAACTGATTCGAATTTTTCATTAAATTCAGATTCTTTTTCGGCAATTTTTGAAATCTTTTGAAATGTTTTGAAATCTTGTTCAATTTTATCTTAAAATTAATTTATCAAAATAAAAAATCATTTAAAGTTTAGAAGGTTCAGAAGTTTATGCAGTATTCTAAAAAAATTAGGAAAAATTCAATTCATAACAAAATATTTTTAATGGTTTAGAAGTTTTGAAAAGATTTTGAAATAATTTAAAACTTGAAGATTGCGAAAAATTTTTTAAAATGTAGATTTTTGAAGATTTAAAAAAAAAGCTTTTTAGGAATTTTGAAAGGTTTCAAGAGAATAAAAAAATTGTCTTAAGATTTCTAGGAAAATATAAAATGAATTTTTATTCTGAAAATAAATTTTAAGAAAAAATTGAAAAAGATTTCGAAACATTTAAAATGATTTCCTACAATTTCAAACATCAATATGGAATATGATAGAAAAATTGTCAAAGTTGGTGTAAGTTCAAAAACAAATGTGCATTTTTAAAGATTTCGATTTTTTTTATTAAAATATTTTTTTTCAAAGATTTAAAAACATTTGAAATGGTTTCCTAAAATTTTGGAGAGGAGTGAAGAAAATTATTAGGCCCACTTTCTTAATTCAACAGATTAAAAAAAATATTAAGGAAAATTCGAAATATTTTTTTAAATGTTTAGAAGGTTCAGAAGTTTATGCAGTATTCTAAAAAAATTAGGAAAAATTCAATTCATAACAAAATATTTTTATGGTTTAGAAGTTTTGAAAAGATTTTGAAATAATTTAAAACTTAAAGATTGCGAAAAATTTTTTAAAATGTAGATTTTTGAAAATTTAAAAAAAAAGCTTTTTAGAAATTTTGAAAGGTTTCAAGAGAATAAAAAATGTTTTTAAGATTTCTGGAAAATATAAAATGAATTTTTATTCTGAAAATAAATTTTAAGAAAAAATTGAAAATGATTTCGAAACATTTAAAATGATTTGCTACAATTTCAAACATTAATATGGAATATTATAGAAAAATTGTCAAAGCTGGTGTAGGTTTAAAAACAAATGTGGATTTTTAAAGATTTCGAATTTTTTGTTATTAAAATATTTTTTTTCAAAGATTTAAAAACATTTGA
This sequence comes from Andricus grossulariae, assembly GCA_011634705.1. Classification (NCBI taxonomy): domain Eukaryota; kingdom Metazoa; phylum Arthropoda; class Insecta; order Hymenoptera; family Cynipidae; genus Andricus; species Andricus grossulariae. Next base: position 139,654,249 of record JAABKJ010075445.1, read on the forward strand.
AATGGTTTTCTAAAATTTTGGAGAGGTGTGGAAAAAAATTTTATACCCATTTTCTTAATTCAACAGATTTTTAAAAAAATATTAGGGAAAATTCGAAATATTTTTAAAAATGTTTAGAAGGTTCAGAAGTTTATGCAGGATTCTAAAAAAAATGAGGAAAAATTTGATTGATAAAAAAATATTTTTATGGTTTAGAAGTTTTTAAAAGATTTTGGAGTAATTTAAAACTTTTAAGAATTGCAAAAATTTTTAAAAATGTAGATCTTTCAAGATTTAAAAGAAAAATTAGCTTTTTAGGAATTTCGAAAGGTTTCAAGAAAATAAAAAAATTGTCTTAAGATGTCTGGGAAAATATAAAAGGAATTTTTATTCTGAAAATAAATTTGAAGAAAAAATTGAAAAAGATTTCGAAACATTTCAAATGATTTCCTACAATTTCAACCATTAATATAGAATATTATTAAAAAATTGTCAAAGTTGGTGTTAGTTTAAAAACAAATGTGGATTTTTCAAGATTTCGAATTTTTTCTTATTGAAATTTTTTTTCTTTCAAATATTTAAAAACATTTGAAATGGTTTCCTAAAATTTTGAAGAGGAGTGAAGAAAATTATTAGGCCCATTTTCTTAATTCAACAGATTAAAAAAAATATTAGGGAAAATTCGAATTATTTTTAAAAATGTTTTAAAACTGAAAATAAATTTGAAGAAAAAATTGAAAAAGATTTCGAAACATTTCAAATGATTTCCTACAATTTCAAACATTAATATAGAATATTATTAAAAAATTGTCAAAGTTGGTGTAGGTTTAAAAACAAATCTGGATTTTTCAAGATTTCGAATTTTTTCTTATTGAAATTTTTTTTCTTTCAAATATTTAAAAACATTTGAAATGGTTTAAAAAACTTGTTTACGTTTGCCGATATTTGCCTCAATATAATTTATTTATTAAAATCTCGTTGAATTTTAAATTGAACACACAAAATCATTGTTTTATAGATATTTTCAGATGTTTACTTCACAGTGAAATATCATTCCATAGAATATTATGTAAAAATATATGCTGAAGATGTTTCAATGATATATTATGGTGCTAATCGTTATTAACAATTTTGTTTAAACAATTCAAGAGCAAAATGTTTTTTTTTTTCAACCAATTTTTTCTGAAAATATGGGGCAGAATGCGGAAAAAATACAATGTACGTTATGTGCAAAAAACGTATGAATTAAAAGGTATTGACGATTGAAAATTCGAAAAATTCATTTTCGGTCATTTTGAAAGTATTCCGTAAGATCACGTTTAAAGTTTGATCAGATGGTTTTTTCAAAGATGATTATTTAAAGGGAAAATAGTTTTGCAACAATTGTGCGAAAAAATTGTAACTGCCAAAATGTTTGCACTCCATGACATTATTTGATTTCTGAGGCTTCATGTTTGTGATCAGCGACCATAAATAAATTAATAATATAAATTTCACAGATTTTTATGTAATTAATGGTAGATAAGGGAAGGTTAAAAATTATTATGCATTTTTCCGAGGTAAATATATATTCTACAAAAATTTTTCAAATGAGAAAGCTTGTTCAATCATCTTTTATAATTAATAACTTCCTATTCAATTTTTATTGAAAAACATGTTGGTGAAAAAATTGCGGATACAAATTTTGCACTTAATGGCAACCATTGATTTTCTTCACATCATATGCGTGCTCAACAACCCCAAAATCATCAAGTCCATCTGATTTCAACTAGATTCTCGCATATTTTCTTACCATGTCCCATTTTTTCAAGGGTAAGAACGATTGCAAAATTTCGCAAATTTAAAAATTTGCTCATTTATTTGTCACAATGTGATTTCTTTTGCAATTTTTATGGAAAAAAAAATTTTGCAAAAATATTGCGGGAACAAAATTTAATTGCAAAATGTTTGCAGAGAGAAAAAATCACAGAGAAGTCAGGGAATTTTAATTTGACTGGGGAAGTCACTGATTTTTAAGAAAAGATCTTGCAAAAGTCAGGGAATTGCAAAAGAGGTAATTTAAGCAAAGTTTCAAGCATCCTGGAAATCCTTGAAAACCTGGAAAAGTCCTTGCATTTTTTTACTGGGAAACCCCTGAAAAATACATTGATTTTTTTACCCCCGGAGAAAGCTGGACTATTCCTTGAATTTTGCTCATTTTCCAAGAACTTTCATTTCCTTGAAGAAAAAATATGTTTGACTGAGTCATTCTATATTGATTCTACAGTGTGGCCGTGGGTCAGAGATAAAATCAGGGACAAATCAGTGAATTTCATTTGACCGGGAAAGTCACGGATTTTGAAAAAAATCTTGCAAAAGTCAGGAAATTGTAATAATATGTACTTTAACCAGAGTGTCTAGCGTCCTGGAATTTCTTTCCTAGAAAATTCTTTGAATTTTGCTCATCGTCCTGGAATTTTCATTTCCTTGAAGAAAAAATAGGTTTGACTGAGTTATTGCATACTATTTGTACAGTGTGGCCGTGTATCAGAGAACAAATCAGAGAAAAGTCAGGAAATTTTATTTGACTGGGAAAGCAACGGTTTTTGAAAAAAAAAATTGCAAAAGTCAGGGAATTTCAAATAGAGGTACTTCAACTAGAGTGTCTAGCGTCCTGGAAATCCTTGAAAACCTGGAAAGGTCCTTGAATTTCTTTCCTGGAAAATTCCTTGAATTTTGCTCATCGTCCTGGAATTTTCATTTCCTTAAAGAAAAAACATGTTTGACTCAGTCATTCCATATTATTCATACAGTGTGGCCGTGGATCAGAGGAAAAATCAGGGAAAAAAAAAAAAAAAAAAAAAAAAAAAAATGGGAAAAAGAAGAATAAATTCTTTTAAATAAAATTAATGTGCATACGATATCAAATTTGATTAAAACGCTTTAAATTCCTAACATTTCCATTAAAAATATTGCACTTGAAATAAATGAATTTTCAACCAGGTAGTTGAATTTTCAACTAAAAAAGACTTACCAAAAATCCAAAAAAAAAAAAAGAAAATCGAATATTTCAATTCTCAGTTGACACAATTAATTTGTCAATCAAAAGAGGAACAAATTTTCAACAAAATAGTAGAGTACTTAATTTTTGACCAAAAGGGTTGAATTTTCCGACCAAAAAGACGAATTTTAAACTAGAAAGGACCAGCTTTCTACAAAAACTAGATTAGTTAAATTCTCAGTTGAAATAGTTGATTCCACCCCCATTCCCTACCAAAAAAATAAAATTTCAAATCGTCGTATTCAACAACAAAAAAACGAATTTTTAACCAAATATTTGAATCTTCAACCAAAATGATCAATTTTCAACAAGCAAGATTGATTTTCTACAAAAATGGATTTTTAACCAAGTAGATGAATTTTCAACCAAAACAGATAAATTCTCAACGAAAAATGTAATAGAGATGATTTTCCAAGAAAAAAAAAAAATGGAAAAAAGAAGAATAAATTCTCTTAAGTGAAATTAATGTGTATACAATATCAAATTCAATTGAAACACTTTAAATTGCTAACACTTTCAGTGAAAATATTGCACTTAAAATAGACGAATTTTCAACCAAGTAGTTAAATTTTCAACTAAAAAATACTTTTTTCACCAAAAAACGAATAGTTTAATTATCGGTAGAAACAATTAATTTGTCAATTAAAAGAAGAACAAATTTCTAACAAAATAGTAAAGTACTTGATTTTATACCAAACGGGTTGAATTTTCAATCCAAAACGACAAATTTTGAACTAAAAAGGATGAATTTTCTACAAAAACTAAATTAGTTTAATTCTCGGTTGAAATAGTTAATTCCACCCCCATCTCCTCCCAAATAAAAGAATTTTAACCAGTTGAATTCAACAAACAGAAAAATGAATTTTTAACAAAATAGTTGAATCCTCAACCAAAATGATGAATTTTAAACAAGCAAGATTGATTTTCTACAAAAATGGATTTTTAACCAAGTAGATTAATTCTCAACAAAAAAAAATCTAAAAAAGAAGAATAAATTGTTTCAAATAAAATTAATGTGTATGAAATATCAAATTTAATTAAAACGCTTTAAAATCCAAATATTTCCAGTAAAAATATTGCACTTCAAATAGATTAAATCTCAACCAAGTAGTTAAATTTCCCACTAAAATAATGAATTTTCTACCAAAAAGGTTAATTTTCTACAAAAAAAACTAAAATTTCCAATAAAATACATGAATTTTTGACCAAAATTGACATTTCAACAAAAAAAGATTTTTTCAACTAAAAATCGATTAGTTTGATTTTCAGTTGAAACAATTAATTTGTCAATCAAAAAAAGAACACAATTCTTAACAAAATAGTAAAGAACTTAATTTTTGGCCAAAAGGATTGAATTTGCGAATCAAAAAGACGAATTTTGAACTAAAAAGGATCAACTTTCTACAAAAACTCGACTAGTTAAATTTTCAGTTGAAGTAGTTAATTCCACCCCCATCCACTAAAAAAAATTCAAATCGTTGAATTCAACAACAACAAAAAAAAAGAATTTTTAACAAAATAGTTGAATCTTCAACCGAAATGATGAATTTTCAACAGGAAAGATTGATTTTCTACAAAAATGGATTTTTAACCAAGTAGATTAATTCTCAACAAAAAAATCTAAAAAAGAAGAATAAATTGTTTCAAATAAAATTAATGTGTATGAAATATCAAATTTAATTAAAACGCGTTGAAAATACAATAATGATCTTTTCTCCAATTTATAACATGTTGGAAACCAAACTTTCCTCTCTTTCAACTCGATGAAAATGTTAAAAATGAAAAATGTTCCTCTTCCAGTTCTCAGAAAAAAATTCAAATCAAAATTTCCTCCCTTCCAAGTCGTTAAAAGCCTTTTAAAAACAAACAAATTTCCCTCTTCCAATTCAGAAAAGATTGAAAATCAAAATTTCCACCCTTCCAACTCAAATTTTAAAAAATAAAAAAAACTACCGTCCTAATTCGAAAAAAAAAAAATTGAAAATAGACAATTCTTCCCTTAAATTCAATAAGAATGTTGAAGAAATATATATATAAAGAAATAACAAAAAAAGAGCCACTTCCAAATCAGAAAAGATTGAAAATGAAAATTTCCGCCCTTCCAACTCAATACAATCTTATAAATAAAAAACGTTCCTCTTCCAATTCAGAAAATCAAAATCAAAATTAATAAAAAAAAAATTAAAAACTGCCCTCCCAATTCCCAATGATGAAAACGAAACTTTCCTCGTTTTTCGAAAAAGAATCTTGAACATAATAAAATGTTCGAATTCATAAAAAAAGTTAAAACCAAACTTTCGTCCCTTTTCGACAAAAATCTTAAAAATAAAAAAGGTTCCTCTTTGAATTCAGAAAAAGTTAAAGCCAAAATTTCCACCCTTCCAACTAATAAAATTTGAACAATAAAAATTACCCTCTCAATTCCGAAAAAAATGTAATAAAAAAATTCTTCCCTTAAACTTCAATAAGAATGTTGAAAATAAAAAAAAATATAAAAAGAAATGATGAAACCGAAAAAGGGGTCACTTCCAAATCAGAAAAAATTGAAAAAGAAAATTTCCGCACTTCAAACTCAATGAAATTATTAAAAAAACAATAATTATCTTTCTTCCAATTTATAACATATTGGAAATCAAACTTTCCTCCATTTCAACTGCATGAAAATCTTAAAAATGAAAGAAATGTTCCTCTTCCATTTCAGAAAAAAATTCAAATCAAAATTTCCTCGCTTTCAAGTCGCTAAAACCCTTTTAAAAACAAACGGATTTCCCTCTTCCATTCAGAAAAGATTGAAAATCCAAATTTCCACCCTTCCAACTCATAAAATTTAAACAATAAAAAAAATTTCCCTTTCAGAATGTTAAAACTAAAAAATAAATACATAAAGAAATGATCAAAACAAAAAAAGGCCAGTTCCAATTCAGAAAAAAATTCAAAACGAAAATTTGCGCCCTTTCAACTCAATAAAATTGTTGAAAATAAAAAAGGATCGTTCCAATTCCTAACACATTGAAAACCAAACTTTCTTCCCTTTCAACTGGATGAAAATCTTGAAAATAAAAAAATGTTCCTCTTCCAGTTCAGAAAAAAATTCAAATCAAAATTTGCTCCCTTTCAAGTCGCTAAAAACTTTTAAAAAACA